>OY796663.1:11230141-11634141 GCA_963680705.1 Rhagium mordax
TAATATTATCGTATCTGTCCGCCGTCATAGAAAAATATAATCGTATATAAAGTTACCACGTTATTTTACGATCTAATATTATCGTATCTAATGTTACGTTTATATTAAGCGCAAAGTTATGTCAAACAGAGATACGATGTTATAGTTTTTCTTTATAACAAGTAAACACATTTTTTTTTTTTATTTTTATTTTATTCCAAATTAAAGATCGGGTTTTTGGGTTTCAAAAAATAATAAAACCTCATTTTTGATAAAAATCGAGTTACGATGTTATTAGATTCGCACGTCGATATTACGAGTTTAGTTAGGAAATGAATTGTTTATGCTAAAAAGTAAATCATAAAGAAGATTTAGAAAAGAATCGACCTTACCCAGAGGAGATCTGTACATGCAGAGAACTATAACCTTCAAATCTCTACTAATAACACTCGCAAATTCAAAATCAATTTCAACTAATTCTATGTTTAGAGAACTTAATTCTATAACATCTAAATTGTTTCTCACAAATATTGACACACCGGCATGTTTATTCAAATTCCTACAAAAGAATGAAATGCCTGTATATCCATTAATAATTAATGATTCTTCTTCACTTTCTTGTAACCAGTGTTCCGAGAAGCATAAAATATCCACACAATTGTTGTAATCGTTACTGTATACATCTAAAAATATTTCAATTTCCTCGGTTTTATTTCTTAGGCTTTGAATATTTTGATGTAAGATTGATTTGACGCGGGGCAATAAAATTGGATACAATTAAAGAACAATTAAATGAAATTTACCTTATGAGCTGGATTGTTGAAGGACCAGTCAAAATTGACAAGCGGGAGATTATGAGAAATATTTTGTCTTGAATTTGATGTTGTGTTCCTCTGCTTGTTGGGCCCAACTCTTCTGGATATCTTGAGGGGGAGGATGGGAGATATGGTGTGATAAACACTGTGTCTTTATGGAGTTAATAGGTATATTATGTATGTTCTATGTGAACTTCAAAATGGTGACTGACTAATATTATTTTTTTTGACATCACTAGGCAATTTGATGTGGCGGTTCAAATTAAAGTAAAAAAGAGTAGAGTATAAAAATAATTATATAAATTGGCAGTTTCTGAACAAAGATAGTGAGGCAATGGTTTATCTGTATTGCTTTTACTTTATTTGTATTGGTTTTATGTTTGTTTTTATTGCCGTTTATTGCCTGGGGAATTCCCACTAAGGGTTTTCTTGCTTCTGCTTTAAAAAACGGTTATGAAAACGGTCAATTCCTACATACTTTGGCCAGATCTTTGGGTTTTCGAATTTCTGCGCGTAGTTTGTGGGCACAGATATTTTAAATGAAGTATATCTTTCAGGATACTTTGACTTCATCGAATCACATTTTACATCATTTATATCCTTAGTATAAAGATACTCCACAATTTCTGAAGTGGATAAGTCCAGAGGACAATTAAACACATGATAGTTTATATATCTTGCAACTCCTTTGAATAGGCTGTCATCATTTCCTTTGCCATATATTACATTGTTTTTCCTCCTACTTCTTTGTTTTGGGAACTCTCATTTTCCTTCATTTTAATTTTGTGTGTTCTGTTCTGCGTTATTTTCTTCGTTTTCATGTTCTTGTCCGTTCTGTTCTGCATTATTTTCGTTTAGTTCAGAAATATTTTGCGTATTTATTGGTTCTTTTCTCTCAAATTTGTTATGCTTTTGAGCTCCTTGTCTTTTTTTTTCTGTCTTTGTTACTTCCGTTTTTTTCTTTCTGTTGGGTTTCTTCTATATATTTTTTTGTTTGACGGCTTCTCTAAAACTCTTCTTCTGGGTATTATTCGGGTTAATAATTTTCTTCTCGGTTCCTTCCGTTTTTTGTTTAACACTGTCTTTATATTCATTGGAAGTCAGTAATTTAATTAGTTCTATGTTACTTTCACATAACTGTACTACTTCGTTTTCTAATGTTTTTATTTTCTGGTGTAATTTCACTGTTTCACTTTGTACGCATTTGTTTATTATTTCTTCGAATTCAAATTTCACTTGTATGTATAAAGTGACGAGGGTTCCTCGTTCGGCTGAAACAATAATACCAACTTGTTTGTATCCCTTAGGAGCCACAACTCTATTCGGTTTCTGAACAGTAGTCACCCCTGTTTCGTCCATGTTCCATATTTCATGAACTTGAAATTTATGACGCTCCATAACTGTGGCCAAATTATTAAAAAAAGCTTTAACATTATTAGTACGATTAAAACTACTTGCTGTGCTAAACTGGTGGCTTCTGGGCTTCTGATGGATACATTTGAATGCCGCTTAAGAAATGCGGAGAACCAATCAGCACCAGCAATATTCCTTTCTTCCCATGATTTAGGAATCCTAGTTGAATTTGCAATAGCAACTTGGTAGGCTAAATGTCGAACCTCCTTAGGTGACAGTCCAAAATAAATATCAGATGCTTGCAAAATATATTGAACCATTTCATTTTCAGCAGCCTCACTAAATATTTGTCTATTTTTAATGTAACCAACAGGATTTATTGGAACCATCCGATCCGCATCATTTACTTCTTCTGATGTTACCTTTTTACAATTACGAGCTAATGTTCTATAATTAATATTGTATTCATTTGCAGTTTGACGAATTGACATTCCATTTAATAAAACGCTTCCAACTGCCTTTAACACAATATCGGGAGGCGTTTCACCCCTTTGAGTCTTATTTTTGAAGTTACGAACCATGATTTTCTGAAGAAAAAAAAATCCTATAATAATAATTTCAACCCTCATCCAACAAATGAATGAGATCGACACACCTGCAATGTAAGACAGGAAAAATGGTTACGGCACATATATGCTATCCCGTGATCTTTTGGTTAAGGTATAGGAATGTAAGATCCATCCATACAACCAATGGTATTTGGAAACACCCCTTCCTGGCAAATTCGTTCTTAATTATATTTATGCTATTAGCATACGGCCATTGTATAATTCAAGTGGCTAATTTAATTAAAACCTTTGTTACTCTTCTCACAGTCCTTTGTCCTTTGTTATCGTTCGAGAATAAAATTGAAATTAAAATTTAATTAAAATGGTACCTATGTACCTAATCCGTGTTTTTGTACATTTTATCATCGTTGCAATGCAGTTAATTTTTTAAAGCTATAGTCGGCCATTTTTGCCTGACATTAATTGTTTCAATTTGCATAACGTTGGTTACAAAAAAATACAAAGTTGTGTTTTTTTATATTACCCAGTAAATAACTGGGGTACGTGATTAAATCACGGAACGTCTCGAGGAATGAAGTTATACTTTATACCTACGATATGAGAATCCAAGAAAATACATTTTTCTTTAAATAGGAGCATGTTGAAAAAATAGCATTTTGCACCGCTTTACGTATTGCCCTGTATAAACGTTACTTGGATTATCGCGAGTGTTTTATTCACAAATATGTATTGCCGAAAGATAAGGCTAAGTAACAACGCAAAGAAATTCCGAATCGCCCAAAGCAGTCAGGAGTTATGCCGATTTGAAAATGGTTAAAATTTACGGTGTGACGTTTTGACTGTTGAGCAGTTTAGATATTGGTAGATGTGCAGATTGATTTTGACGAATTTGTAAAGATACAAAAGGTTTTCGTTTATGCAAATGTACAGGAGAGTCACCTCTGCTAGCTCTTCTTTTCTTTACTGATATCAGAGTTTCACACACTAAATCTTCTACCACCTTTCTCCTAAAATCTTTCATAGTAAAATGGGGTAAGTTAAGGTTTCTGTGAAGAATGTAACTATTGACAACGCATGCATCAATGAAGTAAAAAAATATCCTGTGCCACCATTTCCTTGATTTGCGGTCTATTTCGTAACATGATTTTTTTTGGTCAAATTTATCAACCGAGTTCATGTGACTGTTATAATCAGTTAAAATCAAGGGACATGGTATATCTGATGTTGATCCATCATTCTTCTCCTTTTCACGAAAGTGGTAAGAAGTGGATCATGAAAATTTGATATTAGATGTACGGATCTGTTATCTTTCCATTTCACTGCACTTACACCTTGATTGTCTGTGTAGTAATCATAGTCGCCCCTTTTCATGGTCCTATCAGACTTAAAAATAGGTAGATGTTTCCTATTCTTATTTATAGTCGCACATGCATGAATATTCTCTTTCTTCAAATCTGCCATCAGTTTCACTGTACTGAAAAAATTATCAAATATAGTTTATGATGTTTATCTTCCAACCCTTCACAAAGATCTTTGATAACACGAGGACCTAATTCTTTTTCAACAGATCCTTCTTTTTTCCCAGTGTAAATTTGAAATTTCTTTAAATAACCCGAACTGTCTGCTAAGCACCATACCTTATACCCCCTTTTGATAGGCTTTTTTGGGAGGTATTGCTTAAGACTACTTCTTCCCTTAAATTTAATCATAGACTCATCTATAGCAATGTGCTCGGATAGTAAAAAACATTTATCAAAGTTTGCTGTAAGGATATCCAAGAAAGGTCTAAGTTTAAATAACTTATCAAAACCAACTTCTCCTTTTTTCGGCATATCATCATTATTATTGAGATGCAGGTTACCTAACAACCAACTGAAACGGTTAACATTCATAAGTTGACTGATGAATGCATCATGCAAGTCAGGGGCACTGCTCCAATAATCCCTATAACTAGGGAGAATCTTGATCCCCATTAAAATATTTATCCCAAGGAATGTCAACATTTCGGCTCTAGTTGTAGGAGTGTAAGATCTTCCAATACGCTGTTGAGTTTGCTGCGCATACAAATTGGTTTGAAATACAATGTCATCCACAAGATTATTAGTAACAAAAAGTTGAAACAATTGCCCAGCAGTTGGTTCAGTCATATTCTTTACAAAATCAGCTACGCCTGAATTTTCAACAAATGGAGAAATGTTATCCACGGCTTGTAACTTATCCCACTTTATAGTGGCATCAGAAAGAGGAGTTTCTTGGCGTGCTAAGTCCGGATTTCTACGAATTAATTCAGCAAGAGGAAGATCAGATTCTGATTCATATTCTTCCTCTAGTATAATTTCGGCAGTCGGCTCATCAGTCGGATCCTCTTCGATATCACTTGCAAGACCCTCAGATGCAATAGATTCTGTATCACTGGGAATATCAACATAAAGATCATCCATCAATTCCTCTTCGGTCATTCCCACAAGTGTAAATGGTAGGGGAGTTCTTCTATCACCCATGATTATGCCCTAAAAAAAATCCAGATTTGTGCATGAGAGCACTAAAGCCTAATATTTAAATAAGTTTCTAATTTTCATACTGTAAATAACCCTAATGCATCAAATAGAACATTTTCTCGAAAAATGCCAAGTTGCATGGTGGTACCCATATTGGACGCAAGTATAATGACTTGTCTCACCATGAAGCTTTACAGAAACCGATAAATACTAATTAAACTTCACTTACCTATGTAAAAGTTAGGAAATGATAAAAAAATCACGTTCACTTTGAGAAAAAATCACTGCCCTGTGCATCAACAAACTCACGAATAGTGTGATTCAATGACATCCAACAGAAATGGCCATCTCTAATAGCTGAATAACATCCGTGATAGGGCACGCCATCTGTTTATGTTAGAACACACCCTAAAGTACACGAATTGTCCACATTGCAATGTTACATTCAATCAGTGACTTTGGCGGCAACATTTGAAAGACGTGGTACTATTTTGTACCACCATGCATCAAACTAGTCCAATTAGATGGTACATAACGTGTACCATCATGCCGGAAAGAGCAAAGTTAATGTGATCAAACTGGACACCGGTATTTCCTATGGTCTCATTTTTATCCCTGTGTAACATCCTTATAACAATACCGGTGAATATTGAAATCGACCAGAATGGTAAGTTATTTCCATTTGTCAAATTAATTTCTTAGTAGATCTTGTATTTACAGTCCTTTCATTTAAAATTAGCTGTTTTAGCCAAATACAAAACAAATGTAATACTTCAAACTTTTACCATTAGGTTCATCATTGGTACTTTCAAAGTTTGAAGACGATGAAGAATAGTATATTATGTTACAAGGAGTAGAAGGCGACCATTATTGTTGAGCCCAGAAGTTTGCTCAGCCGAGGCGCAAGCCGAGGCAGCAAACTGGGCGAAACACATAATGAGCCTTCTACTCCGAGTGATATATACTATTTTTTCTTCAAGCGTTAAAATAAAAAATATCAAAACTTTACTTTTGAAAAATTACATCAGGTCAAATGCGTTCAACCTTAGTAAAAAAACATATATGTAATACTAACCATTTTATTTATCAATGAAACATGTCATAGGTGAATTTGCAATTTCAAGTATTTCAGGTGGTATGAACTGCATTTCTTCAGACATTTTCGCTTTTAAATTTAAAAAACGGCTCGACGCGCGACGTCAACTTTTAAAATGACAGTTTATGACAAGTCATAAATTAGATTTTTAATTCGTTACCATGGATACATTACTTTATATTTGTGCTAGGAAAAAAATGAGAAATATTTGTACTAATACAATAATAGGCTCTTTCTACAGGACGTGTTGCATTATGTAATGTTAGTATTGTTATACGCTTGAAGAAAAAATATTATATCCATTACGTTTTCCATTTCTACGCTTATGTTAATGTGATTTACAATGGAAAATAATATACAAGGTCATATAGTAAAACTTACGGTTTAACGCACTTGAAAATATTTATTTATATCGCAGTAAAAAAACAATCAGGCGGAACAAGAGATAACAAACACAAGAAATGAAATGACATTTGAGAATTTCCAGATCAATAAGCAGTTCTGTGTCCCGTAAATCAACCGCACATTTCATTTATCAAAAACAACCGTAACCACGGTTATCGGTAGCATCTGTCGAATTACGGTACATGCCCTAAATTAAATCGGGAAAAATGTGCACTCGCATGTTTCTAACCGACAGTTTAAAATAAAGTGAAATATTTGATTGTCCCATCTTTAACAACTAATTCTTCAAATTTATTTTCAAATAAAGTCTTCAACGAACTAATATAACAAACGAAGTTATCACTGGGCATATTTAAGTTGCCAAATGTATCTAAATTAGCTTTTTCATAGGCCTTGAAATCATAAAAAAGACTATGAAATTCGGCTTTAGGAATACAATTTGACCACAAAAGTGAAATGGCAGACAATAAAGTCGGTAGCGTTTCTTCATTAAAGCCAATAATAGGTTCCGCCGTGAACATCGTAGTGGTCTGTGAGTGCAAGCGAGATGAGTTCATGCTCGCAAACGTGCAGCGGACGGAGATGGATATATTGATATTGATTATTCGATTATTTAATACATTGGAATTGGACGCATGTTTAGTGGCTCTGTAAATAGATTTGTATGAAAATAAATATAAGCAAACATATTTTTTGAAACTTAACATTCAGTAATAAGAAAACTAAACATTACACACTCTGAAATAAAAAATATGAAATTAATATTATAATAAAAATATTATAACATAAAATAAAATATTATAATAAAAGCAACAACAATATAAAAAAATAAAAAAATATTTAGTCTACATCATTAGTCATCATAAGTTAAAAGTGCATCTTTACATGGCAGAATTGAAGCAGCATCCAAATTTTTAACTTTTTCTAGGGGGATTATTTTTCTGTTTTTGGGTTTATAACTGTCCAAAAATATTTCGTAACGAGCATTGTTGATGTTTCGTTGCTTGGGTTTTCCATAAAATGTACACACGAAATGTTCCGCAACAGCAATTTGATTAAAGTCGACTTCAGATTTGTACCGCAGATAAAAAATTCCCGACAAAGGAACACGTGCGGCGGCTTCTTTGAACGTTAAAGAGGCCGCGATTTCGCTTTGTAAATGCGGCATTTTTTCCCTGCTTTACAAATATAAAATGAACTATATCTGCTAAAATTTCACTTTCTCCAAAATTCGAAATAGTTGTTTGAAATTCCTCATTCTTTTGCAAAATTTTTAAAGGTTTCAGTTTTGCCTTCCTTGCAAATGACGTGTATAATCGAGTATAATCTGAACCGGTAAATACATGCAAGGCCGGCAAGGCTTTACAGAGACGATCGCCTAGGTTATTAAAAACTGCGGTAACAATTAAATACCGCAATGTATTTTAGGAGGTTATGTGCTTATCCTTTGGTACAAATGATGGGAAAAAAATCACGCCAGCTCTTAGGCTATTGGAAGATATGTCTTGGCACCGCACTTTCCCGTTACTGCCAGATGTTACTTCCATTTCTTAGTCGTTTTATTTTAACGATTTTTTTGTTATCGACCGCAAAATTGTAACGGTCTTTTTCACAATAACGCATGTAACTGCCAATTCTTATCACAGGCTGTTACTTCCGTTTCTTAGTCGTTTTTTAAACTGCAAAATTGGTTATAAAGTTAATGCTATAAAAACGAATAACAATAAAATTTTATCAACAATGTATCATATGTTAATTAAAATTCGTATTATTTTAAGTTTACGATCACTGGCCGAGAACAAACGATGAAATCCGAACCGTAACAACGTCAATCACTCATAGCAATATTGCTGTTATATAGCGTATGAAATTCAAAACCAGAAGGGCTGTCACCTAATCAAAACTGCTTTGAGCTATTAGCTAGTATGACATCACACATTACCATAAGGGCATATCACAAACACCAAATTCTAAAGCCGAAAATTAGTCGAGCCGATTCGCTTGATACCACGCGTATTTCAGAAGTAGTTATGATGGATTTCGAGTTGAGGAACATATACTTTATCACAAACACCAAATTCTAATATCGAAAATTTGTATTCTAGACGTTGGGACGAATCATTTGATACCATACATCAGGTATTTCGGAAAACCGGAAGTAGAGACAGGAAGTTGTTATTTTATGACGGATTTCGAGTTGAGGAACATATCTATATACTTTAAATTCAAATATCAAACGCTAACCACCTAATTCTACTCTAATGTTGAAAATTAGTATTCTAGACGCCGAGACGATTCATTTGATACCATACATCAGGTATTTCGGAAGACCGGAAGTAGAGACCGGAAGTTGTTATTTTATTGCAGATTCTAGCATGTTTCGAGTTGAGGAACATATCTATACACTTTAAATTTAAATATCAAACGCTAAACACCTAATTCTACTCTAATGTTGAAAATTTTGTTATATTAGTATTCTAGACGCCGAAACGATTCATTTGATGCCATACATCATGTATTTCAGAAGACCGGAAGTGGAGACCGGAAGTTGTTATTTTATTGCAGATTCTAGCATGTTTCGAGTTGAGGAACATATCTATACACTTTAAATTTAAATATCAAACGCTAAACACCTAATTCTACTCTAATGTTGAAAATTAGTATTCTATACGCTGAGACGATTCATTTGATACCATACATCAGATATTTCAGAAGACCGGAAGTAGAGACCGGAAGTTGTTATTTTATGACGTATTTCGAGTTGCGGAACATATCCATATACTTTATATTCAAATATCAAGCTCCAAACGCTAAATTCTACTCTGATGTTGAAAATTAGTATTCTATACGCTGAGACGAATCATTTCATACCCTACATCAGGTATTTCAGAAGACTGAAAGTTGTTTTTATTTCATCCCGTCCGGAAAGTACAACAGTACAGTATTCATATGCGGCCGGAAAATGAGACATTACGGTATCAGAGCCGGTAAAGTACCGGAAACCACCAGAAACTTATTACGAACCAATCACAAACTGCTATTAAACCTTTTGACAGTTGTTTGACATATAAAAATCAACCGTAAATTAAAAAATAGTGTCAAATGTCAAATGACATAAGAAAATAACCAAGTGTCAAATTATACAAATATACTAATATACAAGAAATGACGGGATGAAATAAAATATCATTCGACACACGTCCGTAAGGTGTTGTTCCAGCCTCGTTTAGATATTCTAGACTCGGCTCCTGACGTCGCCTCGTCCATAATATCTACTCGACTGTAACAAGTCACCTTCCGGACTTGTGACGAAAATTACTATTTCTCATACCTGCTACATGTTTTTTCTCATACCCATGCTTTTCAAATTTTAAATAGCAGACCTGCCACTGCGCACGATTTTTTCCTCATACCTGCTACATGTTTTTTTCTCATACCTACATGATTTTTTTCTCATACCTATTGCGTCACCATGTTTTTGCCGTTCTATACACAATTACGCATCTTGTATCCAAGTTACTCAGTAGCACAACACGTAAAGCGTCTGCCTACCAATCCATAGGTCGACGGTTCAAATCTCCCAGCACTCAACAACTTTTTTAAATGCAAATTAATATTAAAAAATATGGGGCCCGAGCTCGTAAGGGGCCCTCGAAAAAGGGGTCCTCGAAATGGGGGCCTCGAAAAAGGGAGGCCCTCGGAATTTTAAATTTCCCGCGGCGCTCTCTGATTGGTTGATGATAAAAGTGGAAGGGGTAAAAGGGAACAAAAATGAGCAGAATGAACCTCTATAAGAAATAACATGGGATTTTGAGGCCGTAGCCCCATAGCCTATCTACTCCCGCGGCGTGGCGGGGCATCGAAGGCCGGACGTGTCCGGAACGACGGGCGCAGTTTGTGGACTGGCGGGGAGCGGCTTCTCCTCGTCCTCCTCGCCCTCGGACACCGTCGAAGTATTGGAGGATGTCGAACTGGACGAACAAGTCGAAGCCGACGCATTATGTAATCCAATTAAAGTATTATCAGTTTACATTGCGTCATTTATCCATGATAAGTAAATAGTGCAACCTTTCAAGAAACTGTTGCTTTGCATTTTTATACCATATAGTTTTAGTCTAGAACTCACCTCTGAACGAACAAGTTGTTGTATTTTTATATCGTTTATAATAAATACACGTTCAATAGTATTTGTGATTGTTTTTAAAAAGGGTGTTTTCCATCTTCAACCCCTAATTGGCGCAATCGGTAGGATAGCGAGGGTAATTTATTGCAAATTTACCTTTCTATTTCTATAGAAAAATCGCTATTCGAATTTGAGGAAAAAACTTCGCAGTGCTACCCAAAAGAGTTCAGTCTCCAAGAGGTTGTTAGAAGACTACAATCAAAGTAAGTGTCTAATATTCCTTTTGCTCCTTTCCCAATTTCTAAATCAAATAGATTTTGTTGAAAGAATTAGTTAGGCTTGTTCATTGTGAACATTCTTGTAGTTATTTCATTTGAGAAATTATTTACAAGAGCGTAACATTCTTGTTACATTAGTTTTTAAGAAAACTTGATTTTTGTTGGAAATAAAACGAAAGAATTTTATATTTCAACGTATTCTGATATTATATCATATACAGCTAATTATTTCAATTATTTGATAATTAATTGATTAACTTAACATTACTTAATTATTTTTAATTTTTGCGTTAAACCAAAATTGTATCCTAAACATCTAAAATGGCAAAAGAAATAGATTCAGGTCTTTATCGTATCTATTCTGATAACATCCCTCCATTTAATGGCGATAAATGTATGTTACCATCATTTTTGGGAGCTTGTGATGACCTTGTTGCTAATTTTGAAGATAAGGCCCATCCAAATCATCAAATAAATAGAGCTATTGTTAGAACTATAATTTCTAAATTACGTGGACACGCGTCAGAGTTAGTTAGCCCTCGAGAAGAATTAAATTCATGGCCGTTAATAAAAAATTTCTTAAATAGTGCTTTTGCAGACAGACGGAGCGAACAAACATTGCTCAATGATTGAATGACCGCGAGTATTAATAAAAATGAAACATCTGCCGAATTTGGTACTCGTTTACAATTAATTAGAAGTTTATTAGTTGCTAAATTAAATGAAACGGGTGCTAATGCAGTAATGAAACAAATTAAAACTACAAATTACGAACAATTAACTCTCGCAACATATATTAACAATTTAAATAAGGACATTAAAATCATAGTAAAATGTAAGTCCCCAGATTCATTAGAAGCTGCTATGCAAATAGTTGCAAACGAAGAATCCGAACAAGAATATGACCGAAGAACACAAAACCGTCATAAACAAAATTTTCAAAATTTACAATCTCAAAATCAAAGAAGCATATTTAAAAATCAAAATTATAATCAAAACTTTCAAGATCAATCATTTCAAACTAAAAAATATTTTACTAATCAACAAGTTTTTAATAAGCAACAAAAACCATTTTATTCACCATTTAAAAATTATAATAATGTTTTTAAACCTGATAGAAATTTTATACCCAAAAATGAACAAACACCAATGTCTACTCAAAGTAAAGTACCATCATTACAAACCGGAAGTCAATATCAAAACCAACCCTTATCTCAATCTCAAGTTCAAAAGAAATTTCCATGGTTTAAACCGACAAACTTACCTAAATATGTAACTGAAGAATTACGTAACGTAGAAAATGAACAAATTGAACCTAATTTTAACTTAGATGATCCTGAAATTCAACAAACAATTAATGAATTTCCACCTTATGACTTTCCTGAATATTATTCTGAAGATTTTTTAGAATATTTAGCTAGTGACGATCAAAGTTCAAGTCAGCAAAATTTTCAAACAGCTTGCTTAACATTGCCCATGACATAGCGTTTAATGCCTATGTAAACGCTTTACCATTTATCACAATAAAAAATCCGAACTTGAAACTATTAATAGACACAGGATGTAATATTAATATGATAAGACCTATAGTTGCTGAATATTACTTTCCAGAATATATTGTCAAAAGCCCCTCTGTTCTTAAAACTCCGCTAGGAGATAAAACAGTACTAGGAAAAATTACAATACCAGCATTCCCAGAATTTCAAGTAAACAAAGACATAGAATTTACATTGTTTCCATTTTCTGATTATTTCGACGGTATTATCGGATTAAAAGAATTGCATAAATTAGAGTTAATAATGGACTTTAAAAATAAGATTTTATATAACAAATTTAATATTAAAATTCCATTTCAATATCGCTCTGAAAAAACACAAAATCAATTTACAATTGAAATACCTGCATTTTCAAGCCTTCAGCAAAGATTCCCAGTTGATGTAAACTATGGTGAAATTTTAATACCTGATATTAAGTATAATGAATTATGGGATCCCGGAAACTATTGCTCTTGCTGAAAATAATAAAGCTATTTTTGAAATTCAAAATACAAGTGATCATACAGTATGTTACACATTTCATGAACCATTCCATGTAAAATCTTTAATTAATGAGGAAATTGAAATTTTTAATATTGAGCAAATGATACCAACGTATCAAAATGAAATAGATAATAAAAATGAAATTTTAAAACAGATTCGTACTAATCATATGAACTCTGAAGAAAAAAACGCTTTACTAAAATTAATTTCAGAATTTTCAGATTTATTTCACGATAATGATTCAAAATTAACTTTTACTAATAAAACAAAACATGAAATTCGTACCACGGATGAAATACCAGTACATACAAAAACGTACCGATTTCCTTTCTGCCATAAAGAAGAGGTTAATCGTCAAATAAATAAAATGCTTAATGATGGAATTATCCGTCATAGTCAAAGCCCCTGGTCCAGTCCCATCTGGATAGTACCGAAAAAAGCAGACGCGAGCGGCAAAAAGAAGTGGCGAATTGTAGTCGACTATCGCAAAATTAACGAAAAAACAGTAAACGACAGATATCCGATTCCCAATATGGACGATATTTTAGATAAACTTGGCAAATGCAATTATTTCTCTACATTAGACCTTGCGTCCGGCTTTCACCAAATAGAGATGCACCAAAATTCTATTGAAAAAACCGCTTTTAATGTCGAAAATGGGAAATATGAATGCCTTCGTATGCCATTTGGACTTAAGAATGCTCCAGCTACCTTTCAAAGGGTAATGTTTTACGCGATCTCCAAAATAAAGTATGCCTTGTATACATGGATGATATTATCATCTTTTCAACTTCCCTTCAGGAACATATTTCAAACTTACGATTAGTATTTAAAAAACTTAGAGAAGCAAAATTAAAAATTCAACTAGATAAATCAGAATTTCTTAGACAAAACGTAGAATTTCTAGGTCATGTAATTACTCCTCAAGGAATAAAACCAAATCCGAAAAAAATAAAAGCTATTTTAGAATTTCCCGTTCCGAAAACCAGTAGAGATATAAAATCTTTTCTCGGTATGTTAGGTTTTTATAGAAAATTTATAAAAGACTTTGCAAAATTGACAAAACCACTCACTCAATGTTTGAAAAAAAATGTTAAAATCATACATGATAAAAAATTTTTAGATGCATTTAATCATTGTAAAACCCTATTATGTAATGAACCTTTACTTCAATATCCAGATTTTAGCCAGCCTTTTATTTTAACGACAGATGCTAGGAATTTCGCTATAGGAGCAGTGCTCTCTCAAAAATTTAATGGACAAGAAAAACCCATTGTTTTTGCTAGTCGTACATTAAACGACGCGGAGAAAAATTATAGTACGGTTGAAAAAGAATTACTAAGTATAGTGAATTTTACTAAGTATTTCCGCCCTTACTTATTCGGAAGAAAATTTAAAATTATTACCGATCACAAACCGCTGCAATGGATTAATAACCTAAAAGAGCCAAATTCACGCCTCATGCGTTGGCGTTTAAAATTGTTAGAATATGACTATGAAATAGAATACCGTAAAGGAAATGACAATAAAGTTGCTGATGCCCTTTCTCGGATTGAATTAAAAAATGACGAATTAAATGCTATAGAAAATGAATCATTAATTAATCAAATTGACCCGGACGAACAAAATAAAATTGAAACTGACTTTCCTGACCTAGATGACTTAAGAGACCTAGAAATGGAACCCATGCAAAAATTAGAACCTTAACCGTCTACCTCGCGAGTTAATATTATTTCGGACATTCAAATAATGCCTGCAATCGAAAAACAAGTAGATGAAAATTCTACTAATGAAACTATACACTCAGCTATCGAAAATCCTATACTTGAAATACCTATTTCAGAAAAAGCTATCAATACTTTTAAAAACCAAATATTTTTAACTATTTCTCACGATGCTATTAGATCAAACGTACAAGTTAGCACACCTCATGGAAAAAATAAACGATACAATATTGTAATAGCCGGTAGGGACCCTGAATTCCTAAAATCAGAATTATTACGAATTTTCAAAGAATATATAAAACCTAAATTTGTTCATGGACTATTAATAGATGACCGCGAAAAAAATATTATCATACCACTCTTACAAAAATATTTTAATGAAAGAAGTTTCAAATTAATTCATTAAAAAATTTATTTGACTGATGTCCAGGAATCAAATAAACAACAGGAAATTATACAAAAACATCATGTTCAAAAAACAGGACATTCAGGTATAACTGAAACAATAAGTGATATACAAAAAACATACTATTGGCCAAATTATGCCAAGGATATACGTGACTATATTAACAACTGTGAATTATGTCAGAAAAATAAATATGAAAGACGACCTAATCAAATTATTTTAAAAAATACTCCCATTGGCGAAAAACCCTTTGAACACCTATATGTTGACACATTTAGCATAGATAAGCAAAAATTTGTAACAATTATAGACAGTTTTAGTAGATTTGCCCAAGCTTATCCTTTGACCTCACAGACAGGACTAGGTATTATCGAACAATTAATAATTTTTATTTCACACTATGGTATCCCTCATAAAATTACTTGTGATGACGGATCCGAATTTAAAAATAATTTAGTTACAGAATTTGCCAAACTTTACCAAATTAATATACATTATACCACGCCACTGAATCCTAACAGCAATTCACCTATTGAAAGATTTCATTCAACCATTATTGAAAAATATCGATCTATGCAACAAGAAGATAATTTATTAATTAATCAGTTCGAACATGAACCCACAATAATAATGAAACTTAGTTTATTAGCTTATAATAACTCAATTCATTCGTCAACAAAATTCACACCATTTCAAATAATAAAAGGAAATCTCAATTTAGAAACAAATTTTGAAACTACCGAAACCAAAATTGTTAATGATTATCTTAATAGGCAAGCAGTCAATTTCGAAATAGTAAATAAAATAATTAACGAAAATAATGAAAAATCTCGACAAATAATTGAGAAAAGAAATGAGAATATTGAAAATGCTAATTATTTCTCAAAGAAAGGTAAAACCATTTTCAAAAAGCTAGACGAAAGAAAAGCTAAACATAAACCCTTGTATACTCCTGAAACTATGCATACAGATCTTGATAATAAAATAAAAACTTTAGATAAAACATATCATAAACGAATTTTTAAACCTCCCAGACAAATATCTAAACAAAATGTTGTTTCAGATGAAGCTGATAATGATGCTGATCAGCCTGGCAGCAGCACAAATAGCGTTAATACCAATCGATAATCCATTATTACCATTTCTAATCAGTAAATCCCGAATAATAAAATCCAAACACACGTATGTGAAATATATCGACTTAGAAATATTTTCAAGCCCTCTAGAATCAATAAAATTTAATATAGAGTCATTAGAACAAAAAAATAAAAACAGACGATGACTTTTACCACCTTTAACCGATATTCTTTTACATTTAAAATATTTACATACAAAAGCTAGTAATAAACTTCAAAACCTGAAACCAATACATAGGCAAACGCGCGGAATAATAAACCCTATTGGAAAAATATATAAATGGGCATTTGGCCTACTTGATTCCGATGATGGCGAACGTTTCGAAAAAGCAATAGAAACATTAGAGAAAAATCAGCAGCAAATTCATCATGATATGAAAAACATGTTAACAGTAACGAAAAACTTCATGAATGAAACTAGCACAGTTATTACAAGAATATTATCTAATCAAAATCAGTTAACAGAACAAATTAAACTTTTAGAAGATAATTTAAATAAATACAACTTATTTTTAAAGATACAAAACTGGATAGATGTTATGATTATAGATTGTCAGAATATAATTGAAATTTTGGATATTTTAGAAAACAGTGTGTTATTTGCAAGATTAAACATAATAAATAATAACATTTTAGACATATCAGAATTAGATGAAATATTAAAACCCCTAAGGAAACTATACCCTAATGAAATAATTGATTTCAACTACAAACAATCATATCTAGAAATTATTAAAGTTGAAACACAATACCTGAATAATAAAATTATTTTCAAATTTCACTTACCTCTAGTAAAAGAAAATCTATTTGATTATTATCATTTGTTTCCAATTCCAAATAACAACGAAATCCTTATACCACCCGAACCTTATATAATATTAGACGCAGAAGAACATTACTTTCTTCATGAAGCCTGTCAAATCATTGAGGAATATTGTGTATATTTCAACCGAAATCCAGTTAATCTCGAAAACTGTATACCACAATTATTACATGGAAATCAAATACAAAACTGCAGTGTGATAATGATCAATAACATTCAGAAAACATTAATCGAGCCAGTCAATGATGCAAACATAATTATCGTTCCTGCTGAAAGTGAAAAGATCATTAAACAATGTCCCCATCAGGAATACATCGAGATTAATCGACCCTACTTAGTAAAAATTCCCCATGGATGCCAAATAATGGTAAATCATTACACCTTCTTGAATATGGAAGTTAACATCAAATCCAAACAAGTAGAACTACTACCTATCAAAACGCAAGTACAGATATCTTCGAGAAATTCACCTTTAACTCTCCAAGACGTACACACGGACAGACTTTCCGAAATTGTGAAAAGTGCGCAAAATATACACATTCATGACTTACAAAGTGTAAAAGTGAAGGACACAAGTATCAATGTATTATTATATATAACTTTAACCATATTATTAATCTTATGCTTAATCTTTGTATGGAAATATTGTATGAAAAACAAAAAACAATTAATTCAGTTATTTGCTAACAAAAATATTGAAAAACAGGAAAAAGACATTCCTATGCAAACTGATAACACAAATGAAAATAAACGTCACCCTTTATTTTCTATCTAATAGGGGAGGCATTATGTAATCCAATTAAAGTATTATCAGTTTACATTGCGTCATTTATCTATGATAAGTAAATAGTGCAACCTTTCAAGAAACTGTTGCTTTGCATTTTTATACCATATAGTTTTAGTCTAGAACTCACCTCTGAACGAACAAGTTGTTGTATTTTTATATCGTTTATAATAAATACACGTTCAATAGTATTTGTGATTGTTTTTAAAAAGGGTGTTTTCCATCTTCAACCCCTGACATCGATGATGTGCCGCGTTCTTCGGCGGGGGCTGGTGGTGCGGCGGGGGCTGGTGGTGTTTCGGGGGGGGGGGGGGCTGAAGGTAATTTTTAAGGGTTGCGTGTAACTCCGGAAGGAGTCTCTCCACAAACCCTGACAACGCAAGACAACTTATGCCGGGGTTGTGGGCGTGAAAATAATTGCAAAGTTGGTAGGAGATTTCCACTTCCTCCCCCCCGCGACGTCATTGTGGTGGCGTCGGCTGTCGCTACCAGCCGCCTGCTCTCCACATTAACGCTGAGGCGTTTGGGGGGGGGGGGGTAGCACCGGCGGAGAATCGCCGCCCACCATCAAATATTTCCACCGCGGGCCTCTTCCTCGGCCTCTCCTCCTCCTCCCGATGACTAGATCGGCGCCCAGCCGCCAGCCGCACAACTTTTGCCACAAACTCCGCCTCAGTCATCACCGATATGCCGTATTTCGAAGCATTACGTTTTTGCACCCTGGGCAGGGTCCTTCCCCGGACCAACGCCCACAGTTTTTCTGCAAATAAAAATGTTAATTAATTCGAATAGTGCTCCATTAGTTTGGTGACGGTCGTATGGCACACGGTCACGTCACGGCCATTTTAAAGATGACGACGGTCACGTCCTTTTATATTTGAAACTCGTAATTTTCCGTTTGACAAATGGTCGTGATCGTGACGTAAACGATCGTCGTCGCTACTTGTGAAAATTTATAAATAAATTACTTACTTGTGACGTTCTTGGTCTCCACAATAGCCCCCAAGCGCTCCGCCTGCCGCTGTGCCCGCCGCAGGTTCGTGAACACCTCGAGGGCTCCGGCGAACTTCACCCGCCGCCCCGCCAGTGAGCGGTTTTCCTTGTTTCGTAGTAATGTCCTCCATGACGCTCTCGCGGCCTCCACTCGTCCAAGGGGGTCGAGGGGTATTGGGACTCGACCACGGTTGGATTCGACCGACCCTCATCGGAATCCGAGTCCGAGACCACTGCCTTCCCTTCGATTCCCGGCGGGACGGCAAACCCGACTTCCCTTGCGAAGTCGGTCAGTGTCACCGTCCGGGTGCCGTACAAGTTTGTTAGCTCGTTGCAGCGGTCAACCTGCACCTGCGTTACATCGCGGCATAGAATAGCCGTCCTCACCTTCCCTACAAAGAAATACAGAACATTAAAATTACACGTCGGGTAAAGAAGAAACAACGACAACCATATAGCAGCTGTCGTGGTAGTTGTTGTCGTTGCTAGTGGCGACTCCATCACCACCACAACCACCGTCGTGGCTGTTATACTCACCGCTTAAATTCTTCTCCTCTATATCGTATCCCTTCCTTCTCAAGAATGGCTTGAAATCATGGTGCACCTACGCCGGCGTCCTGCCTAGGAATTTTATATAATCCATCCTGCAACAAATGGAGACATTATCAAAATTATCATGGTAGTATCATCATCATCATCATCATCATCGAATTGGAAATCCCAAACTCGGGATAACCCCAAAACTTGGGTTTTGAGATTATACGTTTTACATATTGTATGATAATGTACATAAGTCAACATTCGAACCAAATTTCAGTACATTACACTACGCGAGAGCATTAATTTTCTGACCTATTTGTTTCTTTAGACCGCCTATCGATAACAGAAACTAATTTCAACGTAAAGTCAGAATCTGATTGAATCGTTTAACCGGAACCTAATTTTATCATAAAGTCAGAATCTAATTCTATCGTAAAATAAAAATCTAATATTAATCGGTATAAAGTAAATAGCAAAACAAATGTCATTTTGTGACAAAAAGTGCAATTTTCGAATTAACATAGTAGGAAGGCAGCACCGCCGGACCCTTGGTACCTTAATTACAATCCGATTGCATCGTTTAACCGGAACCTAATTTTATCATAAAGTCAGAATCTAATCCTATTGCAAAATAAGAATCTAATATTAATCGGTATAAAGTAAATAGCAAAACAAATGTCATTTTTTGACAAACAGTGCACAATATTCGAATTAATTAACATAGTAGTAGAAAAAAGTTGACTAACTGATAATTTGATATTTAGGTATGCTGATGAATGATGAAACTTTAGATGAGCTATACTGAAATAATTAGTTACTAAAGTACTCTTTAATTCTTCTTTTAAAACTGAAAAAATTTTGAATATATTTCAAAGGAGATGGTATGCTATTATAAATATGAGCAGAGTAATATGAAAACGAGCCTTTGAAAGAAGTACTGGAATGATGGGGAATGTGCATAATATGTTTATTTCATCTAATACAAAGGTAGGCCAATTTGCTTTGTCCCATTTGTCACGAAGAATTTATTTATTTTTATACAGTCCACTTTAAACCCATACATATTTTTGTTCTTGCAGAGGCATCGTTGTATTAGGTGGTTGGGGATCACGTTCTTGCAGAGGCATCGGGGTATTAGGCGGTTGGGGTCCTTCCTGCAGAGGTGTGGCATTAATATCGGGCGGGGAGGTGTCGGTGTCCGTGGGAATATTATTTACGTTGGAGGCCATAGTATTTATTTAAATCTAACTGTTCAGAAGGTGACGCTGAATGGAGAAAAAGATGGCGCAGAAAATTAATATCTACGAAATAATTGAATCTAAATTGAGAGTCAAAAATATGTATGGGTTTAAGTGGACTGTATAAAAAATAAAATAAATTATTCGTGACAAATGGGACAAAGCAAATTGGCCTACCTTTATATTAGATGTCAGCAGCAAGAAACGATCAATTCACGGTTGCAACCTGGTAGATCTTCGAGGAATTGGTAATAATTTAACAAAGATTAATTATTGTTCGAGGCACTAGATAATCACTTATCTTTTGGAGGAACTTAATTTTAATTGTCCGGTTTTATATATATTTTTATTTATTATGACACCCTGGAGACCTACGCCGTCCCGACTGTCACGTGAAAATAATAAAATTTAGATAATATGAGTATGTAGACACAAATAAATTAAACAACTTAGAAATATTAAAAAATATATACAAGAGGACGAAACAGTAGCTAAATATTTTAAAATAAATAAAATTTATGATAATACGTACATTAAAACATTGCACTCGGACAACACAAATATGTAAATATTTCCGACAAACAGGCTGAAGTTAGAAGTACTTAAGTACTTCTAACTTCACATATGCAGTGTTGCCAGTGGTTTGCAATAACGAATAGGATTAGAGCGCCTTAAAAGTAAGATATTGCGTAATGGGCAAAAGTCATTTTGCCCGTCTATGTCGTCTTACCCGCTTCTCCTCTACATGGTAAAGAGAATTTTGGTCTGAGACTTAAGGTATATTTTTTAGTGTTAGGAATGTTTAAATCGGTTATGTTGTTAATGACCAATGGTTCTGAGTTTATCCTTCCGTTCATTAGGCAGTTCGTTAAATGTTTTTAACTCGGTTGTCATTAGTTTTGGTTTATTTTTATTTATTTCTAGTTCAATAAGTTTTTTCTTTGTGAGTTAGCGTATCTGATACAGATATTTAAGCATTGAATATAAGAAATAGATAATATATGGAGGTATTTTGATTTTAGTTATTCGTTATGAAATATGTCAGATTTAGGTTTAATTTTTAAACCGAAACATTAGAAAAAAAAATAAATTTGTTTATATATGTCGTCGTTAAAAGTATGTAATGGCGGTTCACGTTTTTTGCAACTTTACAGTAGAACAATTCAAGGGAAAGTGCCGTTCTTAATTTCTGCATGAGTAAAAAGTTGTTGCAAATAATGTACTCTTTTTACAGTTATCGTTAACAGTACCTAATTAGTAAATACTAAAAATCATTTCAAATTGTTGCAGGCTTATTATTATTATTATTTTTCGCTTCTATTTGAGATACGTCTTTACGTTTCGATTATAACAAAACTTGTACCTATTGACATACTTCTATGGAAGAGGTTGATTTATTAAAACAACCTTTAACAAAATGATGATTAACTTTTACTTCTTCCAGAACGCCCTTCCAACTACACAGTCTTTTTACATCCACCACACCTTGCTTAATATTCCGCTACTACCAACCTAACAACAAAAAAATAACTAAAACACATAAGTTAAGCAACCCATAATTCTCAGAAGTGTTAACGGTTATATACTACACTTCCCCTCAGTTCTGAGAATTTTAGGAACCTGAAAACCTTACTAAATTAAACGCATATATGCCAACAATAAACAGTCAAGCTTTTATACTTTATTTAATCTCAATAATATTTCAGCAATTTCTAAAGTATTTGAATTTCGTACTAGCCAATGATTTTGTAAACATATCTGCTTGCTGTTTATCTGTGGGCGTATATTGTAAACATATTTTTCGTTGATTTTTATAATCTCGTATGAAGTGATGTTTAACATCAATATGTATGCTTCTTTTTGTCTCTAAAGTAGAAGCCATTCTAATGCAGGATTGGTTGTCTTCATATATGTAAATAGGATAAACATTGCACCCAGTTAACACAAAAATGTTTTAAACATGTTAAAATTATGTGGCATCACAAAACGTCACATAGTCTCCAGAGATGAAATATTAAAGGATAGCCACTTCATCTGTGAAAAGACGTTCTAAACAACGTTTTATTAACTTGTGATTATTTGCACCACCCACTAGAAATAGCATATTTTCCTGAAAAAATATTTAAGGTAAGAATTCATCTTATTTATTATTTTATTAAAAATTCATCTTTACAACTTTTTTTAATGGTTATAGAAAACTGAAGGGAAAACAATTCGATATTGATTACAGGCAAATCTTAGATCATTATCAAAGTTCACCAAAAGAAGAATAGGCAAGTATTACATAAAAATAAGATTATGAAAGCCTACCAATGATTTTTTGCTCTGCTCATGTTCATCAAGTTTTTTTTCAAAATTTAAAATTTCTTCTATTGAGTTCAATGGTATATTTAGGGCTTCTTGTACTTCACCTGCCCTTTTAAAATACAATCTAATTTTTCAATTATCGATTTTGTCATTATCTTTAACTCAGCCAGATCTTGTAGCAACACATTCAACGAATCTGCTATTGAGAAAATTTGAAGCCATAATAACTGGCTTATTATCAAACCACTTTGTCATGATGACTTGCCCGTCTCTACTTGTAACTTCTTCATAACTGCCTCTGCCTTTAGTTTTCAGTATTTTGTCTGACGAAAAAGGTGGATTATTATATCTATTGATTTTTGCAGTGCCTGCTGCATATATGTAGTTATTCTGGAGCCAAATAAACAAATTGTAGTTGTCGAAAAATTGATGACTTGGTTCCTTGATCCTCTCTGATAACTTTAGTACTACGGAGGCACCAACACCGAATATTTCCAACTGGGCCTCACGGAGCTCTGACGTCGATCCTTGGTACAGAATAAAATCGTACAATAGGTCACTAGCTCCACACAGTGCAAAATTTTTAATTCCCCAAGGGGAAGGCTTTCCCTTGATGTACTGTTTTACATTTATGTTCCCTTTAAAAGGGATTATTTGTTCATCTATACCAATGTTAGATTCTAATGTCAACTCCAAACATCTTATTTTGTCATACAGTACCCTAACTTTCCAAAAACGATCCTTATTATTTGCATTCTTCTCTTTCACGTTGACGAAATGTAAGTTCTGTCGCAATTTAGAAAAACGATTATATGGCATATTTTCTGATATGAGCGGTATGTGCAGCTTAGGGTTCCAGTAACATCTCAACCTTGGATAATGCATATTACCCATTATAATGTGAATCCATACAAATTTCTGTAGCCCTAAGATATTTGTAGGTTTGAACTTGGTCATATTTTGTACTGTATATAAGTTTGTCATCTCCGCCATTATATCGTATAAGTCCTCAGTAAAATATTTCGAGAAAATAGAAATGGGATCAGGAAGTTCTATAATAATATTGCATTGGTTTGTTTTGTTTCTTTATCAAGGGATTGGTTATGTAGGTAACATCATTTCGCCAAGTACAAGTTATTTCTTCTATTCGAGTCAATTTATTATTTTCGATATACCGTTTTATCCGTTCTTTTCCGGTAGTAAAATTCGTTATACCTGAAGATGTACTTGGTAACAAATTGTCCAAAACGTCTGCTGCTTCTGATGCACTAGCAGGTTCAATGAATTCTTCGTCACTGCATGTATCATCTATACGTTCAACAACTAAGCTTCTGAGAGATTCTACTTCCCACCCGTCATCGTTGATGTCATTAGGAAGAATTTCGATGACTGAGAGGCCGCTTTCCACCATTTCAAATAGCTGCTTCTCTATCAGTCGTTGGTTTTTATCCATTTTTAGCTTATACATCTAAGATAAACACCACTTGCGAAAAATCTAAAAAATATTGAGTTACAATCTGCCTTATAATTTTATTACGCTGTGTACTGTAGTACACGCGAATTTATTCGCAGCAATAAAAAAATCCCTCACAAATTATCAAAGTCTAACACATTTACGTCACCAAATACACAGTTGTTAACATTAGAAAAAATTATCACGACCTTATACCGTACAAGAAATGCATGTTCGAATATAAACAGAAAACTATAATTTATCCATAAATTAAACTAAAAGTGGTACTAAAAAAATCGTCACGTTGTGTACTACAGTACACGCAGTGAGCCAAAGGGTTAGTTCAATAGTTAGTTTCATAAGGATCATCAACTTCTATCTCGTCATGTTTGTCATTTTCTCCAGAACATAGAATTGAGTTTTCGCCCTGCTCCGTTTGACCTAGGGACACTTTCGTATGTGTTGATGGACTCAGACCGCTTTTATTATTAGAACTATCTTCACCTAAATTATCACGATTTATTAAACTGATCCCTTGTGTATCGTTTTCTCGGGTATACTCTATAGATAAAATTGGAGACGCAGATTTCTCGAAAGTTCTAGGTTCCTCCATTAATATGTTTTTTATCATGACTGCTAATTTGCTTAAAGGTTCGTTATCCTCATCATTTTCTTCTTCCGTCGCAATTATTATGTTGCATTATTTTTTATTGTTTCTAAATTCTGTGGTGACTACATAATTTACAGAACCATCATTCCATTTAACCAATACATCCATAATGCTCTGTTAAGTAGTTATCTACAAAGTAAAATAAGAAGATGTTGAACACTAACATTTTTTTTAATAGTAGTATAGTAGTATATCTATATTACGTTACGGAGGAGATAGACTGTTCTTGTATCGAACGATAGAGAATTTAAATAGTATATCTCCATATGTATAACTAATTTTTACAAAAAAGTGGAGATACCCGGTTTTTGCACTGGACCCATCATTTAAACATTTAACTTGCAATTTCTGTATCGCAACTGCAACTATTCAGCTCGGTTCGGTACACAACAGTACTAGCCGAATAGTCAAGTATGTTTATGCTCATGAGCAGCGACAGTTTTTTGGCGACACCCACCTATACGCCACAAAGTAATGCAGCCCTCAAATTTTCCAGTGACAATGACGTTACTCATCGGCTCGTCCAGTCCTGACGCATCCACATCGTCTTTGGCGATCTTAGACAACTCACAGCAAAAAAGTTACTTTTGGGGAACTAAGCCTAAAAATAATTATGGCCCAAATATATATATTTTTTTTTGGGATCTTGGCCTAAACTTAGTTTAGGGACCTCGTACGTGTTGCAAACTTGTTTTCTTTTTATTGCGTATCAGGCCAAGTACGCTGCTCATGCGCCGCTATTGTAGTCCTGCCTCGGCTGCCAACTCGCCTTAGCGCATATCTTTCATTGGGCAAGCAATGTGTGACTTCGCATGGGCCCTGAAACTTCGGCTTCAATTTTCCACCATACGCCACTTGACTGTTTTCTATGGCAACTTTATCACCCACAGCGTACGGCACTGCTTTGACTCGCTTGTCGTTGAAAACAATTTTTGCCTGTTCGGTAATTTTCTCCAAGCGCTTGTTTACTTCTTTACATATTGCTTCTGTATCGGTCAGCTCATTTTTGTCTGACAAACCAGCTAACGGCTTATCGACGGCTTTCAACTGTCGATTTTGGCCAAACGTTAATACCCATGGAGCATATCCGGTTGATTTATTGACTGTAACATTTAAATCGTCTTCGATACCGGGAAGTACTTTCGTCCAGGTTTTCTCGTCTTTATCATTTAAAACAGCGCGCATAGCGTTAAACAAAGTGCGCATCACACGTTCTACTTGTCTATTTCCACGTGGAACTCCTGTCGCAATTAAATACAGCTCGATAGACCATTCTGCCAAAAACTCCTTAAATTTTCCAGACAGAAAAGCTGTTCCTCTTTCTGCTATTATACGTTTAGGTGTCCCTAGCTCTTGAAATACTTCAATAAGGGCTTTTATGGTGCAATCTGTAGTCTTTTGTTTAATAGGACAAAAACGAACAAATTTTGTAAATGAGTCTATTTTCACTAGTATTTGTGTACACTTGTTCGATTTCACAATGGGTCCGGCGTGATCAATGTGCCATGTGTCCATCTTTATTGATGGTTGCGATTTTTACTGACACATGCCATGTTTTTTACCAGTGGAGGATTTTCCCAAAACACATGATCGGCAGTTTGCAACATATTTGCGAACTGTTTTACCCATATGTGGCCATATGAGGTCCTCTCGTAGTTTTGACACCATTTTATCAGCACCAATATGATGATATGATGTATCGTGATACAATCGCATAACATCAAGTCTTGCTGCGATCGGAACAAAACACCGGTCAATTTTATCATTTTGACTAAAAACACTAAGTTGTTTTTCACTGTATATCCAGGCTCTATGTGTGTTTTGTCTATGATAGACCGACAAAATACATCGTCTGTTTGATGTTCAGCAATTGTTTTGTTTGTTTTATTTGAAACATTGGCTCGTGTTACCAAGACTTGTTTTAATGGAGCATTCCGGCGGTCTATACTAATTTCAAAATTATATATTTCTGTAACATAATACACCATCTTGCAACACGATGGTGTAGTTCCTTTTTTAGGGCTGTAGTATCAACGTTTAATAACTAAATTATTAAGGCTGTGTCAACGATTCAGTTAACCATTCGCTTGTGAATCAGTAATAGTTGGAGGGAACGACCGATATTCGATTAAGTCAACCAGCCGCTATCACAACATCTGAACCAGCTCTTGGCCGTTGACTTTAACGCAGGTCGGGACAAGCTTTTAATATATCCATATCTCGATATCGATAGATTAACGGTAGCCGTCGACAATGAATGCTCCCTCGTATACAGGTTTCACAACGACCTGAACTAAAGATATAACACTATATAGTGCTATATTATACACTATTGCAAATAGAGTTGAATGATTGAATTTTAATAGTATTAAGGTAATAATTAAGATAATTTAAATGTATTGTTAAAACTTATGAAAGGTTGATAACCTAAAATGTTAAATTTGACATAAACTGTTTTGACAGTAAATGTTAACCTAAAAGTAAATTTGTTTGATATCAAATGTTTTTAAAATAAAAGAGTTTTATTTTATGGGAGGGAAGAAAGATTATTGATTGGTTACGAAATTGAGAATTTTCGTGGAACACGAAAAGATTTTGCTCTTGATAAAATTGCAAAAATATATTAATAATCAAATATTTTATGAATATAAATATCAAAATTTCATAAGTTAACAAAGAATAAATAAGGAAGATATAAATGTAACAATAATAATAATTTGGAAGAGTTAAAGTAAATTATGGAATTGCTAAATCAAAGTGAAATAAAATAAATAAATGTATGGTGAATTAAAATTTAATTATACAAGACATAGAAGAATCAAAATTGAAACAATTAAATGGAAATGAAATACATACATGGTAAATAGAAGATTCCAAATTGAAATATACAAGATCACATATTGAAATTAATAAATAAAGGAAAGGTATTTTATAACGTATCAAAATTTAATAGACGTCAATAAACATAAACATTATTTTGACATTGACGTATAGTTTAATAATTTAGATTACTACATCTATTGTCATATTTAGAACTTTAAAAAGAAATCAAATTGTATAACATATAAGAAATTTAGTTGATAAGTTAGGTGTCGAAGAGGTTGACAGGTAAACTATTTATATTGATATTAAAATTTAAGCATTCAAAATATCATTTAATTTATTTAAATAAATAATTTGTTACTGTTTGTGTATTTGAATTTTATTGAATTATTATTGCATATAAAGAGAAAAAAGTTGTTTGCTGGTATATCAATTGCAGAACCGACTATAATTCCCTGAAAGTAGTAAGTATAAAGTTTATATTAAATTAAAATTATAAAAATAATACAATATAGTAATAGACACTATGCACAATACACAATTCACCTTAGACTCCTGCCCAGACAGAATTCGTTCACTCCTCTTTGGCTTCAGCCGAAGGGTCTCCGTCGCACAATGCGAGGGTCGTTAACTAGATGGTCAACACAAGTACTTAATTACCACTAGAATGCAATAAAAGAAGAAAACAGATATATAAAGATATATTATATAATCATCATCCTACATATAAAGCTTCACTAAGCAAGGTCTACCACCATAGCCACGATACCCCCACAAGGGTCAGCGACCGCGACGGCCGCGCTTAAAGGAGAGTGATCGATTGCCGAAAGACAATTATATTACATGGACATGAATTGGCAATTTAGTGGGTGGGATTTAATTTGTGCTTGAAATAGATACTAGAAACTTATTGTAATAATAAATAAAAAATACACCACATGTAATTACGACCCCCTTTATCCCAGAAGGCTGAGCCTTGTGCGGGAGGGGGCTACACATTAAAGTCAAGGGACACACATCCAATATCCGTGTATAATGGAAAAATCCCTCTCACAGTATTTTCCATTGCCACGACCGGGATTCGAACCCGGGACTTTTGGGTGAGAGGCAGGTGCTCTACTATCTCGACCATCATCACTTTCGTATATATACCGAGTGACCGCCTCGTGAAATCACATTCGAAGAGAATTCCTTTTCTGAAAGATCCACGGACGTCTAAAGCCGGGTTCATGCACTCGCGAATTGCGAAAAGCGAAATGCGAAACGTGTTGCTATTGGTTCATTTCACATTAAAATTTGATGAAGAAATTAAGAAATTAGACGCAAAAGAAAGAAGAGAAAGAAAAAAACATAAAATAACACTGAAAATACGTATCTCTATATACACCATAATTATTCACAAGTAAAGTGTAATGAGAATTATATAGCCCAATGAATGCTAATGATAATATTGGATATTACCTTCACCCTTTTCTATCTCTTGTTCAACAAAAAAGCTAATTATGCTCGAAAATTCGTTTGTAGTTAAGCCCCCTCGTTTTCATTCCAAAGAAAACAAAATCCATCTTTGGTCTTTAAATCATAAATGGTGCAATTATGTACTATAAGGCCGAGTCTAGACGCTACTGTGCACTTGTACGGTATAACTGCGCAGTCACACCGTACATGCGGTATGTTTGTACAATTCGTGCATCTACATGGTTCAAATCATATGATAATTGCACAGTGCTGTAATGCATTTAATTTGTTGATCATGAGTAAAAGTGATTCTGAATACTCTATTGGTGCAATGTGAAAGATAAAGCTCCTGTATCTAAACCTTACCGAAAGTGGTGTAGACAATGGTTACTGGGCGATTTTTTTCAATTTATCTACAAGTTTGCCTAATTCTTGATTCAAATGCCGCCACAAGTCCATCAATTTTGTTTACACCTCCCATTCTCTTATTATAATTGCTAACAACTTGAGGTTGGGGAATATTTTTCTTAGCTTTCGTTTCCCTGCACCATCTTTTCGTAAATGTTAGACTAGTGTCTTTAAAATTTGTAGTCATTGTTACTACTTTATTATCTTTCCACTGGGTTAGTAAAAGTTCACCGTTAGATAAAAATTTATAGTCACCTCTCTTTAATTTGTTCCTGTCTTTTTGATCAGGAAATGGGCAACCTGCCAGTCTGTTAGCTCTTATAGTACCTGTAGCGCAAATATTTCTGCTAGGTGAGTCAGTAAATCGATGCTAGCAAAATAATTATCGAAATATAATGTAAATCCTTTATTTGACGGTACAAAAAGACTGGAAATTTTGGGGGATGGTACATAGTAGGATCTAAGGTCCCTTAGTAACAGTATCAAATTAACAAATAATATGACAACTAATTAAAATAATTCCTCCACGGATTCAGCTATCTTTTCCAATGAGGAAACCATTATCTCATGTACAGACACAAATCGTTCTAATAGCTTTAATTTGCTGTCATAGGAGCTGCTCTTCAATTAATTTTTTTTAATGTTCTGCATAATTTAACACTGCATCACTACTTGTTTTTAGGAATGTTTCTTCTTGGCACATTTGTAGGTGATAGTAGTTTGACTACTTTCCTCCTCCAGTGGTGTTGGCAGGCTCTCGAGTTCTGTCTGACTATGACGACTCTTTTTCTTGCCGAGGATCTATTGCTATATCTGCAATACATCAATAACATCCATTAATTTCCTTAACCCATTGTTGCATGCAGTTGAAAAAAATGGAATTTGTTAATTCTGTCATTTCAGATCGTCTTAGTGAGGAAGTGAGGAAAAAAAAGTAAATTTTGTATGTGACATATTATAGACTTTTATAGATTTGTCTGTACCATGTGTCCCTTTAAAGGGACTCTAAGCACAAAATACTACCGATGTTAAATTATTACAGATTTTATTAAAATTTATTTAATATACATTAGTTTGAGAATACAAGATTTTTATACAAAAATGTTCACACAAAAATGATATATGTTCTGTAACGTATATACATATATCACATTTTTGTATAAAACTCTTCAAACCATGACTTTGGATGCAGTCCGCAATCGCGCTTTATACAAATGAAGTTTCTCTTTTTCTTACAAACCTGATATCTTCAATTATATTTATTATATCGAATAATATGTTCTACATTGTCAAATTGAGAAGGATTCACAGAAGACGTAGCTGTCCTTCTTCTTGATGGCATTGTCCCATATATGTTCAAAAATCCAAGTGCAACATAACGGCGAAATACTAATAAGGACACACAGTTTGGATGATCTGGATCGAGTCTTTTCATTAACAACTATTGAGATTTATAATATTGTACAGGGTGATTCTAAAATGTATGGACAAATTGATATAGCGTCAACAGGAGACCAAAATAGGTTGATTCAACCCAATATACAAAAATGCACCCCTAAGAAGTTACAGCCCTTTAAATTTCAAATAAAAAAAACTTTAATTATTGATTATTGCCAAATGGCTGTAGATATCTTTTCCTAATTCAGTGTACATTCATTACCAATAAACGCCAATGTTTTGAGATTAACAGCAATAAAATACATTAAAGGGATAGGGTAATTTAGGGGCAGTCACCCTTTATTTCACACCCTTATTTTTCTGTGCGTTAACGTATAGTCGATTTTCCAGTATCATTTGATAGATAATTTAATTTGGAAACTTTTTTCTATCTTTTATTTTTTTGATAATATCAATAGTTTGCAAATTAAACAAGAAAAATGAAGAAGATGCATCGAACTATTTTTAACCTCAGTAGCAAATATGTAATATTGTTATTTAATGTACAAGTAAGCTGGTTAACCCTTTAATGTATTTTATTGCTGTTAATCTCAAAACATTGGCGTTTATTGGTAATGAATGTACACTGAATCAATAATTAACGTTTTTTTATTTGAAATTTAAAGGGCTGTGAGTTGACTATCGTTGCTCAAAATCTAGAAGGCTTAGAAAATTTCTATCAACGCCATTCAATTGGTAGTGGTCAAAAATATAACCTTGCCAAATTTCACTAAATTCGCATGAATTGTATAGAAGATATTAATTTTGTTTTGAAATCACGATTTTCAATTTTTCCAGGATAAACCGCGAACGAATCAAGATATCCGGCATTTCTTGGCAGGAAATTGCAGAGCATAAAATAGCGCAACTTTTGTCTAATTTAACCGATCCTCTACATCTTATAGTTTCCGAGATAGCAATGGTGGGCATCGAAAAATTCACCACCGTGTATACTCCACAATTTCTGTAGTGGATAAGTCCAGAGGACAATTAAACACATGATAGTTTATATATCTTGCAACTCCTTTGAATAGGCTGTCATCATTTCCTTTGCCATATATTACATTGTTTTTCCTCCTACTTCTTTGTTTTGGGAACTCTCATTTTCCTTCATTTTCATTTTGTGTGTTCTGTTCTGCGTTATTTTTTTCGTTTTCATGTTGCATTATTTTCGTTTAGTTCAGAAATATTTTGCGTATTTATTGGTTCTTTTCTCTCAAATTTGTTATGCTTTTGAGCTCCTTGTCTTTTTTTTTCTGTCTTTGTTTCTTCCGTTTTTTTCTTTCTGTTGGGTTTCTTCTATATATTTTTTTGTTTGACGGCTTCTCTAAAACTCTTCTTCTGGGTATTATTCGGGTTAATAATTTTCTTCTCGGTTCCTTCCGTTTTTTGTTTAACACTGTCTTTATATTCATTGGAAGTCAGTAATTTAATTAGTTCTATGTTACTTTCACATAACTGTACTACTTCGTTTTCTAATGTTTTTATTTTCTGGTGTAATTTCACTGTTTCACTTTGTACACATTTGTTTATTATTTTTTCGAATTCGCTGTTTTTCACAAACGATTTTATTGTGTCTTTTTGTTTCGACCTTAATTCAGGCGCCATTTCGAAGAACTCAAATTTCACTTGTATGTATAAAGTGACGAGGGTTCCTCGTTCGGCTGAAACAATAGTACCAACTTGTTTGTATCCCTTGCGAGCCACAACTCTATTCGGTTTCTGAACAGTAGTCACCCCTGTTTCGTCCATGTTCCATATTTCATGAACTCGAAATTTATGACGCTCCATAACTGTGGCCAAATTATTAAAAAAAGCTTTAACATTATTAGTACGATTAAAACTACTTGCTGTGCTAAACTGGTGGCTTCTGGGCTTCTGATGGATACAATTGAATGCCGCTTAAGAAATGCGGAGAACCAATCAGCACCAGCAATATTCCTTTCTTCCCATGATTTAGAAATCCTAGTTGAATTTGCAATAGCAACTTGGTAGGCTAAATGTCGAACCTCCTTAGGGTGACAGTCCAAAATAAATATCAGATGCTTGAAAAATATATTGAACCATTTTATTTTCAGCAGCCTCACTAAATATTTGTCTATTTTTAATGTAACCAACAGGATTTATTGGAACCATCCGATCCGCATCATTTACTTCTTCTGGTGTTACCTCTTTACAATTACGAGCTAATGTTCTATAATTAGTATTGTATTCATTTGCAGTTTGACGAATTGACATTCCATTTAATAAAACGCTTCCAACTGCCTTTAACACAATATCGGGAGGCGTTTCATCCCTTTGAGTCTTATTTTTGAAGTTACGAACCATGATTTTCTGAAGAAAAAAAATCCTATAATAATAATTTCAACCCTCATCCAACAAATGAATGAGATCGACACACCTGCAATGTAAGACAGGAAAAATGGTTACGGCATATATATGCTATCCCGTGATCGTTTGGTTAAGGTATAGGAATGTAAGATCCATCGATACAACCAATGGTATTTGGAAACACCCCTTCCTGGCAAATTCGTTCTTAATTATATTTATGCTATTGCCATTGTATAATTGAAGTGGCTAATTTAATTAAAACCTTTGTTACTCTTCTCACAGTCCTTTGTCCTGTTGCCTTTCCAACATTGAAACGGCCACATATTGAACTGAAAAATGTACAAATTTATAGCAACAACCTATAAACACAATATAAAACTATGGCTGTGTTCAGTCAGTGGCCAGACGAGTCCAAGTCGTTCAGGGATAAATATGTCAATGATCAGCTCAATTGATTGAAAGCCAGGTGAGGTGATTGAACAAAATTGATCAGGATTCCATTACAAAATCTAAGACCGTTCAGTAAATTGTTCGACCATGAATATCCGACTATGGTGGTCTTACTATTCATTAAACATGTCCTATATATATATTTACCGGTAACTATCTGGTGTGGCAAAATACCATATCGTAAATAACAACTGATGTTTTGCATCTATTGTTGGATGACCCACCTCTACAGACGAGGACGAGATCTCCTTAACCAAATTTAGTATATAATCAAAGGTCCTTCTATGCATTCTAAAATTTTCTTTAAATTCTACGTCTTCATATTTGTCCACAACTTCACCAACAAAATTCTGAATTTTTGGTCTTTTTGCTATAATAAAATACATATTTTATATAAATGCTGTCTTCGCCCGTTTAAATTAATGTTTATTTTACCTATGATTCACTAGGCAACACTTTTTACTTTGTATTATGAATTGGTAAGAAATCATTTTTAGTTTTTCATAGTTTTTTTTCTATATAGTGGACAAAAAGAGAATACTGACTCTGAGTTTTAGAAACGGATGATTAGCTTTTGTGCTTTTAAAACATACATACATCACTGTTAAATAAGTAATTATAATATCATTTTGGAATTAGTGTTAAAAATAGAGCTAATAAATTAGCAAAGTTAATGTGATCAAACTGGACACCGGTATTTCCTATGGTCTCCTATTTATCCCTGTGTAACATCCTTATAACAATACCGGTGAATATTGAAATCAACCAGAATGGTAAGTTATTTCCATTTGTCAAATTAATTCCTTAGTAAATCTTGTATTTACAGTCCTTTCATTTAAAATTAGCTGTTTTAGCTTAATACAAAACAAATGTAATACTTCAAACTTTTACCATTAGGTTCATCATCACTGGTACTTTCAGAGTTTGACGACGATAAAGAAAATATATCCATTACGTTTTCCATTTCTACTCTTATGTTAATGAGTTACAATGGAAAATAATATACACGGTTATAGAGTAAAACTTACGGTTTAACGCACTTGAGAATATTTACTTATATCGCAGTAAAAAAGTAATCAGGCGGAACAAGATAACAACACAAGAAATGAAACGACATTTGAGAATTTCCAGATGAATAATCAGTTCCGTGTCCCGTAAATCAACCGCACATTTCAGTTACCAAAAACAACCGTAACCACGGCTATCGGTAGCATCTGTCGAATTACGATACAATTTTTTATGAAAAAGAGACGATATGCCAAAAAAAACAGTTATTGGACAATTTATGCAATTATGGGACATGGTAATTTTAGTTACTGGACATTAATAAAATTTCGACAAATATCGACAAATTGAACATCTAATGTTTAATGTTTAATAGGTTAAAGGTCATGTACATTTAAAATTATTTATTAGACTCTTTATACAAATTGTACAATTCATCAACTTCCCTCTCCTCGTTCTCGTCAAGTTTCGCATCTTCACTGTCATCTTTTTCATCAGCATCTTCTTCACTTTCTTCCTTATAGCAAATATGACACATAAATGGATCGTCGTCATCCATATCGGGAACATGTTTTTATGTCTATTTGGTATGCAACGAGAATGAAAATTATTTTTACAGCTATCACATGTTAAGCAACTTTTTGTTAAATGTTTTTGGCACACAAAGCAATTATTTGCAATAACCTGGTCTAATTTCGGTTTATTAACTTTTTTATTTGTTTTTATTGTTTTTGCTGCAGAAGTTTCTTCTCTCTTTCGTTTTCTCTCTAATTTCTTGGCCTCTTCTTCTAACTTTAAGGCACGCTTTTTTTCATACATTTCTTATTGCAAATGGAACCCGTTCTGTGTCGCGGTTATTTTTTCGCTGAGGTGGATCTGATAGTTCGAGGTAACTACTAATACTTTTACTTGGTGTAGGTAGAGTTAGAGGACGAGACGAATGTGTAGAAACTGTTTGAATATCTGGTGGCTTAATTATGACGTTTGCAATAACATTAATTTCTTTCAAGTTTGTGACTTCAGTTTCGGGATCTGTTTCAATTTCGAAAACTACATTGTCTTCAGAACTTGTAGCTAACTCTTGTTGATCTAGAACATCAAAATTTTCCACATTCTCATCAGGTGTCATTACTAATTTGGAATCTTCAACTTCTTCGGGATTACCTGCATGGTCTTCCACTATGTCGTCTTTCTTGAAAAATTTCCAGATTTTAAAGAGTTTAACAAATTCATCATTAAGGAGTTGATTATTTAATACTTCATCCGAAGATTTAAACTTTTCAATAAGTTCTTCTCCGACCAAATTTTGAAACGTTTTATAATCCATGGTCACAAGAGATGAATCTGTTGGCTAAGAGCAAAATGGTTAGCGAGTCAGTTTAAACATATTTTATTAGTAAAGAAGTCAAAAAAATCTCATGATACATACCTCTGCAGGTTTATTGTCCTTTCCTAAACACTTCGAGAAATCTATCGCATCAGGATTAAAGGGAAACAATCCACACGCCTTAAATCCATTTATTAATGTCTCTGGCTTTACAACTTCTGTTACAACCTTTCTAAAAGTGGTGCAAAAGACATTTTATTAAGTAGTTCTCCTGGATTATTAACATTAAATTCTCTAACTGCTTTATTCCAGCCAATTTTTATTGGCCTAAATACTGCCACATCACAAGGTTGTACGATTCGTGTGGCATTTGGATATAACGCAATTAATTATTTCTATGTCCAGTTCATTGCAAAGTCGATTCAGCTCGTAAGATAGATGGGATTTATGCCCATCCAAAAATAATATAACAGGGAATGTTACATTATTTTCTACTAAATAAGGATAAAATATGTTTTTTACATAATCATAAAAGGTATCGGAGGTCATCCAACGATTGTCTGATGGTCCAACTCCCCAAGTGGGGTTCACAGTGTAGTATACTTCTAGACAGGTTGGATTGTCATAGTATACTTTTACTTCACTTGTAGATTAAGGGTATTGGGAATGTATTAAAAGACATCCGATCTCGTTGAGATTCTAATATCTACTCTACTTTTATTCTACATAATACATATTTACAATATTTACATGACACACTAAACTATAACATATAACAAATAACAAATAATAAATAATAACCTACATTAATTGCAATAACTAATAAATACAATTTAACCTACATACCTATCTAACTTAATATACAGTATGGTAAAATAATACCATTACACCTCCCGCGGAAGAGGAAAGAAAAAAAAATACTTATATGTTTTTTTTTTCTTCATTTATGCTCCCTATATTGCTTAACCCTATTCTTATGTACAGTAACTAATTTATTATTTCCTACATCTATTATAATATTTGGAGACCTATCCTCATTGACTATAAACGGACCTTTATAACATGGATCAAGTTTGCTACCTTCCTCTGATTTCAGCATAACTTGATCACCTATATTATATTTAACTGGTCTAGCTCTGTTATCATATATAATTTTTCGTTTTGCTTTAGAAGTCATTAAGTTATTCCTCGCATCATTGCATGCATGCTGTATTCTGTATTTTAACTCCAAAGGGTAGTTTTCGAAATTATAAAGCGGGTCAATTTGCGTAGTAAAATTTGAAGGTAATTTAGCTGATTTTCCGAAAATTAATTCATAAGGCGTATATTTTGTCTCTGTATGTACTGTGGTATTGAAAGCAAAGCACCAGTAATTTACCCACGAACTCCAAGTATTGGGATGCTTGGATGCCTGAATTCGCAAATAATTTCCTAGACTTTTATGAGAATTTTCGAGTGACCCTAATGTTTCGTGGTGATAAGCTGTTGAATTGAGTTGTTTAATATTTAAAAGTTTGCAAGTTTCTATCATAGTGGATGAAAGAAATTCGGTTCCTTTGTCAGTTAAAATCTCTGACGGGATACCATATCTTAAAATAAAGTTGTTTACAAATGCTTTAGCAACAGTTATGGTTTCTTTGTTTTGCAATGGATAACATTCTACAAACTTAGTTAAGTCACATTGCAACGTCAAGATATACCGGTTATTTTCCTCATCATAAAGGACCAACTAAATCTAAAAATATTTTCTGAAAACCTGTACTAGCTGTTGTTGTTATTATCATAGGCTCTAAGTTAGGCTTTGCGTGCTTATAACGTTGACAATCGTCACACCTATTGATAAATTTTCCTATATCTTTGCGCATTCCTGACCAAAAGTAGCTTTTTCTAATGTTATTATAAGTTCTATTTATCCCTGCATGACCTCCTGTAGGTAAGATATGATAGTCGTTCAAAATTAATTGTCTAGTTTCTAAGTCATTTATATTTGTAACACCTCTTACTATAGTTATTTTAATACCAGATTTCTTTATTTCATTTGGGAACTTTATTATTTCTTTTAATATTAGTGCGCACTTTTCATTTTTAAATATGACTATTTCCGGAATTTCATATTTCTTACAAATAACTTGCAGGTGACTCAACGTATTACCTAAGTGAAACGCTGATCGACTATCCTGACATAAGTAAATAATTTGTAACCTCTTTGAACAAATTAAAGTCCCAACATGAAAATCGTAATTTTTACTTTTTTGCAATTTATCAAACTCGCTTCGTGCCATAGGACACAACTGGTATGCCTCTTTTGGTGGTTTTAATAATTCTATGATTCCGGGATGGCCAGTCCTTTCGTCAGAATTAGAAAAACACCTAGTTGGCTTTTCTGTACTTTTCTTAGCTTGTGCTCTAGTTATAACATATAATGAACTGTCTATTACGTTACACATATTTTTCAATTCATCAGACGAAATTTCAACCCTAGATAACGCGTCCGCCACTACGTTGTCCTTTCCTCTGACATATTTTATGGTAAAATCGTATTCTTCGAGTACAAGTCTAAATTTTGTAAGTCTACTTGAGGGGTCTGTCTGTCCAAACAAATAAATTAAAGGTCTGCAGTCCGTGTAAATAACAAATTTCCTCGCAAATAAATAAGGACGAAAATGTTTTACGGCCCATGTTATGGCTAAAATTTCCCTATGTAACGATGGATAATTTTTCTCTGCTTTATTAAGTGATCTGCTCGCATATGCAACAGGCTTGCCATTTCCATTAGAAAGAACGGCGCCAACTGCATACCCGGATGCATCAGTTTTTAATGTGAAAATATTATCAGCCGAGAAATCAGGATATTGTAGTACGGGTGGAGATTTTAAGCCATTTTTCAAGGTTTCAAAAGCATTCTGACATTCTTCTGTCCATTTAAATGATACGCCTTTCCTCGTCAAATAGTTTAGAGGTGCGGCTATATCTGCAAAATTTTTAAAAAACCTCCTATAATAATTTGCGAATGCAACAAACCTCTTGGTTTCACTTGAATCAGTAGGAATTGGGTAGTTTTGTATAGCGTTAATTTTTGAGGGATCAGGTGTAACACCCTCAGGCGAAATGACATGACCTAAATAGAGAAGTTCTTTTCGTAAAAATTCGCATTTATTGGGATTTAATTTTAAATTTACATCTCGTAACCGTTGAAATACTTTAATTAAATTTTTATTATGGTTTATTAAGTTATTTCCAAAAATTATTAAATCATCTAAATAAATAAAACAACTTTCGTAATTCAACCCTGACATAGCTATTGTCATTGCTCTTGAAAAAGAACTTGGCGACGTTTTAAGACCCATTGGCAACCTCCTCATTTGGTATTGCCCTCTATCTGTAGTGAAAGCTGTGCAAGGTCTGCTAGATGGAGTTATTTCGATCTGGTAATAACCCTGAGAGAGATCAAGATGAGAGAAGTACATAGCACCCGACAGTGAGTCTAATATTTCAACAATATTGGGCAATGGAAATTTATCATCTTCCAATTGCCTATTTAAAAGACGGTAATCTATAACCACTCTCCACTTTTTCTCTCCTGCGTTATTAGCCTTTTTTGGAACTATCAACAATGGTGAGGACCATTCCGATTTCGTTTCCTCTATCAAACCATCATGCAACATTTCTTCCACTTGCCTATATATCTCTTGTTTTTGAGCGTGCGGCAAACGATATGGTTTTACATAAACGGGTTTAGCTGAATTTTTTAAGTATATTTTTTGTTTATAAACATTAGTTACAGACAAAGGATCGTTTTCCAAGTGGAAAATATCTGAGTACTTAGCGCAAATTTTATCTATTGACATTTTTTCTTCCCGATTCAAATGTTCTGTCTTAATTAAATTTAATAATTTCTCTACACGATTTACTGAATTTTGATTTTTATTGAAAGTGAGTAATTCGTAGTCTTGAAGATTTTCGACTTTTGGTTTGAAGTTCCTAATTGAAACCTCTTCATCTCGGACATTAAGAATTTTGACTGGTATCATATTATCCTTGTCCGGACGAGCTACGCATCCCCCTACAAATATTCCGTTACATAATTCAGTAGGTAAGACAAGACAGTCATTTGCTATTTCCGCATTAAAATATTTAATTACTTCACATCTCGCTGGAATTGTAGTATAAACCGACTGGTTAGATTGCATGGGAAGCACAATTTTACTATTATTCACCCAGAATGAAAACAAAAACTTTTCAAGGTCAATTACTGCAAAGTATTTTTTAAAGAAGTCTGAACCTAACACTCCATGCATTGAGTCATCAAATTCATCCATCAGCAAAAATTCGTGCGTAAATGCTATTTTGTCAGTCTGCAATTTTATGTTTGTTTTACCGTTTGACCTTGTCGACCCTGAAACACCGTTTATTTGAATTTTCCTTGATCGGTCAATTCTTTCGTTCTTATTTAAATATTTTTCAAAAATTATACTTACTGACGCACCTGTGTCTAACAAAAATGTAAATAGAGTTCCTCTATAGTTAAGTGTAATGAAATTTAGACCATTCGGCTTAATTTTTACACGATCTTTGATATTACTTATTTGAGACACGAAAAAACTGATCAGTCGTATTGGACGAATGATACTGGTTTTCCATATCTAAAGGTTCACTTGAGGTATTCGCAAAAAAACCCTTTACCTGGTTATTTCGGGAAAAGTTGCCTCTACGACTGTAATTACGTTCATATCCTCTACTAAAACCCCTATTGTTGTAATTACCTTGATTTAGATTTCTACTATTACTAGAAAATTTTGTGTTACCCCTGTTAGAATTCACTGAGCGATTACCAAAATTATTACCTCTGAAAAATCTAGAACCTTGACCTGATCTAAAATTTTGACGTCCTCGAATGTGAAAAATTTGAGCGTCACGTTTTGGTAACTCTTCGTCTTTAGCACCCTGTATAGCCTCGTTTAATTTATTATAGTTTCGCGCTTTTATAATGGTTCTTAGGTCGTGATTTTGCAACCCGTTGGCAAAAGAATGTATGGCAATTTTTTCATTTACCTCTCTTAAAATGGTGACAGAATTTTCATTACCGTCAGCTTGCGTGATTGTGAGATCAACCAGCAATTCCTCGATTGTTTTACCGAACTCTTCGATCGATTTTCCGTTTTGTTTGGCACTATTTAATTGCACCGACAGAAATGGAATAGATTTTTTAGTTATGAAATAATTTCTAAGATCGTCAACTAAATTTGCGTTTGTGGTATATGTCGAGTTAAGTCTAATTTTCGCACTTTGAGAAAGTCGCGTTTTTAAAACATACGTGGTTAACAATTTTTTACCCGCAGCATCCAACAATGCGTCGTATAACTCAATGGCGTCTATTAGCTGTTTTGTTGAATTTTCGGTACCATCCATGACTGGCAGTAACCCTGCTGCAGTCCTTAGGTCAAATTTCTCCGACATATTTTCGCTTTCGTCTGAACAATCTGAATCAGTAAAGTCTGTTTTTATGTTTGAATTTACAGAACTTAAATTACCTTCACTGTGTTCAGCTTGCTCCGTACGAATTTTAACTAACCTACTTTCTAAACTATATTTAATTCCCTCAAAATATTTATTAATTGAAACGGTATACGCTTTTATTTCCTCCCTGATCTTAGGATCAGCATCGGACCTATTAAATAATTCTACTAACTGCTTATAACTATCTTTAAACTTATCTAATTTTCTTAACTTACGACGAGTAACTTCTTCGCTTGTCTTTCTTTCAACATTATCTTTATTCAAATTTCTGTGGAACACCCTTACTTCTTCTAGGAGATATCTAAACTCATTTCCTTGGGACATGACATTTCATATGGATTAACTCTTTTCACTTCTTCCACTTAGTTTTATTAAATAATATATAACTTTTCTTTTCGGCTTCCAATATCAACCACCATATTACAACTTATTATATAAATTACCCTAAAATTACTAAAAAGAAGAATGTATTACAGCTATCTTCTCACACCAGCTCCTGACTTCGGACAATTTCTCTTCTGACTTTCTTCTCTAACTGCTTCTTACATTTTCCATGACAGTAACCCAAAATTATTATTATACATATAATTACCATGACCATTTCCATAATTTCTTTTACGCCCAATGCATTGTAACTTACTCCATTAGTTTGACCACCACTATTTCCTGCTTGCGCAATTATAACTTCTTCCTTACTTTTAGTGGTACCCATTCTCAATTTTATTAATTTATGCCCATAAATTTCCAGTTATGTTTGCAATGGCAGGATCGCCATGTAGTATACTTCTAGACAGGTTGGATTGTCATAGTATACTTTTACTTCACTTGTAGATTAAGGGTATTGGGAATGTATTAAAAGACATCCGATCTCGTTGAGATTCTAATATCTACTCTACTTTTATTCTACATAATACATATTTACAATATTTACATGACACACTAAACTATAACATATAACAAATAACAAATAATAAATAATAACCTACATTAATTGCAATAACTAATAAATACAATTTAACCTACATACCTATCTAACTTAATATACAGTATGGTAAAATAATACCATTACAACAGTACAACTTATTTTTTCAGGTATTCTTTTGTGCCCATAAATTATCATTGGTGGGCACGATAATCCAGATGCAAAAAAAGAAAACATTACTGCAATATTTTCCTTACGTGATCCCTTGTCGATTGTATAAACATTCTTCATACCTTTGGTAGCAAAAACTTTACCAGTGCTCGGGCAAATTTGAAAGCCTGTCTCATCCCCGTTATACACTCGAGATGGATCGTTAATATCTATGTTCTTGGATTCTAAATAATTTTCAATTTCTTTGAACCACTTTCTAATATTAGCTTCTGATACACAGGCACTTGCCGCACTGCTTCGCTGGTTCTTTGTACAATTGTTGGATGTCTTCTTAGAAATGCCTGAAGAATACAATTATTGTAAAATAAGTCAAGAATTCATAAAAATACAATTATTTTACCTTAAACCAGCATTCACCTGGTCTATTGTTCTTAAATGGATTAGGTCGTGGATTTTCCATTAGAAATTTTTGTACGCTACAAAAAACGTCTTCTTTTTTCCTCGGAAATCCCCGCTTTGCAAGCTCCTCTATCCACCTTAAGTACAAATATGTTAAACTTAATTGCAGAAAACTGACATGTTTTTGGAAAATATATATACCTTACTAATTCTAACTCCTCTTGTGAATTAAGTATGGGTGAAGGACCGCATGTGTCTTTATGTCCAGGATTTTTTAATTTAAACTCCAAGGTAGACTTTGGTATACCATATTTTTTTGCCGCAGCACGTAATGATAAGTTACTGTTTTTTATATCACTTATTGCAGAATAGATACGTCATATAGGCCCTTCTTTGGCATTATTTAAGAATATAATAAAACTTCTAAAACAATATTGTACTGATATTTTAAATCTTATTTATTTTACTTAATTTTTTAAGTTTTCGCGTTCTATTTACCCTGGCCTTTCGTGCCTCACGTTGGTTCGTCAAATGTAATGATATCTGTTTGCTTTTATTTATTTAGTAGAATTTTGATTTTTAGTTTAATTTTATATAGAAATTATGCTTTTAGTTTGCATTCATACACATTTAAGATATTTTATTAATTCTTACCTGCATTGACAGAATCTGCCTTATAAATAAATAACACTCTGTACTTTACAATTGAAAAATGCTTATTTGGAGCCTTTTTACTCCTTGTCTATTTTATTTCAGGGCTTGACTTCGTTCGAGACTTGGGATACTTACTTTGAATTACTTTATGTTTTGAATTGTAATAATTTAATAAAATCTTAATATTGAAAATTTTGTATCTTATTGTTAATCTACTGTTTGTGAAATCTTTGGTTCTGATTGATCTTGTCAAATATGCTATGAAGGTTACTGTAATAAGGTTTAATACTGCCTTTGAATAAAAGATGTCGCTCTGAGTATAGATTTTCAGTTTGATTTATTTAATAAATAACAAGGTTTCTTAAACTACCTGCGATAACTTATGCTAGTAAAGACAGATTTGTTGTCTTTAACTTTCACAAATAATACCTTAAATTTAAATTGTTCAAATTCGCGTGAGTTTCGATTATTTTAGTAAAATTTATTTGAATTTAACGTTCACTGAGTTAGTTAGTGGTTTTGCCACGGATTGTTTACTCTTCTGTCAAATTGAAATAATAATGGACGTTTGTTCTGCAAATTGTGAAGTTACAAATTTCTGCTCCCACCGTAGGTTGCTGTGACTTTAATTTTGCTTGCAAATTGTGCCAGAAACTGCTGGACTTTTATCCTTTCTTTGAATGTATTTGCAGCCCACAGGTACGTGAATTTTATAGTTTAAACATATAATGCATACTTACTTGTTTATCTGTAGTATTCTTGCACTGGATTTTATATTTATTTTGAATAATTTTAAATTTATTTCAGGACTGACGTTTAACGTGCGGTTGCTTTTTAATGCTGGAGTCAACAACTTTCATTTATTTCTTTGGTTGCCTGGTCGAAAATATTCCAGAACATTCCTATGTCATGGCAAGCTGGACATTTCATATGAATTTTCGTAAGTATTTTCTTGATTTTCTTATTGTATTACTTATTTGCTGGCTGTTCTGAGCTGGTTTTGTGTATTTAAATTTATTTTGGTTCCATTGACATGCATTTGCTTTCATTCCGTTGACATATTTTTCTACTTCCCGTTGCTGCGTAGCCACTCTTGAACATTTTCTCTCACTCGCGTTGCACTGAGTTTTAAACGTTCACACTCACTATGTTTTATCGTTATACCTTAATCTAACTTACCCTATGACAAAACTTCCTTAAATTATATAAATAACTGATTTTCTTCATATTTTCTATTTACTTAGTGACATCTCTTATCTGTTTCTTTATGATTTCTTACTATTTTTACTCTTTTCTGTAATCATTAACATTCTCCTTATTCTTTTATTAACAATTATTAACTTTTTAACCTAAGTTTTGTACATAATGTGATTTATTTGAATTTTTAGGTGCTCACCGTTCCACCTTCGGAGAGGATTTACGTTGGCTGACTTTACAAGAATTTTTTCTGGATATCCTGCGTCTCCTTTGTCTGGGTTTTAACAACTTTGTGCCAGTAGTGATATTTGCTATTTGAGTGATAATTTGTAAGCATTCTTCATTTGTGGTGTACCTTTTTATTACAAATAAAACCTACTTTCTACGATTACATAGTATTTCGAATCTGAATATCTTTTAGTTCTGTTTTAGTTTTAATTTGCTATTTTCATGTATTTTAGAATAGATTTTATTTCTTTGTAGTTATTATTTATTTATTGAAAGCTTGTTTTGCATGATGAATTTATTTTAATTTTATTAAATGCATGTTTTTGTAAATATTTTATTTTTAACTTTATTTATTTATGTTGCATGTTGAATAATATTACATTTTATTGAGTTATTGGACGAATCGTTACTTAGTTATTGGACAAGCGTCCAATAACTGCTTACACTGTGAATAGATCAATAAAAGTCCTATTTGATGAAACAGTGGAAAGAAATCTACATAGCGATATATAAATGAATAAAAAGTGGCCCACACCAGTGATTGGACATAGTGTCCATCAACTGAAAAGTATTGGAAATATAATTTAGTTATTGGACACCCCCCCAAGAAACTAACCTAACTAAATTAAATGTTTAAATTAGCATCTATTAACATATTTTTCATTGTGATCAACTATTCATTATAATTATAACTTGTCCTTTATTCTTTTGTTTTTATATTTAAAACATTTCTAAACTTAACCTTAACAAACTAATAACATAACAACACTCACTAGATTCTACCAGATGAAAAGTGATTTCCCGCCAATATAAACATTTTAACAGAAGCAGCACTACATACATATAACGGTTAAATGGTGACCAGTGCCATCTATGAGAAACCATAAGAGCTAAGATAAACAGAAATCTTGTTTTATTACACTGAAAGTAAACTGTCCAATAACTACCACATGTCCAGTAACTAGACGGTTTACCCTAGCATATGTTTTGAAAAATTCATATCTTTGTTTTTTATTTTTAAATCTTCAAGCACGATTTTTTTTATGAGAGGTAACTTAATTCTTTATAATCGTGTGTAATTATATGTCGGTTTAATCAACTCGATTTTGAGAAAAAATAATAATAGAAAATATTCCAAAATATATACAGTTATTGGACGGTTTGCACAGCTATTGGATAAGTATGGGACAGTAATTGGACGATGGCCCAAGAGCAAAAAGGTACCTAGGTAACTGTTTGTTTTTTTATTTCTAAGAGGTTTAAGGTAAAGAAGGGTTCTAAGAAAAAATTCTTTATTTTAAAACACAATTTATATTACAACGGGCACAGAAACTAGTTGTTTTTCTCATATTGCTTATACATAGCGTAAAGTTCATCAACTTCTACATCACTCGCTTCATTAAACTCTTCAACAGCATCACTGTAATCATCTTCTTCGTAACAATTATGACACAGAAATATTTCATCCTCATCCCCTTCATCGCATATATGCGATTGGTGTTTTTTTGGTATGCAAAGCCTGTGGAAATAATTTTTACAATCGTCGCATTGTATTTCATTAGAAATTATTCCATTGTGACACACACAACACATTTTTTCATTTTCTTTCTCCTTTTTTTTCCTCTCGCTTCTTTTTTCTTCCGTCGTTCTGTTTAACAACTTCTTTTTTTTAAATTCGACTCTCTTCACGTTTTCTTTCTTCTTTTTCCTTCTCTTCTTTCTCTTTTATTTCACGTTTCTTCTCAAACATTTCTTGATATTTTTTTGACGTGATGGCAAATGGAAATCGTTCGATGTCTCTGTTTCCTTTTCTCTTTGGGATATCGGGATTAGTCAAAAAAGTACCAAGGAATTTTGATTGTATAACACATTTGCTAGTACTTGGTTTTGGGGAATTAACTGTTTCACATAGTACGTTGCTCTTTTCAATTTTATTCAAAATATTTGTTGGTAGTTCAAAATTTTTTATTGGTGGAGGAGGAGCGTGAGCCAAAACCTCGTCAGCTTTTTTTTCTATTTGTGGTGCAAAATTTATTATCGGTGACTTAGGAGGAGGATGTATCAAAACTTCAACTGTTACTTTTTCCAATGTTGGTGGTTCAGCATCTTTTACTGGTGACTTAGAAGGAGCGTGAACCACAGCGATATCCTGAATAATATTAATATTTTCAGCTGTAAAGGCATTGGAGCATTTCTTGGGTGTAATTTTTTCATCATAGTGTTTCCAAATTTTAAAAAGATCTATGAAGTTGTCAATTACATCATTGGGAAGGTGTTCATTTAAATTAGTGAAGTGTTCAATCTTTTCTTTTTCTACAATACTGACAAATGTACTGTACGTCATTGTGGGATCTTGCAAAAAGGAATCTTCTTGAGGATCATCATCTCTTACTCCACCCAGGCATTTTGAATAATCAATGTTATTTGGATTAAATGGACAGAGTTCACATGCTTTAAATCCATTTACTAGTGTTTCGGGTTTAACACTCGATTGAATCGCTTTTTGTAAAAGAGGGGCAAAAGTAATTTTATTAAGTACCTCTCCACGGTGCTCTTCTTCCCAATTCCTAACTGCACGGCGCCAAGCTTCTTTGAGGGGCCTAAAAACCGCTACATCACATGGTTGCAAAATTCGGGTAGCATTAGGGTATAGAGCAAATACTTCTATTTCCAATTCATTGCAGAGAAGGCTTAACGAATAATTAAGATGTGATTTGTGGCCGTCTAATGGCCGTATGCACCGTTTTTATGTTTAAGCGAGGTTAAGTAATCGCGTTTAGAAAATTGAGTTTTGTTTCTTATGCACCGTTGGTTCAAATTTGTGGATTACTTAATCCGGTAAGCGATTTGGCAACGTCGATATATCTAGGGATATTTGGAGTTTTAGTAACAAAAACCTTAGCATCTGCCAACGATTGTCTATCGTTCTTGAGCATGTGCTACGTTTTTTCCAGTTTTGTTAAACCCTTTCCCTCTTTGAAAAAAGCTCCACTAAAGAAAATTGGTGAATGAAACGTGTCCGTAGTCCGTACCTAATTGTTATATTTTACATTGGTAAGTGTTTTTGTATTTTATTCGTTCTTCGTAAGTTTTGGTAAAGTACCTAATTTTAATATTTTCTAGTAAAATAGGTATATTTTTTCTGCATTTATAATAAACGTCATTGTCAAAATAATGTCTATAGTTTTTTTAGCACAGGCAATCTTTGCTTTATTATTTCTTAATATGGAAGAAAAAAAAAGATCAGCAAATTTTACTGCGGAAGAAAAACATGATTTAGTAAATTTGATAGCAAACAAATATGCCTCAGTTTTGGAGGATAAAAGGACAGATCGGGCTTCCGTTGTGGACAGAATTAAATCGTGGAAGAAAATTGAACAGGAATTCAATGCTACATCAAGGAGTGGCGTTTTCCGTGATTGGCAAACCTTAAAAAGGTTTTATGAAAACAGGAAAAAGGATGTACGTAAACTAAAAGCAAAAGATGTCCAAAACCGATTTCGAACTGGAGGAGGTCCAGAATTAAAAAGCGAAATGGATAGTGCTGATCAAATGTTGCTATCGATTATGAATAAAAAAACTGTCAGTGGAATAATTAATCCTTTTGATTGTGACGGTGACTATTCAAGAATTGTTCCTAATGAGAGTAATAATATAGAAATTGAATATATTTTTGAAAGTGAAGAATTTGGTGTAGAGGTATGTAAATGTATCTATAGTTTTTGCAAATTAATATGCCATTCTGTTGACTGAATGGACAAAATAAATTATGTTCTTTTTTTTTAGAATCACAATAAATATGAGGATAGTGCAGAGGAGCTCGCACAGAAGTATATACAAGGACCTCCTAAAGAAACATTAATTGGAGAACTTGTAGCCATAAGGGATGGAAATAAGGTAATTGATACATAAATTGTTTTGTATTTTATGATGTTTATAAAATGTATCTCGATTTTAACTGTTACTATTATTTTTTAGTAGTGTGTGTAACTTATTACTGTTTTTACTGTATTTAGGAAAACCTAGAAATCGGAAGTGATTCCACTTGTCAGAAAAACTTATCGTGGAAAAAAGCAAGCGATCTGCAAACACGAGTCAATCCTGTTTTAAAACCAAATGCAAGTTTTCCTTGACCATCGTCTGATGTTATTACATCTCCTTTTGCAGAAGTCAGCTCTGGTACTGAATCTTTAAAAAAAACACCTGTTAGTATGAACAGAAGGAGGCCAACACAGGCTATTAGAACACTTACGTCGTCAGATGTATCAAACAAGTACAATGTGTTATTAGATCGCCGGCTTGTTTTAATTGAAAAACAAATTCTTCAATTAGATGAAGAACGCACATTTCAAAAGGCAAAGCGCAAATTGGAAATTGAATTGCTCACATTAGAGATTGAAAAAAAGAAGAAAGAGTGAATATCTTTATTTATTGATTTTTTATGTGGAATTTTCAATGTTTTGTTAAAACAATTTCTCTGTAGTAATGTTATTACTTAATATGGAAATTATATTTTATATTATTTTTTGTCTGTATAAATAAATACATTGTCCAAGATGATTCCATTTATTATAAAACTATAAAACCTCTTGTAAAATAATCTATTCTACAATAACTAACATTTTTTGTTGTAATATACTTAACATTTTATTTTTTTAATAATTGTCTACAACTATATATATAATTGGCTCCGTTTTTTTTTAAATTAAAACATTTATAGCTGTGCAAAAAAATTATTAATAAGCTGTTCTCTGTAGTTATAATTATTACGGGCCATACCATTTATTGGTGCTACTAGTGGAACATCGGGTATTTGTCCTTGCTGAATTAGATAATTTAATCCATCTATACCAATATTTTCTGAAGGGGGTGGTAGATTTTCATTCATTTCCACTGCAATATGATGGAGTACAGCTGTAGCAATTATAATGGTTAATATTGACTGCATCTTGCATCGTAGGCCATAAGCTAATACTGGAAATCTTCGTTTCCAAACTCCAAATAATCTTTCAATGCTGTTTCTGGTTCTAATCTGAGCCTCATTATACAACTGCTCTCCTCTTGTTATAGGATTAATAATAGGAGTTAACAAATAAGGGCGTAAGGCATAACCACCATCTCCTAAATAAAAATTAATAATAAATTAATTTATATTAAAAAACTCAGATTTGCAAGCAAAATCTCCAAAAAAATTTTTAACGAACAGAGTTACCAAGAAGAGTACTGTTTGGGAACTCCCCAGTTTCAAAGCGCCCACAAATTCTGGAATTATTAAAAATAGTGACATCATGGGTTGAGCCAGGCCATCTTGCCACAATGTCCATAATTTTTAAATGAGCATTGCCAACTACTTGTGTATTAATAGAAAAATAAGATTTTCTATTCCTATATATTTCTGCATCTTCGCCTCCTAAATAAATGAAAAGGTAAAGAAGGTAGAAATTGAAAAAAAAAATTAAATAGGTATGCTACCTGGTGACTGAATTTTTATATGAGTTCCGTCCAGGCAACCTATGACTCTAGGAAACCGAGATATTGCATAAAAATCTTGCTGAGTTTGAAGGCTTTCATGTGCTCGGGGCATTTTTATATAATAGGGTCTTAGATTTGCAATTGCTGCTGAAACTTTTGAAATTATTCTAGACACAGTCGTTTGGTGGACTCCCATAAAGTCTCCTAGGCCAACTTGATGCCCATCACATGCATAAAACCGTAGAGTTATCAATAATTGGTTGACAGGAGAGACGCTATTATTTCTAAAAAAAAAACCGGAATTTGTTATATGTAAACAACCACATTATAGTTAGCCCCAATGACACACTACATATAGTTTTCTCAATTATTTGCAATTTATCTTCACCACTCCTCACACGGCAATCTGCAGGCAACCTGTAGATTGTCTCCTGTGTAATGCAATCGAGCAATCGTTTCAATTTTTTAACGACTTCCCAATATCGGCAAGTTGGGTGTTCACTCGTTCATTTTTAACTGTTGTGTATAGGTTATGTTATTTTTCTCTTACATAAATAATAAAAGTACCTATTATAAATTGGGATGTGTGGAAAGTACACCCGATTTCTCTACCGATCGTTCCCTGCAGATTGCCGTGCGAGTGGCTCGCTTAACAACTACATATTTCTAAAAAAAAAAAAACGAATACTTACAAATCATTTTCAAACTCCAGATAATCTTCAATTTGTTCAAGCACCGTAAGTACTGTCGGTTTAGTCAATCTAAATCTCCTAAAAAAGGATAAATCATCCATATCATGGAAGTAATCAGTTCTTTCATAGTGACGTCTGGGAAAGCCGTAATCAATTATATTTAAAACATCTGGATCGTCTTCCAGAAATATTTCATCTTCTATTTCCATCTTAAAACACCTGATTCTCGTGATTGTAAATACAAACACTTTGAAATTTGAGGTTTATGAGTTATTATAGTTTGCAATACGCATGGGCGAAAACCGGGATTAAATATTAAACGTCCAAAATTGCCGGTTTAACTTTACACTGGATTAAGAACGTCACAATGAAATTTGAGGTTTATGAGTTATTATAGTTTGCAATACGCATGGGCGAAAACCGGGATTAAATATTAAACGTCCAAAATTGCCGGTTTAACTTTACACTGGATTAAGAACGTCACAAGTGACGGTGCATAAGAAAATTTGGAGTTAAACCAAGTTAACCTGTTAATCTCGTTTAAGTATATACGGTGCATACGGGCATAAGAAGAGGATCACTGGAAACTTGACATTATTTTGCATAAGATGGATGAAATACATTATCGCTACGACCAATACCCCATTGCGGGTTTATTGATTTTGAAATTTTTTCAGGAATTCTCTGATATGGGTAGATAACCATCGGTACACAAATATCTCCACTGGCCGAAAAAGTAAACATTACAGTTATGTTTTCTTTTGAAGAACCTCTGTCGATGGTATACACATTCTTTAAACCTCTTTGGGCAAATACTTTGCCTGTGGCTGGGCATATTTGAAACCCTGATTCATCCCCATTGAATACTCTAGATGGATCAGCGATTACTTCTTCTAATCCTTTTTCTTTTTTGTACTCATCGATTTCCGAGAACCAATGTCTGATATCCTTTTTAGCAACACAAGCACTGGCTGAAGTAACAGATTCACTGGTTCTTTTACAAATGTCGGGATGTCTTTTGAGAAAGGCCTAAAAAATCAACACCTATTAATAAAAAGGTAACCAGTTAAGTAGGTATTTATGTTTACCTTATCCATCCATTTCCGGGACGATTATTTTTGAAGGGATTCCCCCGGGGATTTTCGTTAAAAAATTCTGAACGCTCGACATTAAATCGTTGGCTTTTCTGGGAAACCCTTTACGAGCTGTATCCTTTTACCCATCTAACGAAATAGGAACGAAATATTAAAAACTAGGTAGCAATAACGAAATAAATATGCATCTTACTCTACTAAGATCTGCTCTTCTTCTTCACTAAGTATAGGTGAAGGACCAAAAGTACTTTTATGTTCCGGGTGTTTAATTTTAAATTCAATCGTTGACTTAGGTATCCCATATTACGTTCAGCTGATCTGTACGATTCTATTTTATTTTGAACATCATGTATGGCCTGTTGGGTTTGTTTTTATCATATTTACGCACTTTAGGCATTTTTTAATTTCTAAAAAATCAAAACACCTTTATTGGACGGAATAAATACAGCTATTGGACACCTGTCCAAACTGGTAAGATTGTCTAGAAATTATTATTAAAAAAAATACATATGTAATGTACTATTACTAGTTATAAGACAAGCAAATAACGTGCGTTTTTAATTTACAGTTACTGGACAGGCGTCTAATAACAGAATTTTAATCAGTATTGTAATACAGTGATTGGACACCTGGTTTTTAGGGTTATGCTCTTATATTAAATCAAATACTAGTGGGACACAATATTTGCACGTCATTCATAGTCCTATTGATGTATAGTTTATTTACTAATTTAGATAAACAAAAATGTAATAGGCCATTTTTATCTCTTGCATTCCTTAACAAATAATTTGTAATACATAACTTTACCATGCATACACTCAAGCAAGGTCAACACAACACAATGTGAACAAATTTTCGCGCGCTTTTCGTCAATACGCGATACATTTAGTATCGTCGCCATCTAGCGAATACTGGATTACGTCGCATTAGTGGAACTCTTATTTTTAAGGTTTGTTTTCGGGATGTCCAATAACTATATCATGTCCAATAATTGTATGGTTTACCCTAGTTAACTACATAATATAATATATGACATCTCCCTCTTTAGTGTAATAAACTATTACTATTATTCTAATATAATATTTTTACACATTTCATCATTTCAAATTAAAATCTTTAATTCTAATATTACAGCTCTAAATTTAATTTAACATTCCAAATTACAAATCTAACCTATCAGGATGTATACTCTTTCTTCCTGATCTTGTTACATATGTATCATTTTTTCAATGTTCTTTACTTTCTTGTGAATTCAATGGTTCACCATTCATGATTCGATGACCTGATATCAACATAATTCCTTCTCTTTATCTTATTTCTTTCATCTTTAATTATTACCGATCTAGGTGTATTATGATTATCTACTATTTTGGCTGGTTCCCACTTTATAATTATAAACCACATTTTGCCCCTTTCTGAAATTATTAGTTCTGTTTCTGGCATTCTTATATGTTGTAATTGTAATAACTGTAATAAACTGTTTCTATTTAACTACTGCTTTATTAAGAATGCGATTATACATTTCATCTCATCTCAGCCATGTTATTACAATTAATGTTAACCAACTTAAACTTAACAGTAACACTAAAAACCCTGTGTCCTCATTTACACATATGTGCAATAAACCATACTGTCACATAACCATATACAACATTATCATAGCAAAATTTGTTTTTAACAACAGTTTTCTTTAATATTTCTTTGAAATTATTAACTACTTTTGGATTTAATAAATTATTTTCTATCGGTAACTTGGTTCTAGTTCTACGACTAAAAATTAATTGAGCTGGTGAATACATATTTCCAATTACAGGTGTGTTTCTATATTCCATTAACATTATTTCTTTATAAACATGTTATTCTAATGATTTTTTTAATATACCTTTACAAATTCCTACACCTTTTTCCGCAAGACCGTTACTTTTTTGATAATAAGGACTTGAAGTAATAATTTTAAAATTCCATTCTCTGCTAAAATTTATAAATTCATATGAATTGAAAGGCATATTATCTGAAATAAAAATTTATGGAAGACCATGAACTGAAAATATATTCTTTAATCTTTTTATAATTTCTGTAGCTCTTTTATTTTTAATAAACTTAAAATTCTTTAATTCAATCCATTTTGAAAAATAATCAATTAAAACTAAATATGGTCACCTCCAAAATCTAAAATATCACATGCTCCTTTTTCAAAAGGCAACTCTGGTTGATCTTGAATTATCATTGGTTCCTTAATATTTTTATTTCCATATTTCTCACAAATTCTACATCGACTTATAAAATTCTCTATATCAGTTCCATATTTATCCAATAAAATAAAGATTTAGCCCTTGCTTTAGTTTTAATTACACCAAAATGTGATTCATGTAAATTATATAACATTTGATTACGTAATGAAATAGGTACCATTACTCTATCTTCATAAAAAACTAAATTATCGTTTACAAATATTTTAATCTATTATTGTAATAAAATTGAATAGAATCATCCACTTTAGTTTTTGAATTTGCCCATCCTTTATTATATAGATTTAATAATTGTCTTAATACTGGATCTGTCTGAGTTTCATTTTTAAATTTATCTTTAATCTCTTCACTCATGTTAATACTATGAACATCATTTAAATTAGTTTCAGAGTTGTCAGCTTTTGAACACGCTTACTGTATGAATTACTTCTACATTTCAATTTTATTCTCTGTAATCTATTAGAAGGAATTTTATTAATTTATTTTTTCATAATACTTACAAGCGGTAAGTGATCCGTATGTATAATTATTGTTTTCCTCCCATATAAATATATTAATGAAATTTCTCACATGAAAATAATATAGCTAAAAATTCTTTCTCTTTCTATTTGACCATAGTTTATTTCATTTTCTGATAGACTCATCTGGTTTTTCTACTGTGACACACCGATTTACCCATTCAGTTGGCTGATCATTTAATTGTAATATATTCATATCTACTAATCTATCTAATTCCTGTTTAAATTTGTCTCTTAATTTAATTGCTATTATATGTGGTAGTTTGGAACTAGGTATTGCATTTTGTTTCGTCCTCTTGTATATATTTTTTAATATCTCTAAGTTGTTTAATTTATTTGTGTCTACATACTCATATTATCTAAATTTTATTCTTTTCACGTGACAGTCGGGACGGCGTAGGTCTCCAGGGTGTCATAATAAATAAAAATATACTGTAATATTATTCAACATGCAACATAAATAAACTAAAATTAAAAATAAAATATTTACAAAAACATGCATTTAATAAAATTAAAATAAATTCTACATGCAAAATAAGCTTTCAATAAATAAATAACTACAAAGAAATAAAATATATTCTAAAATACATAAAAATAGCCAATTAAAACTAAAACAGAACTAAAAGATATTCAGATTCAAAATAACATGCAATCGTAGAAATAGAAGGTTTTATTTGTAATAAAAAGGTACACCACAAATGAAAAATGCTTACAAATTATCATTCAAATAACAAATATCACTACTGGCACAAAGTTGTTAAAAACCCAGACAAAGGAGAGACAGGATATCCAGAAAGAATTCTTGTAAAGTCAGCTAATGTAAATCCTCTCCGAAGGTGGAACGGTGAGCACCTAAAAATTCAAATAAATCACTTTATGTATGAAACTTAGGTTAAAAAGTTAATAATTGTTAATAAAAGGATAAGGAGAATGTTAATGATTACAGAAAAAGGTAGAAATAGTAAGAAATCATAAAGAAACAGATAAGAGATGTCGTCACTAAGTAGATAGAAAATATGAATAAAATCAGTTATTTATATAATTTAAGGAAATTTTGTCATAGATTAAGTTAGATTAAGGTGCAACGATAAAACATAGTGAGTGTGAACGTTTAAAACTCAGTGCAACGCGAGTGAGAGAAAATGTTCAAGAGTGGCTATGCAACAACGGAAAGTAGAAAATTATATCAACGGAATAAAAGCAAATGCATGACAATGGAACCAAAATAAATTTAAATATACAAAACCAGCTCAGAACAGCCAGCAAATAAGAAATACAATAAGAAAATCAAGAAAATACTTACGAAAATTCATATGAAAGGTCCAGCTTGCCATGACACAGGAATGTTCTGGAATATTTTCCACCAGGCAACCAAAGAAATAAATGAAAATTAAAAAGCAACCGCACGTTAAATGTCAGTCCTGAAATAAATTTAAAATTATTCAAAATAAATATAAAATCCCGTGCAAGAATACTACAGATAAACAAGTCATCATTATATGTTTAAACTATAAAATTCACGTACCTGTGGGCTGCAAACATATCCCAAGAAAGGATAAAAGTCCAGCAGTTTCTGGCACAATTTGCGAGCAAAATTAAAGTCACAGCAACCTACGGTGGGAGCAGAAAATTGTAACTTCACAAAATTTAACAGAACAAACGTCCATTATTATTTCAATTTGACAGAAGAGTAAACAATCCGTGGCAAAACCACTAACTAACTCAGTGAACGTTAATTCAAATAAACTTTACCAAAATAATCGAAACTTACGCGAATTTGAACAATTTAGACTTAAGGTATTATTTGTGAAAGTTAATAACTACAAATTTGTCATTACTAGCATAAGTTATCGCAGGTAGTTAAGAAAACCTTGTTATTTATTAAATAAATCAAACTGAAAATCTATAATCAGAGCGACATCTTTTATTCAAAAGTAGTACTAAACATTATTACAGTAAACTTCATAGCATATTTGACAAGATCAATCTGAACCAAAGATTTCACAAACAGTAGATTGACAATAAGATACAAAATTTTCAATATTAAAACTTTATTAAATCATTACAATTCAAAACATAAAGTAACTCAAAGTAAGTATCCCAAGTCTCGAACGAAGCCCTGAAATAAAATAGACAAGGGGTAAAAAGGCTCCAATAAGCATTTTTCAATTGTAAAGTACAGAGTGTTATTTATTTATAAAGCAGATGCTGTAAAAGCAGGTAAGAATTAATAAAATATGTATGAATGCGTGTATGAATGCAAACTAAAAGCATAATTTCTATATAAAATCACACTAAAGATAAGAATTCTACAAAATAATAAAGCAATAAAAATTCTAAATTAAATTAAACAAGAAAAATTAACAACAAGTAGCATTCCAAAACGTAAATAAAATAATCTAGAATCAGATATCATAACAATACATATACCTGACAATTAAAAATTAAGTTCCTCCAAAAAATAAGTGATTATCTAGTGCCTCGAACAATAATTAATCTTTGTTAAATTATTACCAATTCCTTGAAGATCTACCAGGTTGCAACCGTGAATTGATCGTTTCTTGCTGCTGACATCATACAAAGGTAGGCCAATTTGCTTTGTCCCATTTGTCACGAAGAATTTATTTATTTTTATACAGTCCACTTAAACCCATACATATTTTTGTTCTTGCAGAGGCATCGTGGTATTAGGTGGTTGGGGTGCTTCCTGCAGAGGTGTGGCATTAATATCGGGCGGGGAGGTGTCGGTGTCCGTGGGAATATTATTTACGTTGGAGGCCATAGTATTTATTTAAATCTAACTGTTCAGAAGGTGACGCTGAATGGAGAAAAATATGGCGCAGAAAATTAATATCTACGAAATAATTGAATCTAAATTAAGAGTCAAAAATATGTATGGGTTTAAGTGGACTGTATGAAAATAAATAAATTCTTCGTGACAAATGGGACAAAGCAAATTGGCCTACCTGTGTATTAGATGTCAGCAGCAAGAAACGATCAATTCACGGTTGCAACCAGGGGCGGATTTAATTTCTTGTAGCCCATGGGCTGAAAATTTTCGCGCCGCCCCCTGTTATAGAGTCAGAGACTTATAAAATATAATTTATATACGAAGGCGTCGGTGACAGTCAGTCTGTCAAAAAAGGAGAATTTGAATTTAAAAAAAAATAATTTCTGTCAAGAAAAGAATCGGTGGTGAATATTAACACGACCTAGCCTTGTCTGGAATTCACGCTGTCTTACCAGTGTACATCCTCTACACGGATTTTGAACAACATTCCCCATAGAAAAGGTAACCATCTCTTATAAATATTTGAGCTCAATTACGGCGTTTGCATTCAACACTTTTAAATTTATGCTGCTTTTACCATTTGTTCCTGCTAAATTTCACTTGTACCAATGATTGTAGGTAGTGTTAAGCCCTAGAATATAATTAACCTACCTGTTTATATACTATATTATATTTAGTTCAAAAGACGTAATTAATTTACGCTGATAGTTTAAATAATTGCCATATGGACAATTATCTATGAGGTGTTCTCTAATGTTAAAAGATTCTTTTGTTGCCTTAAAGTTATTAAAATAAAAGTTATCATTGATTTTCGTGGTTAGTTGTTTTATTAAAAATAAAAAATGGAACAATCATTTTAATAAAATACTTACAAAGTAAATTTACACTAAACTAAATACTCGCCAATTTTCTATCTTGGAAATTCATTAGTGGGTTACAGGATGATTCTAAAAGGGAAAGAATAATTATTGTCATAAAATCATTCATAATAAATTATAATTACTTACCATAAACATATGCGTTGTCAATTTTTTCAAACCATTTACAGGAACAAGTGTTATTCCTCGTACGTTTTACTCTTGTATTCGTGTAGTCACAACCGGGTTGAGCTCCGAATCAATAAGTGAAGCTATCCAGAGTCCATAAAGTTTAAATACTTACCAAAACGAAGAAAAGGCGCCCAAAACTAAATACTTACCTAAAAATAAAGAAAAAAGAAAGAATAAAAATATTTTCTAAATAAATAAATAATAAATCTGAGCTAGCTGAGGCAACAACATGGCGACCAACGACGTGGGGCCTGAAGCGTAATACGCACAGTTAATTAAGAGAAATTAACCGAATCTACAATATCAAAATATTAAATTCAGGCACAGAACACATCACCTATAAAAATACCGGACTTGAAAATCTCTAAACGCGCTCAGATCGAGCAGGGTGTGGATAGAGATGTCAGAGCACGGTAGTAGGGAGAAAATCCAGGAGGAACACAGCCTGAATAGACGACTCAACAATCTAGTTACCCTGTTAAACATATCGAGACAAATCCTTCCAGCAGACGAACACAACGAGACAGAATCATCTGAATGGTCCTTTAGGCATCGCCCAGGATTGAATCCAGATCAGTTTGGAAGATATCCATTTTCAACCCTGAATAGCACTTGCCCAGAACCAAACCATGACAATACCGGAACAGCAGCAACAATCCCCGAAATAGCGTCAACCCAAATACAACCTGGGACTAGTCCAAACATGGAGCAATTGGGCAAAACATTAGCCGAATCTTTTTCTCAAGCACTCGCTTCAGTAATGAATCAACCCGCTCGATCTGCAATAACCAAGCCTCTCCCAGAATTTCATGGCCTGGAACATAAGGATCCAGTGGTTTTTATTAATAAACTACGACAATATTTTCGAAATCATCACATTGAAGAGGACTGCGATAAAATAGCAATCGCATCCGATCAATTAAAGGACGGCGCCCGCCAATGGTATGAGCCGTACAAACTTCTACCCCTAAATTTCAAAAATTTTAATGATAGACTAATGAGCAGATATAATTCGACCTCAATACTGGCCATGGCTCGCTCGAAGTTATACGGAGAAATGCAAAGGGAATCCGAAGAAGTAACCTTATTTATAACAAAAAAGAGAGGACTTTTCATGCGCCTAGATCCAGACGTTCCTGAGCAGATCATAACAGAAACCATTACCGAACAATTAAGACCAGAAATACGATCCCGATTACGAACATCTCCATGTACAGGAGTGGATGAATTAATTTTGATCAGCTATAAAATCGAACTCGATCTAGAAAAGATCGCTATCACCACAGCAAAAAAACAGAGAGCTAACACAACGAATGAAAATCGAAACGAAGAACAACGAAACTACTCAAGGTATGATCGAAATCAGGTATATAACCCCGATGTCTGCCGACGGTGCACAGATTATCACATGTATCGAGATTGCCCGAGGAGACAGGGAAACGAGCGGAGGGTCGGGGGCCAGACCAGGACCTCAGCAACAACAAGTCCGCCGGCCCAATAAATAACATCATCGATGACCAGATGGTGATACCCATGTTGATCCATCAATCAACCCAAACAGACAACTTTACCGAGGACCCGCTTCGAACCATGGTAACTACCATACCAAAGAAAGAGGTTATCAATCCAACTAACCAACTGAATACAAAATCACAAAACTACCGACTACCACGGATAAGAATATTTATAAATGACCACGAGCGAACAGCACTCATAGACTCAGGCGCAGCCTTAAATGTAGTACGAACTAACGTAATGCCTTCACAAAATCGGACCCAGCAGAAAACTAGTCTTCAATTAGCCTGTGGTACCCAAGAAATTAACACTAACGGATGCGAAGAGATCGAAGTAAAGATTGGAGAAAACGTGACCACGTTAACCTGCCAAATCATAGACGAGTTACATGAAGATGTGATTCTAGGTATTCCATTTTTAATTCAAGAAGCAGTAGTACTAGACTTTACAAGAAAATGCCTACATTACGGAATTAATCAAAGATACACCATATACTGGGAAATGAATCACTCCACCACAATCAAATCTCAAACACTGCCTGAATCAATAACGCTACCCGAAGAGTATGAAAAACAGCTACGACCAGTCCTGTCAGAATATGCCCATTTATTCATAGAAATACCAATGAGAAGGACCACATTAACCACCAAACACGTCATCAAAATTAAAGAGCCTAAAATAATAAATTTACGGCCATATCCCATGACTGCAGAAAAGAAAAAACTCCTATATGAGCAGATAAACGAGATGTTATCCGCAGGAATAATCGAAGCCTCGCAGTCTTCATACAGTTCCCCTCCCGTAATAATAGAACGCCCAAACAAGAAACCGAGGTTTTGCATCGATTATCGACAATTGAATAATATAACAGAGGAAGAACCATCCACACTACCGAAAATTTCTGAAAATTTAAAGGACCTCGGAGAAGCCGTCGGGGTATTGGCAGATTCCTCTAGAAGAGGAATCGAAAAAGTTTACTGCATTCTCTACCCCAGACGGAGCTTTATACCAATTTAATGTGATGCCTTTTGGCTTAAATGGAGCTCCTTCAACCTTTCAAAGACTAATGACGAGGGAAGTCCTTACAGGGTATTTACATAAATTTACAAAAGTATACCTAGACGATATCTTAATCTACAGCGATACATTAGAACGACACCTTAATCACATTCAGTTAGTGTTGGAGCGACTTCAACTTCATAATCTGCGTATATCTCCAGAAAAATGCTTCTTCGCCACTACAAGTATAGACTACTTGGGATATCACATTGAGGGAACCACAAGCCGACCACAAACCAAGCATATAGATGTGATAAATAATTTCCCGACGCCGAAGACAAAAAAACAATTGCAAAGTTTTCTTGGAACCATCAATTGGGTCAGGGAGTACATCCCCGACATATCATACTTGACGCAACCGCTAACGAAGTTGTTACAAAAAAATGTACCCTACCGGTGGAACCAAGAGTGCCAAGAAGCTTTCGCAAGGATTAAAGCAAAAGTAGCAGGTCCACTTAGGCTACACAGACCGAACAATCATCAACCTTTCATCTTACAAACAGACGCCAGCACAACGGGCATGGCTTGTGTGCTGTACCAGGAAGCAAGTGGAGGAGAGAAACATATTGTATTATACGCTAGCACTACGTTAAATAAAGTAGAAAGGCGTTATCATATCAACGAATTAGAAGCCTTATGCATCGTATGGGCGATAAAAAAGTATCGCTACATCCTTGAAGATATTCATTTTACATTGAAAACAGACAGTAGAGCGTTGTTGTGGTTGGATAAAAACAAAGATAGCAAGACCAAATTGACCCGATGGTCTCTTCTTTTACAGGAATTTTCGTTCAATATAGAGCACTGCCCAGGAAAACAAAACGAACTGCCTGATTTTCTGAGCCGAAATCCGCTAAGCGAAGAAGAACCGAGAGAAGATATTGACCTAGAAAGAATGTTACCTCCAGATGTGATTACACACAATGATAGATTAGCCGACAGTATTCGCTGAAGTAAAACGAAGACAGCAAAGATCCAGACAAATCCGAAGAGATAAAATGCAATGGGAAAAGATCGCCCGAGACGGGCCTCAAAATCCGAAGGAGGAAAACTTTTACCACGCTCATGACGTACAAGAAAACCTACTTTGGAAAAAATCAGGCGAACTAAGATTATTAGTAGTACCTCGTAGCATAACCAACAAAGTGATTCATTTACACCACGACGTAGATGAAGAATTACATCCAGGACGTGACGAGACCCTACGCAAGATCCGAGAAACTTATCATTGGCGAACCATGTACCGACACGTAGGAACATATGTCAGAGATTGCAGGGTTTGTGCTACCGAGAAAACGAGGCAGATACAGGACAAAGCTCCCCTTCGAGGACATGAAGCCAGCAAACCATTTGAAACCATCAGCATTGATGTAATGGGGCCATATGCCATGACAAGAGAAGGGAATCGCTACATTTTTGCCACGGAGGATATCTTTACCAAGTGGGTAGAGATCAAAGCATATCCTAAGTGCAATGGAAAAACATTACTCAAGTTTTTGGAAGAAGAGTTAATATCTAGGTACGGGTGTCCAAAGCAGATTGTCTCAGACAACGGCTCTTGCTTCATCAGTAATAAGTATCAAGACTTCTGTCAGCGATCTCGAATAGATATTAAATACTCACCTGTCGAACATCAACAGGCCAACCCAATTGAACGTAAGGCACAAGAAATAAAGAAACTATTAAGAATCGCAATGAATCGCAAGCCAGAAAATATTTGGGATAACTACTTACCGCAAGTAATATTTGCAATGAGACGAAGAAAAAATGCAGCCAGCAAAGAGACTCCGAGCAAGGCCCTTCTGGGTTACGAACTTGCTTTGCCCGGGAGTTGGGAAATGCCTAACTACTTAATAGAACGGGAAAACGCTGAGCACGTCCCGAACGAGGAATTAGAACGCCGACAGTTAACTTACCAACGACGATATGCTCCTAAAGACCAAACACCAAAAGTCACGTTTAACCAGGGCGATCTAATTCTGGCGAAAAAACTGAAATCCCACTCTAAAAACCATAATCAATTTGGACCTCAATGGACCGGCCCGCACCTAGTACTAGCAAAAATCTCAGAGGACGTGTACGAAATTGATAGGAACGGAAAGGAGACGCGATTACACATAGATGACTTAAGACCTCTCCCGTCCGGCAATTTGATAGAAAATAATGGAGAAATTAGCAGCGATAGTGAATCGGACGGACCCTCGGATGAGGATACATCAAACTCGGAGCAAGAGAGCTTAGAGACAGAACGCTCAATACATGATGAACAAATCATTCCCTTCAATGTCGATCCAGACCAAGAAGAGGAAGGTTATACAGATGCACACGTCACACACCGACCCTCCGGAAGGAGTAGATGTGATTGTGCGTAAAGAGTCGACCACGCAGATCCTCAAACATCGACTACGACATTATATCAAGAAAAAAACCAACAAAGACTAGGAAAAGAAGGTGAAAATCTAGAATAGTGATAGTGGACTAAGCCGTGAGTGCTAGTGAACTGAACAAAGGCCAGTAAGTGTTAATGTTAAAATAAGCTAGAGTAAGTTAGTCTAAGAATTAGAAATGTAAAGCGCAGAAACAAATAGGAAAAAGCAGCTTTCTAAACGGAGGGGGTGTTATAGAGTCAGAGACTTATAAAATATAATTTATATACGAAGGCGTCGGTGACAGTCAGTCTGTCAAAAAAGGAGAATTTGAATTTTAAAAAAAAATAATTTCTGTCAAGAAAAGAATCGGTGGTGAATATTAACACGACCTAGCCTTGTCTGGAATTCACGCTGTCTTACCAGTGTACATCCTCTACACGGATTTTGAACAACATTCCCCATAGAAAAGGTAACCATCTCTTATAAATATTTGAGCTCAATTACGGCGTTTGCATTCAACACTTTTAAATTTATGCTGCTTTTACCATTTGTTCCTGCTAAATTTCACTTGTACCAATGATTGTAGGTAGTGTTAAGCCCTAGAATATAATTAACCTACCTGTTTATATACTATATTATATTTAGTTCAAAAGACGTAATTAATTTACGCTGATAGTTTAAATAATGGCCATATGGACAATTATCTATGAGGTGTTCTCTAATGTTAAAAGATTCTTTTGTTGCCTTAAAGTTATTAAAATAAAAGTTATCATTGATTTTCGTGGTTAGTTGTTTTATTAAAAATAAAAAATGGAACAATCATTTTAATAAAATACTTACAAAGTAAATTTACACTAAACTAAATACTCGCCAATTTTCTATCTTGGAAATTCATTAGTGGGTTACAGGATGATTCTAAAAGGGAAAGAATAATTATTATCATAAAATCATTCATAATAAATTATAATTACTTACCATAAACATATGCGTTGTCAATTTTTTCAAACCATTTACAAGAACAAGTGTTATTCCTCGTACGTTTTACTCTTGTATTCGTGTAGTCACAACCGGGTTGAGCTCCGAATCAATAAGTGAGGCTATCCAGAGTCCATAAAGTTTAAATACTTACCAAAACGAAGAAAAGGCACCCAAAACTAAATACTTACCTAAAAATAAAGAAAAAAGAAAGAATAAAAATATTTTCTAAATAAATAAATAATAAATCTGAGCTAGCTGAGGCAACAACACCCCCCCCCCCCCTCATAGAAAACCTCTTGAGATTACATTTACAAGCAGGAGGATATGATATTAGTAAGAAATGCAGCAAGAAAAATTAAACAAATATAGATATATTTATTGAACAAAATAAACGATAAGTAAACAACAAATAGAAAATAAAACGCTATGTATTATAAAATAAAATAAACAAACTCAAACAATCTTCGTAACCTTACGAGTATATGTATGTATTAAAACAAGAATTATTTTTCGAAATTTTTCGAAAGGGGGAAACAAACTTTAAACTAGTGTTTTTCTTCGTGCCTTTTTCTCAGCAAAATCACTAATAATGTCATCAAAATTGGTAGAAATTGTAAGGTCTGATTCAATATTAAGAATGGCCATAGCTTCAAGTCTCACTTGCTCTGTTGTAGAACTCAAATAAGTTAGAATTCTTTTCAAACATGAAAAGCTACGCTCAGCAGAACAATTTGAGACAGGTAAACAAAGGCACAATCTAAAAACAATGTCTATATTTGGGTATATACTTTTTAAAATCCATTATAGTGAACCACTTATACAATTCTAAAATGGGACCATCAGTGTCCTTTTCAATAAATAAGCAATGCTCAACGAAATGTGTTACTTCATCTTTCAAATTAGTATCAATATCATTTGGATAGTGATCCCGCAGAAATAGTACGGTTTTTTTTATGTCGTCAGTACTCATATTTCTCATATGAGGAACTTTCAAAAAGGAAAATTTTTTGCTAAATTCCTCATAAGAAGCTCGCCGTTTGCGAACTTGAACTAATGGCCAAAAAGGTTGAAATTCGAAATTCATCTCTTCCAGTCATTACCACTTCATTTTGTTTAGTTTCGCCTGGTTTCAGTTTTCGAATCTTACTTCTCTTATTATCTTTTTCGTATTTTATTTCATGCAACACAAATATTTTTTTTGCATCTTCTTCATATTCGTCAAATTTTTCACGCGCGGATTCAACGATTGCAATCAGCGAATCATATAATTCAATTACCTGCACAATACTAATTTCAACTTTTTGCAAAGATTTATTGACACTATTAATTCTGCCAAGTAAAAATCCCCAAAAAACAATCATAAATGCTGTTTCGAAACGCTCAAGTTTTTGCCTCAGTGCTCGTGCTTCATTACGAGTAAGACGTTTTTGTGCAGTATCTTCCTCAAAAAAAAAACATAATGTTTTGTATATTTCATTTGTCAACTGTACTACTTCGTTTTCTAATATTTTTATTTTCTGGTGTAATTTCACTGTTTCACTTTGTACACATTTGTTTATTATTTCTTCGAATTCTCTGCTTTTCACAAACGATTTTATTGTGTCTTCTTGTTTCGACCTTAATTCATGCGCCATTTCGAAGAAAATACTCAAATTTCACTTGTATGTATAAAATGACGAGGGTTCCTCGGTCGGCTGAAACAATAGTACCAACTTGTTTGAATCCCTTGCGAGCCACAACTCTATTCAGTTTCTGAACAGTAGTCACCCCTGTTTCGTCCATGTTCCATATTTCATGAACTTGAAATTTATGACGCTCCATAACTGTGGCCAAATTATTAAAAGCTTCAACATTATTAGTACGATTAAAACTACTTGCTCGTGCTAAACTGGTGGCTTCTGGGCTTCTGATGGATAAAATTGAATGCCGCTTAAGAAATGCGGAGAACCAATCAGCACCAGCGATATTCCTTTCTTCCCATGATTTAGGAATCCTAGTTGAATTTGCAATAGCAACTTAGGCTAAATGTCGAACCTCCTTAGGTGACAGTCCAAAATAAATATCAGATGCTTGCAAAATATATTCAACCATTTCATTTTCAGCAGCCTCACTAAATATTTGTCAATTTTTAATGTAACCAACAGGATTTATTGGAACCACCCGATCCGCATCATTTACTTCTTCTGGTGTTACCTTTTTACAATTACGAGCTAATGTTCTATAATTAATATTGTATTCATTTGCAGTTTGACGAATTGACATTCCATTTAATAAAACGCCTCCAACTGCCTTTAACACAATATCGGGAGGCGTTTCACCCCTTTGAGTCTTATTTTTGAAGTTACGAACCATGATTTTCTGAAGAAAAAAAAATCCTATAATAATAATTTCAACCCTCATCCAACAAATGAATGAGATCGACACACCTGCAATGTAAGACAGGAAAAATGGTTACGGCATATATATGCTATCCAGTGATCTTTTGGTTAAGGTATAGGAATGTAAGATCCATCCATACAACCAATGGTATTTGGAAACACCCCTTCCTGGCAAATTCGTTCTTAATTATATTTATGCTATTAGCATACGGCCATTGTATAATTGAAGTGGCTAATTTAATTAAAACCTTTGTTACTCTTCTCACAGTCCTTTGTCTTGTTGCCTTTCCAACACTGAAACGGCCACATATTGAACTGAAAAATGTACAAATTTATAGCAACAACCTATAAACACAATATAAAACTATGGCTGTGTTCAGTCAGTGGCCAGACGAGTCCAAGTCGTTCAGGGATAAATATGTCAATGATCAGCTCAATTGATTGAAAGCCAGGTGAGGTGATTGAACAAAATTGATCAGGATTCCATTACAAAATCTAAGACCGTTCAGTAAATTGTTCGACCATGAATATCCGACTATGGTGGTCTTACTAGTCATTAAACATGTCCTATATATATATTTACCGGTAACTATCTGGTGTGGCAAAATACCATATCGTAAATAACAACTGATGTTTTGCATCTATTGTTGGATGACCCACCTCTACAGACGAGGACGAGATCTCCTTAACCAAATTTAGTATATAATCAAAGGTCCTTCTATGCATTCTAAAATTTTCTTAAAATTCTACGTCTTCATATTTGTCCACAACTTCACCAACAAAATTCTGAATTTTTGGTCTTTTTGCTATAATAAAATACAGATTTTATATAAATGCTGTCTTCACCCGTTTAAATTAAGGTTTATTTTACCCATGATTCACTAGGCAACACTTTTTACTTTGTAATATGAATTGGTAAGAAATCATTTTTAGTTTTTCATAGTTTTTTTTCTATATAGTGGACAAAACGAGAATACTGACTCTGAGTTTTAGAAGCGGATGATTAGCTTTTGTGCTTTTAAAACATACATACATCACTGTTAAATAAGTAATAATTATAATATGATTTTGGAATTAGTGTTAAAAATAGAGCTAATAAATTAGCAAAGTTAATGGGATCAAACTGGACACCGGTATTTCCTATGGTCTCCTATTTATCCCTGTGTAACATCCTTATAACAATACCGGTGAATATTGAAATCGACCAGAATGGTAAGTTATTTCCATTTGTCAAATTAATTTCTTAGTAGATCTTGTATTTACAGTCCTTTTATTTAAAATTAGCTGTTTTAGCCAAATACAAAACAAATGTAATACTTCAAACTTTTACCATTAGGTTCATCATCACTGGTAATTTCAAAGTTTGAAGACGATGAAGAAAATTTTATATCCATTACGTTTTCCATTTCTACGCTTATGTTAATGTGAGTTACAATGGAAAATAATATACAAGGTCTAGAGTAAAACTTACGGTTTAACGCACTTGAAAATATTTATTTATATCGCAGTAAAAAAACAATCAGGCGGAACAAGTGATAACATAACACAAGAAATGAAATGACATTTGAGAATTTCCAGATCAATAAGCAGTTTTGTGTCCCGTAAATCAACCGCACATTTCATTTACCAAAAACAACCGTAGCCACGGTTATCGGTAGCATCTGTCGAATTACGGTACATGCCCTAAATTAAATCAGGAAAAATGTGCACTCGCATGTTTATAACCGACAGTTTAAAATAAAGTGAAATATTTAATTGTCCCATCTTTAACAACTAATTTTTAAAATTTATTTTCAAATAAAGTCTCCAACGAACTAATATAACATACGAAGTTATCACTGGGCATATTTAAGTTGCCAAATGTATCTAAATTAGCATTTTCATAGGCCTTGAAATCATAAAAAAGAGAGAAATTGTCTAATTCTTTATGTTTGCTTGCACATTTTTTACAATCTCACAACTATGCACCGATAAACATTTTTTTATTAAATACCCACATATGTATCTTTTGAAATTTTTTTGGAAAGTATCACTTGTTTGATGGTCTGCATCAAAAAAAAATATTTCAGGAAATCGTATTTCGTCTACTTCAGGTGAGATTTTGCAGAAACATCATTTAATTTTAATAACATATTATCAGCATTTCCCTCACAATTTTTGGTACCGGAATGAAACAATTCAACACAAAGAAGGTTTTTAAAAGATCTCTGGAATTGTATGGCAGTAGGATTCATGCAATTGCCATTGTGCTGCCGTAAACTACCAAAAAAATTTTCTAAGCAGTCTCGGTTGAGTCGTCTAGTAAAAATATATTCAAAATGATTATATTTTGAAGAACCTCATAAATGTAATAGGCCAAATATCGAAATTCTAAAACAATTAAGACCTTGAAATTCTTGTAATTGAATTGTGAATCACATTTTTACTACAATTTGGCAAAATCGTCTCCTCTGCAAAATACGCCTGGTCTGAGCTATGACCTCGCCCACGTATAAATCGTCTATTCAATCTATTACATTACTTTGACCTCTATAATAATTATTAGCATTATTATATATGTTTTGCTGACTTCCACTATTCATATTAGTTTTAAAACTGTTAAAATTTGTTAGTTTATGTCCTCCACTGCAGTAATTATTTCTAGTTTATTTACCGCGTGTTTTATATGTTTATTCTAACATATAATTAATAAATAAATATATATATTGATTGTATAGAAATAAAATATATCCTGTTAAAATTATAGTTCTGAACTGTCTCTTTATTTATTTCTATCTCCTGGTTACATCATACAAAGACTTCTCATATATTATATATTTTATCCTAGTTAATAGTTAACTTAACTACATAATATAATATATGACATCTCCCTCTTTAGTGTAATAAACTATTACTATTATTCTAATATAATATTTTTACACATTTCATCATTTCAAATTAAAATCTTTAATTCTAATATTACAACTCTAAATTTAATTTAACATTCCAAATTACAAATCTAACCTATCAGAATGTTTACTTTTTCTTCCTGATTTTGTTACATATGTATCATTTTTACAATGTTCTTTACTTTCTTGTGAATTTAATGGTTCACCATTCATGATTCGATGACCTGATATCAACTAATTCCTTCTCTTTATCTTATTTCTTTCATCTTTAATTATTACCGATAGGTGTATTGTGATTATCTACTATTTTGGCTGGTTCCCACTTTATAATAATTATAAACCACATTTTGCCCCTTTCTGAAATTATTAGTTCTGTTTCTGGCATTCTTATATGTTGTAATTGTAATAACTGTAATAAACTGTTTCTATTTAACTACTGCTTTATTAAGAATGTGATTATACATTTCATCTCATCTCAGCCATGTTATTACAATTAATGTTAACCAACTTAAACTTAACAGTAACACTAAAAACCCTGTGTCCTCATTTACACATATGTGCAATAAACCATACTGTCACATAACTATATACAACATTATCATAGTAATATATTTTTTTAATAACAGTTTTCTTTAATATTTCTTTGAAATTATTAACTACTTTTGGTTTTAATAAATTATTTTCTATCGGTAACTTGGTTCTAGTTCTACGACTAAAAATTAATTGAGCTGGTGAATACATATTTCCAATTACAGGTGTGTTTCTATATTCCATTAACATTATTTCTTTATAAACATGTTATTCTAATAACTTTTTTAATATACCTTTACAAATTCCTACACCTTTTTCCGCAAGACCGTTACTTTTTTGATAATAAGGACTTGAAGTAATAATTTTAAAATCCCATTCTCTGCCAAAATTTATAAATTCATTGAAAGGCATATTATCTGAAATAAAAATAATAATAATAATAATAATAATAATGACTTTATTTGAGGCGGGGCTCAGCCATAAGCTGCTTTAGCCCAACCTTGAAAATTTTACAATTTCGGGAGAGTAAAATATATTTACATTTTATTACTAATTATAAATAAAAAGAATTGTTACAGTGTAAGAATATACGGATACGGATACCATATGTTACGTATAGGCCTCTTCTCGGCCGTCTACGCACGCTAGGGGTGTAGCAAGAGGTAGGTATTCAAAAGATGAAGTAACAGAAATAAAACATTTATTAACGTGTAAAACAATATAAAAAAGGTTTCCTACTAACTAACTTATACACTAGATACAATAAGTGGTACTTACATCACAAATTCTACAAATGCCCCCATGGCTTGGAAGATATGTCTTGGCACCGCACTTTCCCGTTACCGACCAAAAGTTGACTAACTGATGATTTGATATTTAGGTATGCTGATGAATGATGAAACTTTAGATGAGCTATACTGAAATAATTAGTTACTAAAGTACTCTTTAATTCTTCTTTTAAAACTGAAAAAATTTTGAATATCTTTCAAAGGAGGTGGTATGCTATTATAAATATGAGCTGAGTAATATGAAAACGAGCCTTTGAAAGAAGTACTGGAATGATGGGGAATGTGCATAATATGTTTATTTCATCTAATACAAAGGTAGGCCAATTTGCTTTGTCCCATTTGTCACGAAGAATTTATTTATTTTTTACAGTCCACTTAAACCCATACATATTTTTGTTCTTGCAGAGGCATCGTGGTATTAGGTGGTTGGGGATCACGTTCTTGCAGAGGCATCGGGGTATTAGGCGGTTGGGGTGCTTCCTGCAGAGGTGTGGCATTAATATCGGGCGGGGAGGTATCGGTGTCCGTGGGAATATTATTTACGTTGGAGGCCATAGTATTTATTTAAATCTAACTGTTCAGAAGGTGACGCTGAATGGAGAAAAAAATGGCGCAGAAAATTAATATCTACGAAATAATTGAATCTAAATTGAGAGTCAAAAATATGTATGGGTTTAAGTGGACTGTTTAAAAATAAATAAATTCTTTGCGACAAATGGGACAAAGCAAATTGGCCTACCTTTGTATTAGATGTCAGCAGCAAGAAACGATCAATTCACGGTTGCAACCTTTGTTTTTTTTTTTAATTGCGGAGGAGGGGCAATCTTACATAGACACCCCGACTTCCTGCGCGGGGTAGTGCCGGATTCCTACCGGCTAAAACCCCTCCCCCTCTTCTCGTCCCCACCCTGGGATCATCATTTCTGACATGCTTCGCGAGTGGGGACTGCCGTGTGTTTTGTTCCCTGGACTGTTTCCTACATCTCCCTTCCATCCTTTCGGACGATTAGGAGTTCAGATGTTCATATGAGACCTTGTTCCCTTCTCTCCTCCTTTTCCTTGTTCTCCATGATCCTCTTTACCATATTACACACGACTCCCCAAGATTCCTGGTTCTCCACCATCCTCTGCGTCATGTTGTCTGCGCTTAGGTTTATACCTAGGGTTTCGGAGGTTTCCTGTCTGACTCTTTCCCATCTCTGGCATACGAAGATCGTATGCTCAACAGTGTCTTCTTGCCCGCAGTATATGCAGACATCATCAGCGGTTTTCCCGACTCTCTTAGTGTAGACTTTGAAAGAGCCGTGTCCCGTCAGCGCCTGCGTTAGAAAATAATTCGCCGTCCTATGTTTGCTTTTGACCCACGTTCTGACGTCGGGAATTAGTTTCTTCGTCCATTGCCCTACTGCGATATTCTCCTCCCATTCTCTTTGCCAGATGTACAAAGTTTCATTTCTTGCTTCCGCCCATATTTCCAGAATATGTCCCTCTCCTCCATTATGAAGTATTTTTCTTTCCTCCACCAATAGATCGATGGGAACCACCCCCGCCACCACCTGGACTGCCTTAGTAGAGACCGTTCTATAATCCTTCCTCTGTGTTTTTATTAATTGTTCCTTATAGCTTTTTACTCTGAGGGCGTCCGCCCAAACCGGAGCTCCGTACAACAATACGGAATGCACCACTCCACACAAGATTTGCCTCTTTCTACTGTTTGGGCCACCTATATTCGGCATTACCCTTGCCAACGAAGCCGCTCTTCTCCTCTGCCCTCCTGGTGATATCAAGTGGACTATATAAAAATAAATAAATTCTTCGTGACAAATGGGACAAAGCAAATTGGCCTATCTTTGTATTAGATGTCAGCAGCAAGAAACGATCAATTCACGGTTGCAACCTGGTAGATCTTCGAGGAATTGGTAATAATTTAACAAAGATTAATTATTGTTCGAGGCACTAGATAATCACTTATCTTTTGGAGGAACTTAATTTTTAATTGTCAGGTTTATGTATATTTTTATTTATTATGACACCCTGGAGACCTACGCCGTCCCGACTGTCACGTGAAAATAATAAAATTTAGATAATATGAGTATGTAGACACAAATAAATTAAACAACTTAGAGATATTAAAAAATATATACAAGAGGACGAAACATACCGCTCACCTAAAATGAGACATTTTACATATAATTACTATTACAGGGCAATGGACAAATTTTGGTTAAATAAGTAATAATTATAATATAATTTTGGAATTAGTGTTAAAAATAGACCAAATAAATTAGCAAAGTTAATGTGATCAAACTGGACACCGGTATTTCCTATGGTCTCCTATTTATCCCCGTGTAACATCGTTATAACAATACCGGTGAATATTGAAATCGACCAGAATGGTAAGTTATTTCAATTTGTCAAATTAATTTCTTAGTAGATCTTGTATTTACAGTCCTTTCATTTAAAATTAGCTGTTTTAGCCAAATACAAAACAAATGTAATACTTCAAACTTTTACCATTAGGTTCATCATTACTGGTACTTTCAAAGTTTGAAGACGATGAAGAAAATATTATATCCATTACGTTTTCCATTTCTACGCTTATGTTAATGTGAGTTACAATGGAAAATAATATACAAGGTCTAGAGTAAAACTTACGGTTTAACGCACTTGAAAATATTTATTTATATCGCAGTAAAAAAACAATCAGGCGGAACAAGTGATAACATAACACAAGAAATGAAATGACATTTGAGAATTTCCAGATCAATAAGCAGTTTTGTGTCCCGTAAATCAACCGCACATTTCATTTACCAAAAACAACCGTAGCCACGGTTATCGGTAGCATCTGTCGAATTACGGTACATGCCCTAAATTAAATCAGGAAAAATGTGCACTCGCATGTTTATAACCGACAGTTTAAAATAAAGTGAAATATTTAATTGTCCCATCTTTAACAACTAATTTTTAAAATTTATTTTCAAATAAAGTCTCCAACGAACTAATATAACATACGAAGTTATCACTGGGCATATTTAAGTTGCCAAATGTATCTAAATTAGCATTTTCATAGGCCTTGAAATCATAAAAAAGAGAGAAATTGTCTAATTCTTTATGTTTGCTTGCACATTTTTTACAATCTCACAACTATGCACCGATAAACATTTTTTTATTAAATACCCACATATGTATCTTTTGAAATTTTTTTGGAAAGTATCACTTGTTTGATGGTCTGCATCAAAAAAAAATATTTCAGGAAATCGTATTTCGTCTACTTCAGGTGAGATTTTGCAGAAACATCATTTAATTTTAATAACATATTATCAGCATTTCCCTCACAATTTTTGGTACCGGAATGAAACAATTCAACACAAAGAAGGTTTTTAAAAGATCTCTGGAATTGTATGGCAGTAGGATTCATGCAATTGCCATTGTGCTGCCGTAAACTACCAAAAAAATTTTCTAAGCAGTCTCGGTTGAGTCGTCTAGTAAAAATATATTCAAAATGATTATATTTTGAAGAACCTCATAAATGTAATAGGCCAAATATCGAAATTCTAAAACAATTAAGACCTTGAAATTCTTGTAATTGAATTGTGAATCACATTTTTACTACAATTTGGCAAAATCGTCTCCTCTGCAAAATACGCCTGGTCTGAGCTATGACCTCGCCCACGTATAAATCGTCTATTCAATCTATTACATTACTTTGACCTCTATAATAATTATTAGCATTATTATATATGTTTTGCTGACTTCCACTATTCATATTAGTTTTAAAACTGTTAAAATTTGTTAGTTTATGTCCTCCACTGCAGTAATTATTTCTAGTTTATTTACCGCGTGTTTTATATGTTTATTCTAACATATAATTAATAAATAAATATATATATTGATTGTATAGAAATAAAATATATCCTGTTAAAATTATAGTTCTGAACTGTCTCTTTATTTATTTCTATCTCCTGGTTACATCATACAAAGACTTCTCATATATTATATATTTTATCCTAGTTAATAGTTAACTTAACTACATAATATAATATATGACATCTCCCTCTTTAGTGTAATAAACTATTACTATTATTCTAATATAATATTTTTACACATTTCATCATTTCAAATTAAAATCTTTAATTCTAATATTACAACTCTAAATTTAATTTAACATTCCAAATTACAAATCTAACCTATCAGAATGTTTACTTTTTCTTCCTGATTTTGTTACATATGTATCATTTTTACAATGTTCTTTACTTTCTTGTGAATTTAATGGTTCACCATTCATGATTCGATGACCTGATATCAACTAATTCCTTCTCTTTATCTTATTTCTTTCATCTTTAATTATTACCGATAGGTGTATTGTGATTATCTACTATTTTGGCTGGTTCCCACTTTATAATAATTATAAACCACATTTTGCCCCTTTCTGAAATTATTAGTTCTGTTTCTGGCATTCTTATATGTTGTAATTGTAATAACTGTAATAAACTGTTTCTATTTAACTACTGCTTTATTAAGAATGTGATTATACATTTCATCTCATCTCAGCCATGTTATTACAATTAATGTTAACCAACTTAAACTTAACAGTAACACTAAAAACCCTGTGTCCTCATTTACACATATGTGCAATAAACCATACTGTCACATAACTATATACAACATTATCATAGTAATATATTTTTTTAATAACAGTTTTCTTTAATATTTCTTTGAAATTATTAACTACTTTTGGTTTTAATAAATTATTTTCTATCGGTAACTTGGTTCTAGTTCTACGACTAAAAATTAATTGAGCTGGTGAATACATATTTCCAATTACAGGTGTGTTTCTATATTCCATTAACATTATTTCTTTATAAACATGTTATTCTAATAACTTTTTTAATATACCTTTACAAATTCCTACACCTTTTTCCGCAAGACCGTTACTTTTTTGATAATAAGGACTTGAAGTAATAATTTTAAAATCCCATTCTCTGCCAAAATTTATAAATTCATTGAAAGGCATATTATCTGAAATAAAAATAATAATAATAATAATAATAATAATGACTTTATTTGAGGCGGGGCTCAGCCATAAGCTGCTTTAGCCCAACCTTGAAAATTTTACAATTTCGGGAGAGTAAAATATATTTACATTTTATTACTAATTATAAATAAAAAGAATTGTTACAGTGTAAGAATATACGGATACGGATACCATATGTTACGTATAGGCCTCTTCTCGGCCGTCTACGCACGCTAGGGGTGTAGCAAGAGGTAGGTATTCAAAAGATGAAGTAACAGAAATAAAACATTTATTAACGTGTAAAACAATATAAAAAAGGTTTCCTACTAACTAACTTATACACTAGATACAATAAGTGGTACTTACATCACAAATTCTACAAATGCCCCCATGGCTTGGAAGATATGTCTTGGCACCGCACTTTCCCGTTACCGACCAAAAGTTGACTAACTGATGATTTGATATTTAGGTATGCTGATGAATGATGAAACTTTAGATGAGCTATACTGAAATAATTAGTTACTAAAGTACTCTTTAATTCTTCTTTTAAAACTGAAAAAATTTTGAATATCTTTCAAAGGAGGTGGTATGCTATTATAAATATGAGCTGAGTAATATGAAAACGAGCCTTTGAAAGAAGTACTGGAATGATGGGGAATGTGCATAATATGTTTATTTCATCTAATACAAAGGTAGGCCAATTTGCTTTGTCCCATTTGTCACGAAGAATTTATTTATTTTTTACAGTCCACTTAAACCCATACATATTTTTGTTCTTGCAGAGGCATCGTGGTATTAGGTGGTTGGGGATCACGTTCTTGCAGAGGCATCGGGGTATTAGGCGGTTGGGGTGCTTCCTGCAGAGGTGTGGCATTAATATCGGGCGGGGAGGTATCGGTGTCCGTGGGAATATTATTTACGTTGGAGGCCATAGTATTTATTTAAATCTAACTGTTCAGAAGGTGACGCTGAATGGAGAAAAAAATGGCGCAGAAAATTAATATCTACGAAATAATTGAATCTAAATTGAGAGTCAAAAATATGTATGGGTTTAAGTGGACTGTTTAAAAATAAATAAATTCTTTGCGACAAATGGGACAAAGCAAATTGGCCTACCTTTGTATTAGATGTCAGCAGCAAGAAACGATCAATTCACGGTTGCAACCTTTGTTTTTTTTTTTAATTGCGGAGGAGGGGCAATCTTACATAGACACCCCGACTTCCTGCGCGGGGTAGTGCCGGATTCCTACCGGCTAAAACCCCTCCCCCTCTTCTCGTCCCCACCCTGGGATCATCATTTCTGACATGCTTCGCGAGTGGGGACTGCCGTGTGTTTTGTTCCCTGGACTGTTTCCTACATCTCCCTTCCATCCTTTCGGACGATTAGGAGTTCAGATGTTCATATGAGACCTTGTTCCCTTCTCTCCTCCTTTTCCTTGTTCTCCATGATCCTCTTTACCATATTACACACGACTCCCCAAGATTCCTGGTTCTCCACCATCCTCTGCGTCATGTTGTCTGCGCTTAGGTTTATACCTAGGGTTTCGGAGGTTTCCTGTCTGACTCTTTCCCATCTCTGGCATACGAAGATCGTATGCTCAACAGTGTCTTCTTGCCCGCAGTATATGCAGACATCATCAGCGGTTTTCCCGACTCTCTTAGTGTAGACTTTGAAAGAGCCGTGTCCCGTCAGCGCCTGCGTTAGAAAATAATTCGCCGTCCTATGTTTGCTTTTGACCCACGTTCTGACGTCGGGAATTAGTTTCTTCGTCCATTGCCCTACTGCGATATTCTCCTCCCATTCTCTTTGCCAGATGTACAAAGTTTCATTTCTTGCTTCCGCCCATATTTCCAGAATATGTCCCTCTCCTCCATTATGAAGTATTTTTCTTTCCTCCACCAATAGATCGATGGGAACCACCCCCGCCACCACCTGGACTGCCTTAGTAGAGACCGTTCTATAATCCTTCCTCTGTGTTTTTATTAATTGTTCCTTATAGCTTTTTACTCTGAGGGCGTCCGCCCAAACCGGAGCTCCGTACAACAATACGGAATGCACCACTCCACACAAGATTTGCCTCTTTCTACTGTTTGGGCCACCTATATTCGGCATTACCCTTGCCAACGAAGCCGCTCTTCTCCTCTGCCCTCCTGGTGATATCAAGTGGACTATATAAAAATAAATAAATTCTTCGTGACAAATGGGACAAAGCAAATTGGCCTATCTTTGTATTAGATGTCAGCAGCAAGAAACGATCAATTCACGGTTGCAACCTGGTAGATCTTCGAGGAATTGGTAATAATTTAACAAAGATTAATTATTGTTCGAGGCACTAGATAATCACTTATCTTTTGGAGGAACTTAATTTTTAATTGTCAGGTTTATGTATATTTTTATTTATTATGACACCCTGGAGACCTACGCCGTCCCGACTGTCACGTGAAAATAATAAAATTTAGATAATATGAGTATGTAGACACAAATAAATTAAACAACTTAGAGATATTAAAAAATATATACAAGAGGACGAAACATACCGCTCACCTAAAATGAGACATTTTACATATAATTACTATTACAGGGCAATGGACAAATTTTGGTTAAATAAGTAATAATTATAATATAATTTTGGAATTAGTGTTAAAAATAGACCAAATAAATTAGCAAAGTTAATGTGATCAAACTGGACACCGGTATTTCCTATGGTCTCCTATTTATCCCCGTGTAACATCGTTATAACAATACCGGTGAATATTGAAATCGACCAGAATGGTAAGTTATTTCAATTTGTCAAATTAATTTCTTAGTAGATCTTGTATTTACAGTCCTTTCATTTAAAATTAGCTGTTTTAGCCAAATACAAAACAAATGTAATACTTCAAACTTTTACCATTAGGTTCATCATTACTGGTACTTTCAAAGTTTGAAGACGATGAAGAAAATATTATATCCATTACGTTTTCCATTTCTACGCTTATGTTAATGTGAGTTACAATTGAAAATAATATACAAGGTCATAGAGTAAAACTTACGGTTTAACGCACTTGAAAATATTTATTTATATCGCAGTAAAAAAACAATCAGGCGGAACAAGAGATAACCTAACACAAGAAATAAAATGACATTTGAGAATTTCCAGATCAATAAGCAGTTCTGTGTCCCGTAAATCAACCGCACATTTCATTTACCAAAAACAACCGTAACCACGGTTATCGGTAGCATTTGTCGAATTACGGTACATGAGTAGAGTAGTATTACCGGAAGGTGATCCCCCCACCACTTTTGCTCCCCCCACCACTTTTTTCTGGGGTGGGGGGCAATTAGGATAATTAGACTGGGGTGGGGGGCAATTAGGATAATTAGATTGGGGTGGGGGGCAATTAGAGAGGGGAGGAGGTAATTTGTAATTGCGTAATTAGTAATTTGTAATTGTGTAATTAGTAATTTGTAATTGTGTAATTAGACTATTTGCGCATTAATTACACTAATGTAATTAGTCTGGAGGGGGGATAATTAAAACCCAATTGTCGCGAGAAATGAAAGTAATTGGATTATTGCGCTGAGAAATGAAAGTAATTGAATTATTGCGCTCTAATGTAATTGCGTAATTAGTAATTTGTAAATGTGTAATTAGACTATTTGCGCGTTAAGTAATCGGATTATTGCGCTGAGAAATGAAAGTAATTGAATTATTGCGCTCTAATGTAATTGCGTAATTAGTAATTTGTAAATGTGTAATTAGACTATTTGCGCGTTAAGTAATCGGATTATTGCGCTGAGAAATGAAAGTAATTGAATTATTGCGCTCTAATTGCGTAATTAGTAATTTGTAAATGTGTAATTAGACTATTTGCGCGTTAAGTAATCGGATTATTGCGCTGAGAAATGAAAGTAATTGAATTATTGCGCTCTAATGTAATTGCGTAATTAGTAATTTGTAAATGTGTAATTAGACTATTTGCGCGTTAATTACACTATTTTATATAGTCTGGAGGGGGTTAATTAAAAAACCCAATTGTTGCGAGAAATGAAAGTAATTGGATTATTGCAATTAAACTAGTATAATTGCAATATATCTAATTGAATTGGTACAATTATATATTAATTAGTACATCAATTGGAGAAATGAAAGTTTATTACGCTGTAATTAGACTAGTATAATTGCAATGTAGGTAATTAGAGGGTTGTACGGTAATTAGATTGATTAGCAAGTAATTGCAGTGGTGCACTTGTAATTTTTGTAGTTGCATTATAATTAGTGTATGTGTATTCCAAGTAGTGGGGGCGGTCAATCCTGTAGATATTTTTTCTTTTGTAAAAAGGGACAACATTAAAGAAGACATTATAGCCAGTAAATATTGATCGCTATCAAATGAACAACCCTGCATTTGTTGGTAAATAGTTGATGCGACTTTCCTAGGAGATTAACGAAATAGATAAGAAATAGAAATTTATATCGGTTTGGTTTAACTACCCAGACCATTGCGCAAAACTGTATTTTATTTCCCATACCTGAAACATTAGAAATTTGTTTACACAAAAGCATATTTATTTACTGTCGCATAAATTCTCGAAACAAATAGTTAAAGGTATGTCAGAACATTACAGAACAATATACAATGAAGGTAATTATTGTATCGTAATTAGACTGGATTGCTATTAGGTAATAAACCACAGGATTTAACATGGTTGGTGGTCAATCCTGTAAATATTTTTTCTTTTGTAAAAAGGGACAACATTAAAGCCAGTAAATATCGATCAATATCAAAAAAAATACCCGCCTTTGTTGCACTGACGAGAAATTTTTCAGTCCTTTTAAAGCAATAATGTCACAGCTTAATGGACCCATTTGAAAGTTAAAATATAGCTATTAGATTCATGCTTTGTTTTGCTGTCAAGGGTCGATAAACATAAATGTTTTAAATAGTAAAACTATTCAAAAGCCATTTAAATACAAATACGCTTGGCAAAAATAACAAAAGGACACGGTCAAGATCTTTCAACTTAAATAAAGAATAATAAAATTTTCATTGATTTACAAATTTTAACATACAGGGTGCCCCGAATTGTACAGATCAAACACATGTTCTAAAAAATATATATGGGGTGTTCCATTAAAAGACACACTTTCTATACTTTCCAATGTTGCTCTATAAAGAACTACTGATAATAATTGCAGGTAATTGATGTGTATATTGATGCAATGTACGTACAGATTGACATATTAGATATAGAAATAAGTGTGAGATCATAATTAGAAGCATGAGTTACTCCTACTAAATAAAAGTCAAGTTCTATGATGAAAACGACAGACTTGTTAATGAAAAAGTTATTGAGCGTTATAAATTTCGATGTATTAAAGAAACATTTAATCTAACAAATATGAACCATTCTTACTATAAAATATCAGGATGTTTTGTGGAGTACCTATTTAAGAATATTATTGAAAAAATATCAACAACAATATGACATATATAATATTCATTTTATTTTTATTGTCATATTTATTACACCAACTATTTTATGTATATGTAGTAAACAATAGTTAATTTTTCATAAATGAAATACACATTAAAAGTTTACATTCAATTTATTTCCTATTTTTATCACATAGCTAAAAATACCTTATTATAATTAGATTTCTGTAATTGCAATGTATACGCTTGTATACTAAAATATAAGGGCAGGTAGTTACACCATTCAACAAAGCATCAATGTTTGTTGACTGTATAATAAATAGGCGAAATAAATCCACAAAAATCACCTGTTAGTACAAGGCCCATAAAATATTTTTTCTTTTGTAAAAGGGACATTAAGGAAGACATTATAGTCAGTAAATATTGATTGTTATCAAATGGAATCCCTGTCTTTCGATCGACCTTTCCCACGAGATTGATTAGATAAGAAAGATACGTTAAGATACATTTATATCGGTATTTGTTTAACGATCAGATCATTTTTTGCAAAACTTTATTTTCCCATAGCTTAATTAAAAAAAAAAAATGCCTCGTCATCATAATAGATCTACAAATCAGGCGGTGGATTGGTAATAATTACAGATGAACTAACTAAAGATGATGGACAATAGGTCGGCAATACACAAAAAAAAAAAAAAAAAAAACATATTTATTTACTGTCGCATAAATTCTCGAAACAAATAGTTAAAAGGCATGTCAAATTGCATGAAACATGACCATAAGAGAACAAAACCATTGAAAATAAGTGTTGTGAAGTTTATAGATTTGTTCGACAGACAATGGGTTTTGAATAAAGGGTACGTACGCCTCGGCTCATGTAAGACAACGAACGGTGGTACCTATCTGAAAATAAAATCAGTCGTCATTTCATGTATAACAAACGATAGTTGTCTCAATTTATTTACAAGCGTGTACCACAATTTCTAATTATGACAATTTCAGAATACGGGGACAAAGATTTTAGCGTTGAAGGCAACCAACATTCTATGCAAACTGTTTTACACAAGAAGGACTGTTTTAAAAACAACTCGAGCACATACCAACATATTATAACATTTTTGGAATCAACTAAAAATGGTCATTCAAAATATGCAAAAACATATAGGGCGTTCCATTAAAATGGTACACTTTCTAAAAATATATACGGGGTGTTCCATTAAAAAGGCATACTTTCTATACTTTCCAATGTTGATCACAATATAAAGAACTACCCTGCACATAAATTATAAAATTATGGACTCCATACATAAATGATATTTGATAATAATAGTCTATACTATTCTACGTGTCTTATGTATTATTTATTTACAGTGTCGTCATAATAGTAGAGTTATTGGATGTATTTGATCACATTAGAGGCATGTATTTTATGAATAGAACCAAATTTATTATAAGCTTGAGTTCGAGAAAAAATCATATGAGAATATTCATTTAAGGAAATAACCGCAATTTACTGCAGTATTGTTTGAGTTTATTAAGTAAACTATTTATTAAATGATTTACAATTAATTTATTAGCTAAAATTATTTATTAAATTATTTGCAGTGCATCATCTAAAACTACGTATTAAAAATCATTTACAATTAATTTATATGTACATATGTCTAATCTGCTTCCTCATCGCATCCTATTAAGAGCTGATAATCTGACCAATGACTCTGGTCCGGTGATGGTTGGCCGTCTGGATCGTAGAACACCGTTTCCATTGACCATGCTGATGGTGATGTTGGTCTATCAGTGCTGCTGTCTGGGGAGTTATCTTGATCTTCCAGATCCTGACCTAAATCCTCATCTATCCAATACGATGAAGATGGCGGTGTTATAGGTCTGTCAATGCTACTATCTGGAGGGGCATCTTGGACTTCCTGGTCCTCACTTGGATCTTCATCTATAGAATACGATGGAGGTGATCGTTCCCACCAATCACTATCTGGACCATCTCCAAAGTATGAAATTCCATTAGGCATTGACCAGGTTAGTAACATTGAATCAGTGCTGGAGGAAATGCAGTTTTCTTGAGAAGTACCCATGATATCAATATTTGTAGAATTGACGAACAAGAGTAGTGTAGCGCATTATATAAAGCAAATTGACCCCCCACTCCAAAAGTGGTGCTTCCTACAAACAATATTTTACAGTAATGTCTTACAAATATCATAAAAGGAAAACACAAGATTGACCAGTAAAATCAATTGTCTCGCCATTTAGATTCCCGGTCGTGGAATTAGTTGCTAGATTGATTATTTGTTACAACACTGAAAATGATGAAGTATTAGAATGGGACTCATGATATAGTTGAGGCGATAAGAATTAACAAGCGCCTAGGTACGGGTTTCAACCTGTAGTAATTGTATTTGTATATATGAACCAAACTTTACGATGTGATAGAACTTTAGAAAATATGAAAAAAAAAAAGTTCCTGTAAACTTGGGCCAGGAAAACGCTTAGTTTCCGAACAAAACACAAAATACTAGGGTCATATTGATGTGGCATTCTGTGATGGAGGTAATTGGAGTGGTATAATGCAATTAAGTCATTCTGAACCGAGCCATCTAATGCGTTATAAGTTAAATATGCATCATCATGTCTGCATGTGTGAACTTTTAACAAATCTACAATGTTTTACGTTATTACATTACAAATAAGTTTATAATAAATTTTAAAGTGAAATTTTAATATATTACTTACCTTGTAAATAGTATTATTATGTTATGTCCTTTGTAATGTTAAAACATGTTTTTATTCGTATTTATTTCTTTGTAATTTCACAGTCAACTATTTTACATACATATTATGTGGAAAAGGCTTGTTTATTTGTGATTTCGATTTTATATATTCTTTGTTTTGTGTTAATCTTTTGGCAAATGAACCATTATTATTATTATTATTATTATTATATAGAACGATTTAATTCATTTGTTGATAAATTCGTTTATTGCTAGAACTAGATGAATTAATATGGTTTGTTATAAACTTTACTCTTAAAATGTATCGCTTCCAATAATACAGAATATTTTAAAACTTCTCTTTGTAACTTTAGACATAAAGGATGATTCTATAGTTTTAGATTTTTGATAATTCGCTTTATAAAAATCACAATTTAATCGACAAAAACGACCATTTTATTAGTGACAACTTAAAATTTAAGACTTTTATCTAGAATCTACTACTATATCCTTTATTGTTGTAAAATGTATATGTGGGTGTGTAATGGTATTATTTTACCATACTGTATATTAAGTTAGATAGGTATGTAGGTTAAATTGTATTTATTAATTATTGCAATTAATGTAGGTTATTATTTATTATTTGTTATTTGTTATATGTTATAGTTTAGTGTGTCATGTAAATATTGTAAATATGTATTATGTAGAATAAAAGTAGAGTAGATATTAGAATCTCAACGAGATCGGATGTCTTTTAATACATTCCCAATACCCTTAATCTACAAGTGAAGTAAAAGTATACTATGACAATCCAACCTGTCTAGAAGTATACTACATGGCGATCCTGCCATTGCAAACATAACTGGAAATTTATGGGCATAAATTAATAAAATTGAGAATGGGTACCACTAAAAGTAAGGAAGAAGTTATAATTGCGCAAGCAGGAAATAGTGGTGGTCAAACTAATGGAGTAAGTTACAATGCATTGGGCGTAAAAGAAATTATGGAAATGGTCATGGTAATTATATGTATAATAATAATTTTGGGTTACTGTCATGGAAAATGTAAGAAGCAGTTAGAGAAGAAAGTCAGAAGAGAAATCGTCCGAAGTCAGGAGCTGGTGTGAGAAGATAGCTGTAATACACTCTTCTTTTTAGTAATTTTAGGGTAATTTATATAATAAGTTGTAATATGGTGGTTGATATTGGAAGCCGAAAAGAAAAGTTATATATTATTTAATAAAACTAAGTGGAAGAAGTGAAAAGAGTTAATCCATATGAAATGTCATGTCCCAAGGAAATGAGTTTAGATATCTCCTAGAAGAAGTAAGGGTGTTCCACAGAAATTTGAATAAAGATAATGTTGAAAGAAAGACAAGCGAAGAAGTTACTCGTCGTAAGTTAAGAAAATTAGATAAGTTTAAAGATAGTTATAAGCAGTTAGTAGAATTATTTAATAGGTCCGATGCTGATCCTAAGATCAGGGAGGAAATAAAAGCGTATACCGTTTCAATTAATAAATATTTTGAGGGAATTAAATATAGTTTAGAAAGTAGGTTAGTTAAAATTCGTACGGAGCAAGCTGAACACAGTGAAGGTAATTTAAGTTCTGTAAATTCAAACATAAAAACAGACTTTACTGATTCAGATTGTTCAGACGAAAGCGAAAATATGTCGGAGAAATTTGACCTAAGGACTGCAGCAGGGTTACTGCCAGTCATGGATGGTACCGAAAATTCAACAAAACAGCTAATAGACGCCATTGAGTTATACGACGCATTGTTGGATGCTGCGGGTAAAAAATTGTTAACCACGTATGTTTTAAAAACGCGACTTTCTCAAAGTGCGAAAATTAGACTTAACTCGACATATACCACAAACGCAAATTTAGTTGACGATCTTAGAAATTATTTCATAACTAAAAAATCTATTCCATTTCTGTCGGTGCAATTAAATAGTGCCAAACAAAACGGAAAATCGATCGAAGAGTTCGGTAAAACAATCGAGGAATTGCTGGTTGATCTCACAATCACGCAAGCTGACGGTAATGAAAATTCTGTCACCATTTTAAGAGAGGTAAATGAAAAAATTGCCATACATTCTTTTGCCAACGGGTTGCAAAATCACGACCTAAGAACCATTATAAAAGCGCGAAACTATAATAAATTAAACGAGGCTATACAGGGTGCTAAAGACGAAGAGTTACCAAAACGTGACGCTCAAATTTTTCACATTCGAGGACGTCAAAATTTTAGATCAGGTCAAGGTTCTAGATTTTTCAGAGGTAATAATTTTGGTAATCGCTCAGTGAATCCTAACAGGGGTAACACAAAATTTTCTAGTAATAGTAGAAATCTAAATCAAGGTAATTACAACAATAGGGGTTTTAGTAGAGGATATGAACGTAATTACAGTCGTAGAGGCAACTTTTCCCGAAATAACCAGGTAAAGGGTTTTTTTGCGAATACCTCAAGTGAACCTTTAGATATGGAAAACCAGTATCATTCGTCCAATACGACTGATCAGTTTTTTCGTGTCTCAAATAAGTAATATCAAAGATCGTGTAAAAATTAAGCCGAATGGCCTAAATTTCATTACACTTAACTATAGAGGAACTCTATTTACATTTTTGTTAGACACAGGTGCGTCAGTAAGTATAATTTTTGAAAAATATTTAAATAAAAACGAAAGAATTGACCGATCAAGGAAAATTCAAATAAACGGTGTTTCAGGGTCGACAAGGTCAAACGGTAAAACAAACATAAAATTGCAGACTGACAAAATAGCATTTACGCACGAATTTTTGCTGATGGATGAATTTGATGACTCAATGCATGGAGTGTTAGGTTCAGACTTCTTTAAAAAATACTTTGCAGTAATTGACCTTGAAAAGTTTTTGTTTTCATTCTGGGTCAATAATAGTAAAATTGTGCTTCCCATGCAATCTAACCAGTCGGTTTATACTACAATTCCAGCGAGATGTGAAGTAATTAAATATTTTAATGCGGAAATAGCAAATGACTGTCTTGTCTTACCTACTGAATTATGTAACGGAATATTTGTAGGGGGATGCGTAGCTCGTCCGGACAAGGATAATATGATACCAGTCAAAATTCTTAATGTCCGAGATGAAGAGGTTTCAATTAGGAACTTCAAACCAAAAGTCGAAAATCTTCAAGACTATGAATTACTCACTTTCAATAAAAATCAAAATTCAGTAAATCGTGTAGAGAAATTATTAAATTTAATTAAGACAGAACATTTGAATCGGGAAGAAAAAATGTCAATAGATAAAATTTGCGCTAAGTACTCAAATATTTTCCACTTGGAAAACGATCCTTTGTCTGTAACTAATGTTTATAAACAAAAAATATACTTAAAAAATTCAGCTAAACCCGTTTATGTAAAACCATATCGTTTGCCGCACGCTCAAAAACAAGAGATATATAGGCAAGTGGAAGAAATGTTGCATGATGGTTTGATAGAGGAAACGAAATCGGAATGGTCCTCACCATTGTTGATAGTTCCAAAAAAGGCTAATAACGCAGGAGAGAAAAAGTGGAGAGTGGTTATAGATTACCGTCTTTTAAATAGGCAATTGGAAGATGATAAATTTCCATTGCCCAATATTGTTGAAATATTAGACTCACTGTCGGGTGCTATGTACTTCTCTCATCTTGATCTCTCTCAGGGTTATTACCAGATCGAAATAACTCCATCTAGCAGACCTTGCACAGCTTTCACTACAGATAGAGGGCAATACCAAATGAGGAGGTTGCCAATGGGTCTTAAAACGTCGCCAAGTTCTTTTTCAAGAGCAATGACAATAGCTATGTCAGGGTTGAATTACGAAAGTTGTTTTATTTATTTAGATGATTTAATAATTTTTGGAAATAACTTAATAAACCATAATAAAAATTTAATTAAAGTATTTCAACGGTTACGAGATGTAAATTTAAAATTAAATCCCAATAAATGCGAATTTTTACGAAAAGAACTTCTCTATTTAGGTCATGTCATTTCGCCTGAGGGTGTTACACCTGATCCCTCAAAAATTAACGCTATACAAAACTACCCAATTCCTACTGATTCAAGTGAAACCAAGAGGTTTGTTGCATTCGCAAATTATTATAGGAGGTTTTTTAAAAATTTTGCAGATATAGCCGCACCTCTAAACTATTTGACGAGGAAAGGCGTATCATTTAAATGGACAGAAGAATGTCAGAATGCTTTTGAAACCTTGAAAAATGGCTTAAAATCTCCACCCGTACTACAATATCCTGATTTCTCGGCTGATAATATTTTCACATTAAAAACTGATGCATCCGGGTATGCAGTTGGCGCCGTTCTTTCTAATGGAAATGGCAAGCCTGTTGCATATGCGAGCAGATCACTTAATAAAGCAGAGAAAAATTATCCATCGTTACATAGGGAAATTTTAGCCATAACATGGGCCGTAAAACATTTTCGTCCTTATTTATTTGCGAGGAAATTTGTTATTTACACGGACTGCAGACCTTTAATTTATTTGTTTGGACAGACAGACCCCTCAAGTAGACTTACAAAATTTAGACTTGTACTCGAAGAATACGATTTTACCATAAAATATGTCAGAGGAAAGGACAACGTAGTGGCGGACGCGTTATCTAGGGTTGAAATTTCGTCTGATGAATTGAAAAATATGTGTAACGTAATAGACAGTTCATTATATGTTATAACTAGAGCACAAGCTAAGAAAAGTACAGAAAAGCCAACTAGGTGTTTTTCTAATTCTGACGAAAGGACTGGCCATCCCGGAATCATAGAATTATTAAAACCACCAAAAGAGGCATACCAGTTGTGTCCTATGGCACGAAGCGAGTTTGATAAATTGCAAAAAAGTAAAAATTACGATTTTCATGTTGGGACTTTAATTTGTTCAAAGAGGTTACAAATTATTTACTTATGTCAGGATAGTCGATCAGCGTTTCACTTAGGTAATACGTTGAGTCACCTGCAAGTTATTTGTAAGAAATATGAAATTCCGGAAATAGTCATATTTAAAAATGAAAAGTGCGCACTAATATTAAAAGAAATAATAAAGTTCCCAAATGAAATAAAGAAATCTGGTATTAAAATAACTATAGTAAGAGGTGTTACAAATATAAATGACTTAGAAACTAGACAATTAATTTTGAACGACTATCATATCTTACCTACAGGAGGTCATGCAGGGATAAATAGAACTTATAATAACATTAGAAAAAGCTACTTTTGGTCAGGAATGCGCAAAGATATAGGAAAATTTATCAATAGGTGTGACGATTGTCAACGTTATAAGCACGCAAAGCCTAACTTAGAGCCTATGATAATAACAACAACAGCTAGTACAGGTTTTCAGAAAATATTTTTAGATTTAGTTGGTCCTTTAGAAAGTGATGAGGAAAATAACCGGTATATCTTGACGTTGCAATGTGACTTAACTAAGTTTGTAGAATGTTATCCATTGCAAAACAAAGAAACCATAACTGTTGCTAAAGCATTTGTAAACAACTTTATTTTAAGATATGGTATCCCGTCAGAGATTTTAACTGACAAAGGAACCGAATTTCTTTCATCCACTATGATAGAAACTTGCAAACTTTTAAATATTAAACAACTTAATTCAACAGCTTATCACCACGAAACATTAGGGTCACTCGAAAATTCTCATAAAAGTCTAGGAAATTATTTGCGAATTCAGGCATCCAAGCATCCCAATACTTGGAGTTCGTGGGTAAATTACTGGTGCTTTGCTTTCAATACCACAGTACATACAGAGACAAAATATACGCCTTATGAATTAATTTTCGGAAAATCAGCTAAATTACCTTCAAATTTTACTACGCAAATTGACCCGCTTTATAATTTCGAAAACTACCCTTTGGAGTTAAAATACAGAATACAGCATGCATGCAATGATGCGAGGAATAACTTAATGACTTCTAAAGCAAAACGAAAAATTATATATGATAACAGAGCTAGACCAGTTAAATATAATATAGGTGATCAAGTTATGCTGAAATCAGAGGAAGGTAGCAAACTTGATCCATGTTATAAAGGTCCGTTTATAGTCAATGAGGATAGGTCTCCAAATATTATAATAGATGTAGGAAATAATAAATTAGTTACTGTACATAAGAATAGGGTTAAGCAATATAGGGAGCATAAATGAAGAAAAAAAAACATATAAGTATTTTTTTTTCTTTCCTCTTCCGCGGGAGGTGTAATGGTATTATTTTACCATACTGTATATTAAGTTAGATAGGTATGTAGGTTAAATTGTATTTATTAATTATTGCAATTAATGTAGGTTATTATTTATTATTTGTTATTTGTTATATGTTATAGTTTAGTGTGTCATGTAAATATTGTAAATATGTATTATGTAGAATAAAAGTAGAGTAGATATTAGAAACTCAACGAGATCGGATGTCTTTTAATACATTCCCAATACCCTTAATCTACAAGTGAAGTAAAAGTATACTATGACAATCCAACCTGTCTAGAAGTATACTACAGGTGTTTTCTTTTACTTTTAATAAAAAAAAATATAATTTAATAGTTTTCAAGAAAAAAAATATGGGTGTTTAAACTATTGTAAGTAAAAGAAAACATTATTTATTTGGCTCTTTCTATATCCTTTGTGTCTTAAAATGGTTTTGTAAGTTTTACATACACCCCGATATAGTTTTTAAATTTGACTGTATTGTTCCTGAGACCCCCACTTAAATGTTGACGTTCATCGAATGTAGCGGGGGGCATGCCACAAAATATAAAAGAAGAAGCAAATTCAGATTAAACATCAGTAAACAATGGAAGGCTATCGATTTTTGGATTGGTTATCCCAGGTTGATGCAGAAGGAGATGGTTGGATAGGCGAGCCTGCCGCTGTAGATGTACAGAACCTTGCTGCAGACGGACAAAACCCCGCGGAAGATGTGCAAATCCCAGCCGACGTAGAACAAAACCCCGCTGATGAAATACAGGATCCTATCAACGTGGGGGGATTAGATGGAGAAGACGAGGGCATCGAGTGTGATGCATATGGAGCTGTACATGAAAAAGAGAAATATATAAGCAACATGATGTCGACTCCAATGGACCCCAGGTACTGCGTTAGTTTATAGTAGCTGCGACACGTAGATACACGCTCGTTGGTTCTCGCTGCTATAAACAATTAAAAGTAGTGGGTAATAGTTATAAAATATCTGCAAAAATGAAAGAAACAAGAAGTACGAGTGCGTTTTCGGGATGTGCTTTAAAAGAATTTTTTAAAAGTGCGGAATTTGACGAAGTAATGAATGTTATAATGCAAAAACATACAGATGGACTAATACAAAAAATAAATGCGCTGGAACTTGAAGTGAAAAATCTAAGGGAGTCAAACATTGATTTAGTGAGACTTTTAACAAATGGACATAATACAGATATCACCTGCAATAATAGTGAAAGTGCGTTATTAAATTATAATTATAGAAATTCATCAAATGAATCACTCGATTCAGTTAGCACTGTGATTGAACAAAAAACGTTGGATCATAAAAACACTAACTTTCCTACAAAAAGTGACGGTAATTGCGATAATGAAGGTTTTATACCCGTGTACAAGAAACGCAAAGACAAGGGACGTACAGAGTTAAAAAACCAAAACAGAAACAGTAACAAAAAAGTGATTATTGGATCATCTATAGAAAACGGTGAAAATATTGAGGACACATCCTTTCAAGGGGCAAATAAAAAAATGTGGATTTATGTAGGACGATGTGAAGAGGGCGTGCAAGAACAAAATATTAAAATGTATCTGGAAAAGAAATGTCCAGGTAAGAGATTCATTGTTCAAGCATTAAGAAAGACGGGAAATCCTTCATTTAAAATTGGAGCAGACTATGACTTAGAAGATACATTATATACATCGTCTTTCTGGCCACAAAAAGTTCTAGTTAAACCATTTGAGTTTTTCACAAAAAAGCCGAAATTTTTTCGATCCTTCAATCAAAGTAGGTCATACAGAAGGTACTAAATTAAACACGTTGCTACTTCGCAAACGTGACATTTTTCTTGATGAAGAAAAGTTGAATACATTCTGTTTATCACAACTTTCTATTGACGCTGGTGCTGATAAGAACACACAGAAAATTAGGTATGGAAGTAATTTTAGAAGAAATATGCGCAATAATCTTCGTTTGTTTTATATCAATATTCAAAGTATACATAACAAAAAAAATCAACTAGACTTGTACTTAATAACAGAAAAAATAGATATACTTTGTCTTGTTGAGACATGGGCAACCGAGTCAGAACTTAAAAATATTACATTTGACGGCTACAATTTGGTTACTTTTTTTAGTAGGACAGAATTAAGACATGGTGGTGTATGTATTTACGTGCGCGAGGGTATAAAAATGAAAACAATTAACGTGAACAGTTTTTGTATTGAACAACACTGTGAATTTGCTGCTATTCAATTATCTGATTTGAGTGTGATTGTCACCTATAGGTCCCCTATTGGTGACAATACAAAATTTTTTGAAAATAGAATTACTAGTAAAAATAACAACATAGTAGTCTGTGGTGATTTTAATTTTAATTTTAATCTAAATAAGGAACAAAATGTTATCTCGTGCAGAGACATAACTCTGTCTTATAATTTAATGGAAACTGTTGACATGGACACTAGGGTTACCAATACAAGCAGTACCAAAATTGACCAAGTCTTTACTAGTCTTCCCGGTCAAAAGTTCACTGTGAGTGTAGTAGAACCACATATGTCAGACCACAGAGGTATCTTGGCTAATATCAACACCAAAATTGATGAAAATGAAAATGTCACCTTTAGGCCTATCACTGAGTCAGGTAAAGAACATTTTTTATTAGAAATTTTCAACATTGACTGGAAACAATTTTATGATCTGAATTGTTCAAATGCTAAGGCCGACTTTTTACTAACCAATTTAGAGTCCATTTATAACAAATGTTTTAAAGAAAAAACAATTAAAAAATCATGGATAAACCACAATAAATGGTATAATGAAGAGTTGTTAAACATGAAAAATATTTTGACTGCTGTCCAAACCGTTGCACTGTGTTCAGGTAATTCCGATGACAATTATTTATATTTATCACTTAAAAGTGAATATAAGCGAGCCATCAATACTGCGAAAATTTCATTTAACGATAAATATATCAATGAGGCGATCAATAAACAAAAAGCAGCATGGCACATAATTAATAAAAATAAATTAAACTCAAAATCTAATAGTAGGTCAGAGTTATCAGCGGAATGTTTCGCAGAATATTTTTCTAGCACAATAGATGATATAATGACAACTTTCAATAATATTGATAAACAACAATTCTATAACTCCTTGAATAATATCCCTCTATCGCGTAATTCTTTTTATTTGGAACCTGTCAGTGAAGCTGAGATCAGCACAATCATTACGGAACTTAGTAACTCTAGAAGTAAGGATATATATAACCTTGAAAGCAGCATGATTAAATATGTTAGCGATTACTTAGTCACACCAATAACTCATTTAATTAATCATAGTTTTGAAACTGGTATATTTCCAGATAACCTCAAAATTTCCCTAGTAACCCCAATTTTCAAAAAAGGTGATCATAATGTATTCTCAAATTTTAGACCCATTTCTATAATTCCCATAATCAGTAAAATTTTTGAGATAGTTTTAAAGCGTAGACTTCTGTCCTATTTTACTAAATATAACTTTCTAAATAAATTTCAATTTGGCTATTTACCTGGGAAATCAACAATAAACGCTCTAAGTTATATGTGTGAATTAATATTTGCTGCGTTTGAAGATCGAGAAACATGTATTGCAAACTTATATGATTTGTCAAAAGCATTTGACACTGTTAATCATGATTTTTTGTTGTTAAAACTTGAGCGTTATGGTGTAAGAGGTAGTAGTCTTGAACTCTTTAGATCATATTTGTTTAACAGGAAGCAAATAATTAAATGGAATGGTGGTGTGTCTAAATCTTATTCTGTTACCTATGGAGTACCCCAAGGCTCAGTGTTAGGGCCCCTACTCTTTATAATTTATTTAAATGATATGCCTCTTTGTTTAAACGCACACGTATATCCTACATGCTATGCTGATGACACCTCTCTCATAACCAGATCAAAGGATGCTATTATAGCTGAGTCAAATCTAGCTGAAGCCCACTTAAAATTATTAAACTGGTTTAGTACTAATTATTTGAGCTTAAGGTTAGCATTTTAAGATATGAATTATACGGGAAACAGAGCTCGATTATAGAACACAGAACTCTGGGAAAAATAACTTTTATGAATAATTTTTGATACCTACGGATTCACAAAGGTTTCAGCTAGGCCATGAAGTAATTTCAATTGTTTGGAGCACATAGTAATAATTTAATTAATTACCAAAGTATCTCGACTTTGCGGTTTGGTCCTCTCGCTAATAACTAATAATATTTAACAAACCCCAATACATTCGGGTATAAAACTTCTTCATTGACTAGCGGCAACATTTAGGTTCACTTTTATTTTAGTTAGACATCAATATATACTAAGATGATTACTAGGTATGGTCCCGAGCGTTTATCCCGCAAATAATATGAATGCTCCATTTCCGACATTTGCAATTGGCATAGTAGACGTCATTCCAGTTTAGTTTTGTACCAACCATATTCAAAATAGTTTGGCCACTCTCTATAAGATGGCGAAACAATCGATACAAACTTTTTACTATGGCAATAAATAAAATACTGGATTACTGCACACTCAGTGTACAGGCACGTAATAGAAGAAATTTTATGTATACGTAGGGTAAAAGTGAAAGTGAAAAGGCAGAGCACATTTTATGTGCATGCCCCGCTGCAGCTAGAATTCGGTTCTCAATGTTCGGCAAAGGGGAACTTCTGACGGAGGGTGTTGGGTGAAATATAATTTGGAGTGAGCCACAATAGACCGAGCGGTCGCAGTGGAGGGTCTGATCAACAGCCCACTCACAATTTACCAATTACCAATTAGGTAGGGTAGGGTGTGATACCCAATTTGATATGTAAAAAAATTATTTACAATTTTTAAAGTAGTTGAATTAAAAAATGAAACTATTAAAGGCAGTGTCCTTGCAAATTTTAGTTGGGTCCGCAATTTGAGCTTATAGGGGCCATTTTTAAGGGTATGGTGTGAATATGGTATTTTGCATTGGATATGGTTTTTTTTTAATGATCGACGATTGGTACTAATTCCACTATAGTATCCGTCATTTTTTTACAGAGGGTGAATAAACCTGTGACCTGTGACGGTTGTGACAACGCTGTTGTCGGACGTTTGGCCACGAACAGTAGAGTAAATAGCTGCTTCTATCGTGTCATCCCGTTTGCACTTTGTTGCTAAAATGTGAGACCCACTTTTTATCATTCCCCATCTGTTAACAATGCAAAATCGAGAGGTCGTCAAAAAATCGTACTGTACAGGGGGTTGCTAGGGGTGGTTTTTCAAAAATTATGAAAACATTTTTTGGCGCTTTTTGCATCCATGCCACCTGGTCCATCATCTACTGAAGTTTTATGCCAATATTTTAATCAGAAATATATTTTTTATAATTTTAAAATCATCATGTAGTTCAATGCTTTCATATGGAGGAGCACCTTATATTATATAAAGTCTCGCCCTGAAATACCACAATTGTAATATCCTTGCTAACGTCCTAACTCGAAAACCTTTTGATTAATCAAAAAAATCATTTCTATGAACGTTGTAGACCAAAGATCGAGGATTTCATTACTTTTTTCAGATTCTAAATCCGGTGGATAGTTTCGTTAAAAACTTGCAAATTGTAAAGCCATGTCGTACCTACCAAATATAAACTTTCCTATACCTTTTGCAAGGTAGAAGTACCTATTGATTGGGCTAAACTATATAAGCAGATCACAAATCACAAAAATATACTCTATATATAGTTCACGTATAGTTCAATTTATTATAAGTTCATGTTTTCTTTTGTATCATATGAATTATGTATGACCAAAAATTGTAAATATTTCCCAATCGGACCTCTTTTTCTTATATATGGCTCCCTTTTAAGGGTTTGTAATTCGTTACACTTGTAGTACCTACAATAATAATTATTATTAATTATTATTATTACTTTTGTTAATGTAAACTTAATATATTCAACAAAACATTTACACTATTTTTGTGTAGGTACTACTACCTACCCTATATTTTAGTGTAAGATACCGGCTACTTGCCTATATTTTTGTGTACCTATTGAAAATTACTTATTATTGGAAAAAAATCAAAGGAAAATTTTATTACCATTTTAAAAAAATCACATCGGAATTGTTTAATTAAATATTTATTAATAAAATAATATCGCAAGACAGTTAAAATAGGCCTGTAGAAATAGACGATGTGAACGGGAATTTGTAACTAATTCGTTTCAGATAGCCATAGGTAAAAACAGGTGTATTTAGTTATAAGGAATATACCTCTGCGATTCCTCCCAAATCAAATATACAGAACATTGTTTATAAGTCACTTGTATGTGAAAAAATCATGAAATTTGGAGTTTTTTAAAAATTGCAGTAAGACTGCAGTAGATTAATTTTTTTGAATGTTTTTGTTTACTAGGTAATTCCAAATCGGTTAATTTAAGCCCTGGTTGATTTCATTTCATTGATTATTTATTTAAATAATTGCCGAAAACCATCGAAATTTTCGAAAATTTCAAGCATTTTTTACTCTGAAAGGAAAAATGCTAGACTCTTGAAACTTTGGTGGAATATGTGTCTCATTACCCTCAACTTACAAAAAAAAACTCGTTTCAAAATGTTTATTAGTTTTCTAGAAATTCTATTTGTTTATTAAAAACGTCCCAAATGTTTAATGAAAAATTGACCTATTACCGTTATCAAAAATAATTCAACCACAGCTCATTTTTTTCAACAAGACGTCAGTTTTACGAATCTGTTATGGGCGTATCGATTTTCAATAATTTTGACCGTCAAAATGGCGTTAACAACATTGCTACTTTTCGGAGCAGCGTTTTTTGCAAATAACTTTACAACAAATGAACGTATCTGCACAAATTTTTCATATTTGAGTTGCTAGTATTTTTCTATAAATTTTTAAAAAGAAATTGTTGCTCTGGGACATGTAGGAGCCGAGATAATGTTTTAAATTGTTTAATGCGCCAAACGTTTATTTATTAATATTTATAGCCAAAATTGAAACTGGTTGTTAATAAGATCTTGAATTTTGTGAATTCATCAAGCCCTATTGAAAACGGGCCCTTTTTGAGGTCAAAATATAATTTTTAATAATTAGTGATTTTAGAGCGTCTTCAATTTGTTTGGCTCAAGGGACAGGCGAATTTTTGATCAAACGAGTTTCAAATTGGGGAGCGAGAAGAATTCGTCATATCTCCGTTATTTTCCGGCCAATTTCGACGAAAATAATAACAATGGGCACATTTGCAATATCCAAATAATAAACATATAATAATTGTTATAAACAATTTTTTTTTTTTTTAATTTTTCCATTTTTGGCTTATGCAACTTATAATGTGCTAATGTATTAAATATAAATTTATAAAGATTATATAATGGTAACAATGTATGCACAAACTATTTCTCCATCAAACAATATACGATGTTACAGCATATTGTTACCATTATATAATCTTTATAAATTTATATTTAATACATTAGCACATTATAAGTTGCATAAGCCCAAAAAAGAAAAAATTAAATAAAATAAATAAATTGTTTATAACAATTATTTGTTTATTATTTGGATATTGCAAATGTGCCCATTGTTATTATTTTCGTGAGCTACCCCAAATTAAAAAAAAAAACATCGAAATTGGCCGGAAAATAACGGAGATATGACGAATTTTTCTCACTACCCCAATTTAAAAATCGTTTGATAAAAAATTCACCTGTCCCTTGAGCCAAACAAATTGAAGACGCTCTAAAATCACTAATTATTAAAAATTATATTTTGACCTCAAAAAGGGCCCGTTTTCAATAGGAGTTGATGAATTCACAAAATTCAAGATCTTATTAACAACCAGTTTCAATTTTGGCCATAAATATTAATTAATAAACGTTTGGCGCATTAAACAATTTAAAAAATTATCTCGGCTCCTACATGTCCCAGAGCAACAATTTTTTTTAATAAATTTGTGGAAAAATACCAGCAACTCAAATATGAAAGATATGTGCAGATACGTTCATTTGTTGTAAAGTTATTTGCAAAAACGCTGCTCCGAAAAGTAGCAATGTTGTTAACGCCATTTTGACGGTCAAAATTATTGAAAATCGATACACCCATAACGGATTCGTAAAATTGACGTCTTGACGAAAAAAATAAGCTGCGGTTGAATTATTTTTGATAACGTTAATAGGCCAATTTTTCATTTAAACATTTGGGACGTTTTTAATAAACAAATAGAATTTCTCGAAAACTAATAAACACTTTGAAACGAATTTTTTTTTGTAAGTTGAGGGTAATGAGACACATATTCCACCAAAGTTTCAAGAGTCTAGCATTTTTCCTTTCAGAGTAAAAAATGCTTGAAATTTTCGAAAATTTCGATGGTTTTCGGCAATTATTTAAATAAATAATCAATGAAATGAAATCAACTGGGGCTTAAATTAACCGGTTTGGAATTACCTAGTAAACAGAAACATTCGAAAAAATTAATCTACTGCAGTCTTACTGCAATTTTTAAAAAACTCCAAATTTCATGATTTTTCACATACAAGTGACTTATAAACAATGTTCTGTATATTTGATTTGGGAGGAATCGCAGAGGTATATTCCTTATAACTAAATACACCTGTTTTTACCTACGGCTATCTGAAACGAATTAGTTACACCGTTTTTTCTATTTCTGCAGGCCTAAAATGCTTCTAAAACACAGGAATTGCACGATAATAGGCGAATATCGGCTTTATAAACGCACTGAAGCTTAGAGTCGGTTTTTGACTGCCAAGCGACGGTAACGTGAATTTTCGTAGCATCTCCAATGTCGGCCGCTACCGCCACGACATGGCTTTACAATTTGCAAGTTTTTAACGAAACTATCCACCGGATTTAGAATCTGAAAAAAGTATTGAAATCCTCGATCTTTGGTCTACAACGTTCATAGAAATGATTTTTTTGATTAATCAAAAGGTTTTCGAGTTAGGACGTTAGAAAGGATATTACAATTGTGGTATTTCAGGGCGAGACTTTATATAATAAGGCGCTCCATATGAAAGCATTGTACATGACGGTTTTAAAATTAAAAAATATATATTTTTGATTAAAATATTGGCATAAAACTTCAGTAGATGATGGACCAGGTGGCATGGATGTAGAAAACGCAAAAAAAATTTTTTCATAATTTTTGAAAAACCACCCCTAGCAATCCCCTGTACAGTACGATTTTTTGACGACCTCTCGATTTTGCACTGTTAACGGGTGGGAAATGATAAAAAATGGGTCTCACGTTTTAGCAACAAAGTGCAAACGAAAATCTTTTCTAGAAGGCTTTTGCGGGCTGGCAAACTCTACTAGATCCGAGGCCGTATCTGTTTACGACAAAGCTAGCGGTTATCACGGTCTCTTGAAAGCGCCGCTGTTCGAACAATTCGCGAACAACTAAGTCAGGTCCTCTAAGCAGTTGCCTAGCAAACTAGCACGTGACATCAAACTCAATTTGGCTATCAACCACGAGGTACCGGTACGTCCTGGAAGATATTTGCGTGAGCTATTTCCCACTACTAAAACCCTAGCCTTAAATATTGAGAAAACGCAAACACTAAATTTCTATGCACATAACATACCTTCAGAAATGGCATTGTCTGTTAAAGTACTAGGTGTTTATTTGGACAGTACATTAAACTGGCTACCTCACGTGGATTATTTGGCTGGTAGACTTTCCACATCAATTTATGTTTTGAGACAGTTGACTAACTCGATATCTCCGATTTATGTAAAAATGGCATATTTCGCCTTGTTTCATAGCATTATGTCTTACTCGATCCTCCTCTGGGGAGGTTCATGTCATTCTCAAAGAATATTTATTTTACAAAAACGGGCTATTCGGACTATAGCACAGGTTGGTTATTTGGAACATTGCAAACCACTGTTTAAGACTTTCAGAATTATGACTCTACCATGTTGCTTTATACTACAATGTTTACTTTTCATTAAAGGCAGGAATGATTCTGTGAGACAGGGTGAATTGCACCAGCATAGTACAAGGAATATCGATTTACTACGTCTACCCCTATACAGACTTTCAAAAGTTCAGAAATCATTTTTATATCTAAGCGTTAAATTTTTTAATAAGCTACCCGTTGACTTAAGATCTGACTCCTTGCCTCTTAAGTCATATAAAAAAAAGGTAAAAGACCTTCTTTTAGAAAATAGTTTTTATTCCTATGAAGAATATTTAAATCATACATTTTGATATGGTCACGTATTTTCAGTGCATTCTTATTAAACCGTTTTTTATTTTTACTTTATATTATTTCACTTTTAATATATCTATGTTTATTATGTATATATATTTATTATGTGATATTGTAGTGTATTATGTACCTACGTCCTTATGAGATATTGTAGTGCATGTAATTATGTGATATTATTATTTAAATTTGTGTTTAATCTATTATTTAAGTTTTGTAAACTTGTTGACGACTGTAACTTTTTTGATATCAGAAATATATATTATTATTATTATTATTATTATATTATTATAGTTCCGCATTTGTTAGTATATATTCGGTGTATTATGGTGAGGAATTTAGAATATGCGAAATATGCTATATCGCATATTCGCGGAGAGTACCTGGGGAACACCAGCATAGAAGCAATCACAAAACTATATCGATTCTTGATAATAGTATGGAGGACTGTAATTGCAAATGTTGCGGATTGCCAATGTACCAAATTACACATATAGAAGTCTGCAACTTTTGCAATCCATAATGTAATTAAATTATATTTCATAATGTGTAAATATTTAGAAATACAATAAAATTTGGAAAAACAATTTGTTGTTACTCATATGTTATTTATTTTTAATTTAATATGAATTCAGTATCATGAGATGTAATATGTAATAAATAAAACTATAAGGATATTAAAACTGGTTTGACAGTAAATTGTTCCTTGCAAATTACAAATGATATCCCACAATTCCAAATAAATTCCGTTGAAAGTGTTAAATACTTGGGCATTTTTTATTGACTGCCATCTTCGTTGGGACGTACACATAAATTATATTGAAAACAAATTAACAGTGAGGCAATAGATGTGGGTTCTACAGTTAGTGTCACAAACAATATGGCTGCAAGTTCAACCGCGATGTCACAGACACCGTCTGGTATTCGTATTTTACAAGATGTCACTATCCCAGTGAATAATGCTGACAGCAAAAGAACAAATACAGATAATGAGAACGATGTGTTTGAGTTGAAACTTAATCAACATGAAATAACCCACCCAACCATCGATATGCCTATACTACATTTAGTCGACGATAATCTAGGAATTCGTCACGATACCACCGTTGACACCAACTTAAACAATATATATGAAATTCAAAGAACTCTCGAAATGGAAAGTGAGGCGTTACTTTCTAAAAATAAAGAAAAAATAAAAAATAACTGCCCATCCTCTGAATCGAGGGCTCAGGATGCCCATCATTCATTAGTGATTAGCGACGACTCCGAAGACGATTTTATCAAGAAACCCAAATTGGAGATGTTAAAACTAAAATTAAAGCCCCCAATAATTTCACCGAGGACCAGTCATCGCAATGGGCTAAAGAAAACCAAGACAAAAGTCAAATCGAGTGCTCCAGTGAAAATGAATTTACCTATACCAGGAAGCCCCATAATTATTAATAAAAAATTAGAGTCGAGTGTGGAGCAAGTAAAGCCTGCACGAGAATTAACATTGCCGTTAGATAATTGGACACTTTCGTTACCTGAGAACAGGTCAAGTAGCGACAATGCTACATTATTGACACCTTCACTTGAAATTAGGCCCATTCCACCCCATGCTGTGTTGTCTCCATCAGGTGCAAATGCAATAGACACACCCGTAGAGATCCAAGTTGTAGCACAACAGCCTCAGGCGGATTCGGACTCGAAGATTTCAGCTGTCGGTGTATTGGGTGTTTTAAATACATTCCTTAATCTTTACGCAGAACTTAAGCGCAATCATGAGGCAAATACGATTGCTCGTCAAGGCGATAATGAAATTGAAATCCGTGCGAATGCCATGATAGCCGAATCTCAACAAATGTTAGATGAAGTTTCACAACGTCGGAATACTTTTGAAAAAACTAAAAGAGCATTACGGGCTATTGAGAAAAAAATAGAGAGCGTGGTATTAGGTGAACAATAGTGAACATGTTTAGCTGTAGTATTCTCTATTTTTATTATAATTGTATTAAAATTATCATATATATACCCATATATTGTAAATATTTAACTTTAATGTAATGTAATATAATATTTAATATAAGTCTTAAGTAGTGTTTTTCATTATAAATAAATGTTTTGAAAAATAGACACCTACTGCTACTTTCTAATAATAATATATATATATATATATATATATATATATATATATATATATATATTTTTATTATATATTATATTATATATATATATATATATATATATATATATATATACATCATTCATACCACCCTGAGCCAATTGGTAATTCATACAATTCTGCACCACCAACAAATTTATAAGATATAAATCTGATCCCGATGTATGTTCGGTTGTCAAGGTCTATTATTGCCAAATTTTTGAAATATACTCTAAAAAACAACAAAATAAAGAATTGTTGTAATTGTTGTATATACCCATAATTCGTAATTTTCTGAACCACTATGCAATTGCATACATTTCTGAACCATGGTATACAACTTTCATTAAATGGACGGTAAATCCTGAACCAAAACAGTGTTGTCAAACTTATCCATGATAATTGAATGATTTAAAATGTGAAACATATCCATCCAACTCTCTATTTTAATCAGCAAAATTAGGAAACGGACACTTTTCGTTATATATTATTTATTCTGTAGTAATTTTCAATCTTGAGATTTCGATATTTTGAGCTTTGGTGAACTCCAATTATAATTTTAGAAATATACGTATTATAAAACAGACAATAAATGACAAACAGATAGTATATTTTGTCACAGAATATCATAAAATAATAGCGAGAATTAATAAAAACTTTCGTAATAATAAACTACAGATTACATTGTCGATAATTAAAACAAACGAAATACGTATTTCGGTAACAATGTTACCATCATCGGGAGACTTATCTAATCAGTTTAGTTTACCATTTCCAGATATTGGTAACATTGTTGCCGAAATAAGAGTAACGTGTTGTCACCAGCGGTTTCAAATTTCTTCGGATATGTAGTACATAATAATAAATTGTTGGAGCAAAGAAGTGACAATTCAATTTAAATTTTTCCATGACTATGCAATGCAAACTAAATTATTGTGATCAAATCACGCCACTCTAGATGCAGAATTTTTTTTAAATAAAATTAATAAAGTAGATTAAAATCGACAAAAATTTGACGATATATGAATAGAATTTTATAACTGAATCGGAATATGCAAAAATATACAGGATGTTTCATTTAATATTCAAAAGCTGATACCATTTTCGGGCAAACAAGTAGTTAAAAGGAATGTAAATGTACGAAACGTACAAAATTAATTTTGTGTTAAATATACGAATATTTGGCCGGTCAGGAAGTAGAGAACCATTAGGCGATTTGTTTGAAAATCTGATTTTTTATTGTTCTACAAAATTATACTAGTTTTATCAAACATTGGCGTCGATAACAATTTCCTAACTTATAGTTTTCTAGAAAAACGCAAAAGTACTTAGTACCTTACTTGGAAATGACATACTTTCTTGCTGTACCACATTGTACCAGTGGTACTAAACTAAAGGAAAAGAAAATGGAAAAATACTTTCTTACGGTACTACATCGATCAGTGATACTGAATGTTGGAGATGTAACTGTAGTTGCATCAACATATTTACCATATGATATAGAAAACGGGCAGTCTATAAAGAACTTCTTCGTCGTCGAAAGAATAAATATAAAATCGGCCAAATTTAGCACTGGAAGGAGATAGGAAATAGGTAGTTTTTGTACCACCAAGCCAGACGGCTTGGCACGCTTATAGATATAAATATTACCTTTATTGCAAAGCCAAACATCTAGAACATGACACATTTTGTACCTGTGCCTGTGGTTGAAAAATAGAGAGAGGTTAGTCACCCCTATAGTACCGGAAGAGGAGGCACTAGGAATATGCAATCACGTAATATTCATTGGTGATCCATTCAAATAAAAGACTAACGCATTGCTGAAGCTGAGCAGAAAACAGTTCAGACGAGCAGGACACTGCACACTGCACACTAAATAAACATTTCACCAACGTAAAGGTGAATCCGGAATGCAGGGTGGTGGAGAGTAGGAAACATCTCATCATATCGTATGTGAATGCCAGTTCTGACGACGAGAACCGTTAATCAGTGCCGTAACTAACTCATGATACGCCTGGTGCGAACTAACTGCTTTTTCGCACCCTAGGCTGTTTCTGTATGTATTGCGAAAGACAACTGTCTCTCGTTTATTGACGTTGTGAGTACCCTCCATCAGTAGGAAACCAAGATAAACACTTATTGCCAATCGTAGATTTATAGTGTATGTAGACATGAAGGAACATAGGGAAAGTGTACAGATACTGTGGCCATAAATACATTGGGCGGAGTACCACCGCTAAGGACGCTTGTGGTTAACCCCAAAGGGTGGGTCGGCAGTAATCCAGATGGCATATTTCAAAAGCGTGTTGGAGGCTTGTAAAACTCGACAGAGTCACCATCGGCACTCGTACATGCAATGAAGTTACAAGAAATGACTGGGGTTTAATACTATGCAACCCCTGGTTGGAATTAATACCAGCTTTTGCTGACACTCCGCCAGGTTAAATAAAGTTTATTTATTTATTTATTTATTTATTTAGCATAAAGGCCCAGAGTAGGTAATAAAATTCCCTTAAATATGATTTAAATGAACAGACATATCTAGTAAAATAGTACCACAGCGCCGATAAATGGATAGAGTCGTAATTGGTCATTTTTACTTCGTGAAGTTAATATTGAATACGTAAATGGGTATGTCTCACCAAGTCTCGGAACTACGGTGAAGTTTGAGATAACCTCTCCTCCGGATTCCCCAACCGGTTCTTCGCTGGAACTAATATTTGATAACGGCATCGTGACGTCTGGTGGCGCCTCGCGTACCCTACTTCTAAGATGCATACAGATTATACGTGAATGGAAACGTCGGCGTCGTCGCGTACGGTAAATTCGGTTTTACTTAAATACGATGCGTCGTATCGAGGGAAAAGTGGGTGCGGTGTCGATTCACGAAACCAGCTCGTCCCAACGGGGTTTTAATTCCGTGTCCTCGATAGGAATTTTATGAAGAAACGTGACAGGTCCCGATGGCGGTTTTGGGTTCAGTATTTATACGATTTTTCCCTGTGACGTATTACCCATTTCGCGTGCAGCCAACAAAGAAGGCATATGTGTCCCGGCATTAGATTATGACCTGAGTCTCCGGCTGTATAGTGGCTAGTCTCCCGTGGAGATAGGTTTTGTTTACATAATAGAAGATTAGCTTTTACATTCCTACGCCAAGAACTTGGGACCTCGTTCTACTGGTGCCAGATGTGTGGCCGGGCATTGGATTACTAACGAGACTAAGGGTTGCATAGTGACTAATTTCCCGTGAAGATCGGTAGGTTCTGTTTATTTAGCAAGATTAATTTCTGTATTCCTTTGCGTTTGTAAGCTCGATTATCGTCGACTTTTAGACTTTTTAAAATTAGGCTGGACCGAGTTATTTAAAATATAACGTATTGTAATTCACCGAAATCTCATAACATTTACTGAAGCTAAAATAAAATAATTTAGGAAAAATGCGTGTAATGAGGCAGCCCAGGGCTGGAGTGTCTCAATAATAAAAACGTAAATGATATATTTTGGGGAATTTCGGCATAGAAAAAATCAAATTTAAATTAAATTATTTTGTCCTGGGAGGGACCGATCTCATTTTATAAAGATGGCATGGGGGTGCAATAAGCTCAAGTTTTAGTACAGTGGGTTAAGACCGAAACTCGTAAGGAAAGAAAACCCTGTATTCACTACGGATGTGTGGGAAAACGGAAGTTTCTATTTTGCCTGTAACTATTTTATTAATCGTTCAATTTTAACAAGGAACATGTTACTAGAGAGTCAAAACTACGGGGCATTTAAATTTCCATTATATTAAGAATTTACCTAGAAATTGAAATATCCCATAGTTTTGACTGTTGCAATGACACCTCTTGTGTAATACTGGACGATTTATACAGACAAAATAAAAACTTCAGGTTTCTTTAGCCCACACACTGTACATGTTGTGATTACCTTTAAATATTGCGGATATGTGAACCTTCAAATATGTTGCTGCATATCAATAAAAACTTGACTGCCATAAATAAATTTGAATGACTTAATTTTCGAAAATAATATTTAACTTTAATCGTTTTTAATTAAATGGAAATATTCTTCACTTCTAAATCAAAATATTCGTCAAACTGTTTGAGGTTAAACAATGATTGCTGAAATGAAATGATTTAAATTTATTCGCAATCGAATTTTCTTTGACGTACACGAACTTACATATTAGAGGTTCATGAATTCTCTATTTCTAAAAATAACTACAATATGTTTTCAAAAGGAAAAAAGAGTCATTCTTACGAATTTGGACAAATATATGCGATAATTTAAATGACAAATTTGCCCCATATCTGAAAATCAACCGGCTCATCCCATTGTCACAACAAAAAGGAAATATCATAAAGAAAATCTTGTCAATCAACATTACTCTACGAAAACTACACCTTGATACTTTTTACTTTCCAGAACTATTCAACATCAAAATTGATATTGTCTCCTCGTGGTATCATATTGACACTGCGGATCAAACGGCCATAAACGCATATTTTAGACTCTTGATACATAAATACCTAACTATTATTGATAGAAAAAAAATGCTACCTTGTTTCTATTACTACTTGTTTGACAGTTTAGTTCTTGTTAATATGTACCATGTATATCTCCATAATATGTTATGTAGTTTACTTTAATATCTTATTTCTAACTTTTATAATACCATAGGTATAGAATACATTTGTTTGATATTTATTTATTATATTAACATTGTTCTTTACTACAACATTTTATATCTACGTTTTTCGTTTGCTTTTATTAATATTATCATTTTCCGTTTACTTATAAACACTTGAAAATTCTTATTAACAAAATTAATTGCTTGGGAAAATGAGCGATCTCGAGAGAAACTGGATATGCTCGGCGAGAGAGAGCATTCTCTATTATAGATTCGAGCCCTATCTGTCCACAGAAAATCGCCTTGTCATTTCGGAAAGACGAGACGAGACGAGACACGCGAATTTCTCATCTTGAGGGCAACCCTAATCTTCATTTATGTAAAGATTTAAAATTGAATAAAAAAAATATGAAGGCAAAAACATTTATTAAAAATTGTGTACAAACAACAACGTTGATGATATGACACCGTCACTATTTTTTTACACACCCAGTATATTCTACAATACAATGGTTAAGTTTGCAATTACAATTCCAACCATACCTAATTTGGTATATATATGCCACTAAAGATTACCCCATTACATGTGAGTGAGACGTTTAAATTATTTTTAGAAACTTTAATTGACAAAATCGATGCTGCATTTCCTTCTGAAACAAAGCATATAAGATATTCTAATAATATAACGGACTCCAAAAACTGGATAACACCGGATTTAAAACGCGAAAGTGAAAATCTCAAAAATCTCCACTGGCTTAAGCAACGTGTTAGGAGTCCCAACCTAATCAATCTCTATAAATCCAGGAAGCACAGATATCAAAGCCACCTAAAAAACGCCAAATGTGAATATTTCTCAAATAGAATTTCTAATGCGGCCAATTCAACGAAGGAAGTTTGGAGACTTGTCAAATCTGACCTTCAAAGTACTAACCCTAATCAGGAAAAGTTGAAGTTGAATGTACACGGGAAAATCCTAGACCACCCTGATGAGGTTGCGAAACACTTTGCAAATTATTTTGCCAGAGTGGCTACAGATACAGTGCGTAATCACTTTGGGAATTCTTTATCGGACACCCGCACTACCTGCACATCGAGTCCTTCATCTATTTTTATTTATTCAGTTACTCCTGATGAAATAAGGCAAGTAATTCAAGAATAAAAAAATAAGCAATCCCTTGGTCCCGATGGTTTATCTGCTAAATTTATTAAATATGGAATTGAGTTTATTGTAGAATCGTTGTGTACTTTAATTAATTCTTCGCTTCAGTCGAGTGTCGTTCCATCCATTTTAAAGATAGCCACTGTTATCCCTATATTTAAGAAAAACAATCCTATGGAGGCTGAAAACTATAGACCTATATCAATCTTAAGCGTAATCTCGAAAATAATGGAGAAAATCGTCTTTAACCGAATAATGCACTTTGTAAACCCGTTTAAATTGTTAACAGATCATCAACACGGATTTCGTAAGAATCACTCTACGTGTTCAGCAACTATTCAGTTTCTGCAGTTTGTTCTTAAAGAAAGGGATCAAGGTAACTTCGTGATGGGGTTATTCTTTGACTTATCGCGTGCTTTCGATTCGCTTAATTTGAGTTTTGTTCAAGATAAATTATTCATGTTAGGGATTCGAGGTAATTTTTTAAACTAGATTATGTCATATTTATCTGACAGGGCACTGCATGTAAAATTCAGTAACATCACTTCAATGGATCATAAAGTGGACCTAGGAGTTCCTCAGGGCTCGGTGTTGGGGCCACAAATTTTTTTGCTATTCGTAAACGATCTACCATCGATTATGACCAAAGGAAACATCACCATGTTTGCGGACGATAATTCTGTTGGTATCGCTGCACCGACATTGGGGTTACTCCTCGACAGAACCAATGAAGTTTTGAGGGAATTTGAGGATTATTGCAATAAGAACAATTTAATTTTAAATATCAACAAAACAGTGTGTATGTATTTTTCTCAGAGAAAATCTTTACCCGATAACTTTAAAATTACCCACAACAATGTTGTAATACCGTGTAGCCCGTGTACTAAATTTTTAGGAATTTCAATTGATGCAAAACTAAGCTGGGACGCTCAAATCGAATCAGTATGCAAAAAACTTAATAAAGCCTTACCACTGTCTACGGAAACTAAAAGAATCGTTAGACAATTCAGCACTCTTAAATGTGTACTACTCTATGGCATACTGCCATATATCATTTAATATTATATTATGGGGGCGCGCCACTAACTTACAGAGAGTATTTGTTTGTCAAAAACGTCTTGTAAGATTGATATTTAGTCTTGCCCCCGTAACTTCTTGTAAGGATACCTTCAAAAGTCACAAAATTTTAACTGTTCCGTCAATTTATCTTTTTTCAGTGTTAAAATACATTAAAAGTAATATTAATTGCTTTAAAACCAATGCCAGTTATCATAATTACAACACTCGCTATGATGATATACTGGAATTACCTCATCACAATAATACTACTTTTTTCGAAAAGTCTCCTTATTATTATTCTGGTATTGATTTTTACAACCGATTGCCAAGTGAGATAAAAAATATCGATAACTTAATAAATTTAAATCTAAACTCAAACAGTTTTTACTTGAAAAATGTTTTTATTCTTACAATGAATTTTAATCCGTTTCAATGTACCATGTTTTATTATTAAAATAGTTTTTAATATGTTAATTTTTTGAAATGTCCGTTACTTGTTGTTAACATGTAGGTATTGCATTATTTTGTATTTAAATGACGTTCACATATGTTTCTCAACAGCTTAAGTGATTATGTAAATAAATAAATAAATAAATAAATCAATAAATAAATAAATAAATAAATAAATAAAAAAAAAAATAAATAAATAAATAAATAAATAAATAAATAAATAAATAAATAAATAAATAAATAAATAAATAAATAAATAAATAAATAAATAAATAAATAAATAAATAAACTAATAAATAAATAAATAAATAAATAAATAAATAAATAAATAAATAAATAAGGAATGATATGGCGTGGAATAAATTAATCTCGGAAATATATAATTTTTGAAAAAAAAAACTAATTGACACCAAACTTGTTTTAAATTATTCCTCATCTATTAACGCCATCCACATTTTTTTTTTTGATGAACCCTTATCTTTAGGTGCTTTTTATTATTCTCGGTACTGACTTGCCGAAAATGATAAAAGATGAGTAATATTTAAAGCAACTTAGGTATTCTTCAATTTTATCGAAAATTGTCTATTTCTCGGGCTGTTAAATTTATTACATACTTGTCAACACACCTAGTGATTAGGTAACCTTTTGCGATCGATATAGCAAATGTGGCATGGTTGAATTCGCAATGATAGGTTTTAATCAAATATTTGAGGAATATATTGAATATGCCATTTAACAAAATACCGTCAACGTCATACCTTCTGCGGGGTTCATCTTGTATGCATACAAGAATGAATTTGCAAAAATTCTGATAAAAGTAGGCAGTAAATTAGTAGTGGAACTCAAAATCCATTTAAATTAACAAAGTTGCTAGGCACTTTCAATATAGCCGGAAGTTCAATGACCTTGAAAATCAAATAATTTAAACAAGTATTGGTACTTCAGAACTTTATTTGCATCGGATTATGGAAAACGAACCAGTTGCGTGAGTGACCATGTATACACCATGTTTACGACCCAAAGGTAGCAAATTCAAGAGGATAACTTTTACTTTTAACTTTTAAACCGCAAATGAATCGATAACATGCTTCTTCGACACTAATTGCACTGAAAATAAAATAATACAATAATTTAGAATTTGGTAGAAGTGGACGTATTGGTTGGTTTGAAAATTCTCCATTCAGATTGAATCTACGAAAGATACCACACCAATATGTTGAATTTAAGATCCCGCTCTAATTCAGACTCCAACGATGCCAAATCTTCTGGATCAGAATTGTCAGGAATATTCTTTATACACATATACACTTGCGACAGACGCCAGCGCCCCCACATTACCAAACGGCAAAAGGAGGAACTAAAATTTCGAAGATTCTATCAAAGCTGAACCAAATTTAAATTTAGTTAAAGGATTAGTGGGGGCCGCTAGAGTGCATTTTATTGGTTAAACAAACCTGAACCTTTCATACGGCTCAGGATTGTCAGACTGGTTCAGGATTGCATGCCCAATTTACTATATGTGGTTCAGGATGGTATGAAATATGAATATATATATATATATTGACATGTATTTTTATACTGTAACTCATAAGGATTGAGACTATAAGCACAAAAGAATCAAACATATAAATAAGGAATATTAACACAAGTAAAATTTGGTAAATGTCATAAAAAAATTAATTGTTCAATATAGAAAAATTATTAAAACAGAACACAAACATAAGTTACCTCAAATTTATATTAAACGATTACCTAATAGCTTGAAATGCAATAACAGATAGCTACGACAGCTCAGAAAACATACCTACTGTTGAAATTTTATAATTTTAATTACTAGCAATTATTACAATTTTAATCTAAAATCATAAATTTGGTTCAGGTCACAAATTTGATCATGACTGTTGCAAAACAATCCACGTCCAAGGGACAAACACTCTAAAAAAAAGATAAAATAACATTAAAATTTAATTACATAGATTAATTTAGTATAAAAAATTTGTAAATTTAGATTTAAGTTAGATAAGAAATGTGAACAAGTATTTTAAAAAGAAGTTATAAATTAAATGTGAAATAATACTCTCGGTGATACTTAAAATAAATAAAGTGCAAGGAAGAATTCCAGTGTTTAATAATGAAAATTGAAAATGGGCTGCTGTAGCAGAAATAATATCCAGTTTGTTTTGAAAAACATAATCAGCAAAAATAAATAAATCTCCGAGGAGACGGAAAAAAAGTTTTTTTTTGGATTTGAAAGGAAAAAAAATATTTTTAGTAGATTTTGATAATTTTCATGAAGAAGAGCTTAAAAGAAGACAAAATAATAATAATATAAGAAAAATAGAATTAATAAGCAGATTAACGATGAATGCGGCAGGAAATTATAATTTTCTGTAAGAAAATCTTGGATGAAACACCCAGAACTTCTGCAGCTCCTGTTATTCATACGGCGTAGAAGTTTGAGTAAGAAATAAACATTAACTAGATCTTTTTCAATAAACTTTAAGTGCGAATTGAAAATTCTGAACTGCAGTGGTGATAGTTCATTGCTATTATTTGACAATTATTAGTATTAGGAAATTTTGAATGTCAAAGGTTAAATATCAAATTATTACTGTATTTTAGTAAATTAAGGCATTAGCTGAGCATAGGGCTATAGGAGATTTAATATAATTGAATGTTATTTTATTCAAAACTTTAAATTTGAATTATTGAAACGATAATAAAAGTTCATTTTCTGAAAACATAAAAATTTTATTAGAGTATGCAACCAACATTACAAGATTGTTTTGCAGGCAATCATTCTAAATTTAATAAAATATAATAAAGATCTTAGAGTAATTTAATAATAATAATTTAAAAAACCTTTCAAAATCTAAATCAGCAACCCACAATTAACCCATGAGAAAGAGTGTCGATTGAGCTAGTCAAGTAAGAGGCAAGTAAGTAAAAAAATAAATAAAATATTACATTGCGTCTCAAAGTAATAAGAAAAAGAGGTGTATTGTAGTATTATATTTTGTCGAACCAACGTGGGGCAAGCAAGCTTGAAGGTTATTGTTTATTCAAATAAGTAAATAAATAAATAAATTCTAAATACAGTTATCAAAAATATAAATAGGTAAGACAATTTAATATAAAAATAGACCAAATTTATGAATTTAAGATCTGGAAAAAAAGTAAGGATGGATCAGATAAATGAAACAGGTTTAAGTAATCCAGATATGGAACAAGCAAAGGGGGATGAGACTTTACAAGAGCCTTCAGCTAATTTGGACATGCGGAAATTAATAGAACAAATGTCACACATGATAACACAAAATTTTGAGATACAGAATAAAAATATACAAAAATTAGAGAGCAAAATAGAAACAGAAAACAAAAAATTAACTGAAAAGATAGATCAGACAGTCGCATCTCTTGAAAACAAAATCACAACACTACACACAAAACTAGTAGAGTCAAACACTGCATTATACATGGAAATTGAAAGAACAAATACAAAACTAGATAAAGTAGAAATATTTACACAAAATTTAGAAAAGGAAATTTTAGAAAAAGTAAATAATGAGGTAGAAAGCAAGGTAAGCAGGGTTGATGAACATTTAATGAAAAGCATTGATATACTTAATGAAAAATTAGAGCAAGAAACTAAATTAACTAGGGAAAAAATAGAAAAGTCTAATGTAACTATTCATACAATTCAACATGTCTATGACAAGTCACTGTTATCTTTTGAACATGACTTAATTTTCACGGGTGACAGAAAATTACATCCTAAAGTTTTCATTAAAAATTTAAAAGAGGAAATTAATGAATTGCCAGAGGGGAAAAACATAAAACATTTTATTAGAAATAAATTAAAGGGAGACGCGGAAACGTGGTATTCTATCATTGAGGATAAGTATAAAACGGTGGAAGAATTTGTGGATTTATTTTTAAATAATTATTGGAGTGAAAATTATCAGGCTAAAATTAGGGAAAGTCTCTTTAATGGTAAGTACGTTGAGAATAAAGGGTGTGGGAGAGAAAAGTACATTTTACGAAAGTATAGCTATGTGCAACACCTGGAACCAAGAATGCCAGATGGAGAAGTTGTGAAGTATTTTGCAAGACATTTCAATGAAAATATCAGGGATGTGATTTTAATTCAAGGAATTGACACCATTGAGAAGCTTCTGCAATATCTACGACGATTGGATGATGTCAAGCTCGATCAATTTAGTAACAACTCAACAGGCATAAGGTATGAAAAGAACAATAACTATGAAGAAAAAAATAATGGTTATAGAAGAGAAGACTATGGAAGAAACAGTGATTATATCAGAAACAATCAAGGAAACAATGGAGAGAAGGAATGGACAGGAAATAGAAATAATTATTATGGAAAGTATCAAAACAGAGGGTACACAGATAATCAAGGTCGTTATAACACATATCAGAATGGATATGAAAATTATCAAAGAAGAAATTATGGAAACAGAGAGAACATTGGTAATTATAATCAGACAAGGAATAATGAAAATGATCAAAGAGGAAATTACAGGAATGATTACAAGAGAAAATGGGACAACAATCAACAGAATAATAGACAAGGAGAAAGGAAAGAGGATCAGACAGAATGGGACACGGTACCACAGGTAAATTCAATCACAACAACAGCTGAAATAAATCAAAGTAGTCAAAATTTTCAGTAACAAGCAAGTCAAATGTAAAACAAATTAATTCCACATATCAGCATCCACGCGAATTCATAACACTAGACAAAGACGAAAACATAGAATCTGTAAATTATGAATTACCTTTTATAAAACTTTTAAATAATAAAATTCAATACACAGCTTTACTAGATACTGGATCAGAGGTCAGTTTAATCAATGAAAATATAACAGACAATTCAAATTTCAATTTCAAAAAACAGATTTTAACATCTAAAAAGATTGTTTTACAAACAGCCAATAAAAAAAAGTTAGGAGAGTATAACAAAATTATAAATTTAAACATAGAGTTAGGGAATAAAACATATTCACAAAACTTTGTAATAATGCCGAGCATGAGACTAGATATCTTGTTAGGAAATGATTTTTTAAGTAAGCACAATGCTATAATAAATTTAGAAAAAAGAAATGTAAAAATAGGTGAAAGTATAATAAATCTTGTGGAGGAAAAAAAAAATGAAAGTCATAATGACGAAAAAATAATAAATCAAATTTCCACAGAAAAATTATATAGGAAAGAGGGGGAAGAAAATAAAAAAGAAATCACTTGTCCTAAAGAATATCTAGAAAATGTGACCAATTTATTAGAAAGATATCCTGAATTATACAATTTTAATACTCGCGTAACAAACATTTATGAACATTGGCTGGAAGTAAAACAATCTGAACCATTCAATTCACGAACCTACCCAATTCCATTCAAACACAGAGAACAGGTTAAAAAGGAATTGATTGGTATGTTAGAAGGAGGGCTCATTGAAAGGTCACAAACAAATTACATAAATCCTATAGTAGTAGTAAAAAAAAAAGATGGTTCTATTCGAATTTGCTTAGATGCTAGGAAAGTAAATAACATAACAAGTCCACAATATGAAAAACCGGTCAATATAGAAAGTATTATTGGGAGAATGAAGTCAAATAATTTTTATACGAAACTAGATCTCAAAAATTCATTTTGGCTCATACCTTTAAATAAACAATGTAGAAAATATACAGGTTTCAGTGTGGAAGGAAATGTTTATCAATTTTGTGTGGTACCATTTGGCTTGCAAAGTTCAACAGCTGCATTAACTCATGCGTTACAAATAATACTAAACAAATATGAAGAATTTTGTGTTTACTATGTAGATGATATATTAATATTCTCGGAAAATGAAAAAGATCACTTAGAACATATTGAAATAATATTAAAAGCGTTAGATGAAGCGGGTTTAAAGTTAAACATCCAAAAATGTAAGTTTTTTCAGAAAGAAGTAGAATATCTAGGGTATAATATAAATGAAAACGGTATAAACATAAATTTAGTTAGATTAGACGAAATAAGAAAGTATCCACAGCCAAAGAATTTAAAGACATTGAGGGGATTTTTAGGAATGTTAAATTATTATCGAAGATTTGTACCAAACTTATCAGAAAAACAAGTTCCATTAATTGAGTTGCTAAAAAAGGGGGTAAAATGGAAATGGGATGAAAAGAAAGAAAGGGCATTTCAGGAACTGAAAGACAACTTTGTGGAAAATTTAGCGTTATATAATCCAGATTACAATGAGAAGTTCATTGTAAGATGTGATGCATCAGATTTTGCTATAGCAGGGGAATTATTACAGTTGAGAAATGGGGTAGAAGTACCTATCTGTTTTGTTTCAAGGGTTCTAAGAAGCTACGAAACAAGATACTCAATCTCTGAAAAAGAAATGTTAGGACTATGTTTCAGCATATCAAAGCTGAAATTCTTTTTGACATCAAATGAGTTCATAGTAGAGACAGATCACTCGGCACTACAGTATCTAATGAACAACAGGTTTGCAAATAACAGAATTTACAGGTGGTCGCTATTGTTACAAGAATACAAGTTCACCATAAGGCACATATCGGGAAAAACAAATGTGACCGCTGATGCTTTAAGTAGAATGAGGGAAACAGAAATGACAAAATCAAACACGTTTTTAGTAGCGTTAAATAAGTTAAGAGAAGATGAAACGTTGTACAATCAAAGTAAAATTAGGGAAAGTCAAGAATATTTAGTAGATTTAAGGGAAAATATTGGCAATGAAAATTACAAGGGTTACACTTTAAAGGATAATTTTATTATAAAAATAATTGGTGAAAAAGAATTGTATGTAGTAGATGACACATTGACGAGAGAAATTAGTAAAGATTTACATATAAGATTTGGACATTCCGGAGTAAGAAAGACTTGGAATATATTTAGGGAAAATTATTATGCAAAAAATGATATTACAATATTTAAACAGGTCATAAACTCATGTGAATTATGTTGTTTGGGAAAGTACAAAAATCATACAAATCAAAACACAATAGAAAGCATCATGGCCACACAACCACTACACATTATCGCAATAGATTACATTTCAAATTTGATCAAAAGCACACACGATTACAAACACATATTGGTAATTTATGACGTTTATACAAAATACATCAAACTTTATCCAACAAAAAAGTGCAACACAAACATCACCATACTAAGTATAAATCTGTATAATCAAGAAATAGGAAAACCACAAACAATTTTAACAGACAATGCAACGTATTTTAGTAATGATAGATTTCGAAACTTCTGCTCAGAAAATGGTATAAAACTTATATTCACGTCCATCAGACACCCAAATGCAAATCCTGTTGAACGATATAATCAAGAAGTCATAAAATTTCTAAGACTATATGCACACAACAAACAAACATCTTGGCCAAGTTATTTAAATACAATAGAAAATTACATAAATCATACACCAAACTCAATTACACACACATCACCAGTACTACTTATGAAAAATGAACTACCAACACGTCCTTGGGAGATCACTGATAAACAAGACATAACAAAACTACATCTAGAAGTCAAGGAAAGATTAAACAAGTTAGCTATCAAATACAAACACAAAATGAACAGTAAAATAAAGAAAAGAACGACATTCCAACTAGGAGATCTAGTAGTAATCAGAAAACTAAGAGTCTCAAACAGAAAACACAAGACATGTGCAAAATTACAACTACCATTTGAAGGGCCATATGAAATACAAAAGATATTAGGTAAAAATAACTATGAACTACTTGATAGACAATCAGGCATCACAAGGGGGAAGTTTCACATAAATCTGATCTATCCTTATGTTCAAAATCATACAACAGAATAAAAATACATCGAAAATACCGATAAACAATCTCATTAAGTGTAATTCAATCAAGTTTATCTAAGGGGGAAAATGACATGTATTTTTATACTGTAACTCATAAGGATTGAGACTATAAGCACAAAAGAATCAAACATATAAATAAGGAATATTAACACAAGTAAAATTTGGTAAATGTCATAAAAAAATTAATTGTTCAATATAGAAAAATTATTAAAACAGAACACAAACATAAGTTACCTCAAATTTATATTAAACGATTACCTAATAGCTTGAAATGCAATAACAGATAGCTACGACAGCTCAGAAAACATACCTACTGTTGAAATTTTATAATTTTAATTACTAGCAATTATTACAATTTTAATCTAAAATCATAAATTTGGTTCAGGTCACAAATTTGATCATGACTGTTGCAAAACAATCCACGTCCAAGGGACAAACACTCTAAAAAAAAGATAAAATAACATTAAAATTTAATTACATAGATTAATTTAGTATAAAAAATTTGTAAATTTAGATTTAAGTTAGATAAGAAATGTGAACAAGTATTTTAAAAAGAAGTTATAAATTAAATGTGAAATAATACTCTCGGTGATACTTAAAATAAATAAAGTGCAAGGAAGAATTCCAGTGTTTAATAATGAAAATTGAAAATGGGCTGCTGTAGCAGAAATAATATCCAGTTTGTTTTGAAAAACATAATCAGCAAAAATAAATAAATCTCCGAGGAGACGGAAAAAAAGTTTTTTTTTGGATTTGAAAGGAAAAAAAATATTTTTAGTAGATTTTGATAATTTTCATGAAGAAGAGCTTAAAAGAAGACAAAATAATAATAATATAAGAAAAATAGAATTAATAAGCAGATTAACGATGAATGCGGCAGGAAATTATAATTTTCTGTAAGAAAATCTTGGATGAAACACCCAGAACTTCTGCAGCTCCTGTTATTCATACGGCGTAGAAGTTTGAGTAAGAAATAAACATTAACTAGATCTTTTTCAATAAACTTTAAGTGCGAATTGAAAATTCTGAACTGCAGTGGTGATAGTTCATTGCTATTATTTGACAATTATTAGTATTAGGAAATTTTGAATGTCAAAGGTTAAATATCAAATTATTACTGTATTTTAGTAAATTAAGGCATTAGCTGAGCATAGGGCTATAGGAGATTTAATATAATTGAATGTTATTTTATTCAAAACTTTAAATTTGAATTATTGAAACGATAATAAAAGTTCATTTTCTGAAAACATAAAAATTTTATTAGAGTATGCAACCAACATTACAAGATTGTTTTGCAGGCAATCATTCTAAACTTAATAAAATATAATAAAGATCTTAGAGTAATTTAATAATAATAATTTAAAAAACCTTTCAAAATCTAAATCAGCAACCCATAATTAACCCATGAGAAAGAGTGTCGATTGAGCTAGTCAAGTAAGAGGCAAGTAAGTAAAAAAATAAATAAAATATTACATTGCGTCTCAAAGTAATAAGAAAAAGAGGTGTATTGTAGTATTATATATATATATATATATATATATATATATATATATATATATATATATATATATATATATATATATATATATATATATATATATATATATATATATATATATATATATATATATATATATATATATATATATATATATATATATATATATATATATATATATATATATATATATATATATATATATATATATATATATATATATATATATATATATATATATATATATATATATATATATATATATATATATATATATATATATATATATATATATATATATATATATATATATATATATATATATATATATATATATATATATATTTTGAGGAGTTAGCTTGACTGGCTAAGTTAAAGATGAAAATTTTAATTAAAATTGGTGTAGCAGTCTAAGGCAAGAAGTAAAGAAAACTCTTTATTTCAGTTCTAGCTTTCGAGGCTTTATTGTCTCTTCATCAGGAACGCTACAATTTTTTTAATAAATTAATAGGCTATATAAAAATCTAAGTTAGTACTTACGAAAAATTGAGGTTAAACTGAAGTAGCACATGTGAAACAGCAAAATACAAAAATATGCACCAAAATCATGGTTAAACACAAGTCTATTATTAAAACTATATTAAAATTGTCATGATTATTTAAAATGATAAAACTAAACACAGATTAAAAACATGTTGAATGTAAAATATAAGGAAGCTAAGTGAAAGACATTTTGTTAAAATTTACAGCAAAAAACTCTACAATTCTATTCACTGATAAGAGGAACTTGACAAGTAACAACCTTGCAAAATGAAAAATGAAAGTAACTGTTGGGACAATTATGATTGAAATATACAGTGTGTTCTTTTCAAATGGGGAACATGACAGAGAACCGAACGGAGTGCCAGCCCTGAAACCTTAGATCACTGTGTTATCAGTGAGGTAAAAGGCTCCATGGCTGACCACCCATGCACCTCTCCTACCTATTCCACCACTGAAAAGACTTCACCAGCATTACTGATATTATGGTTTCTATTATTATCTAAGTGAAGTAAATAAGTATAAATGATACTTAGCCCTTCTATGTCCGTTTTCGCGTTCAGAGTGTTATTTGTTTGGTATATATTAATCATTTCTAAGAAATCGTTTATGCCAGTTTTTTTCAGTACCTAAGATTTTTACGTTTTCATAATCAATTCTATGGTTATGTGTCGTAGCATGTCTAGCGAGCATACACGATTGTTTATTATTTCTGATATCACTTTTATGACTTACGATTCTATCTTTTAAGCGTCTGCTTGTTTGACCAATGTATTGTTGGTTGCATTGTGTACACGGGATGTTATACACAACATTAGACATTTCCATAAGTAAATAAGTTTTATGGCTTACCCAAAATACATAAACCAATATTACAACTTAGACCGATCATTTCAGGTGTCAATAGCCCGAATAGGGGAGTAGCTCAGTTAGTGACTAACATTTTGACGTTTTCATATAATAATGATAACAATTTTTATATTAAAGACTCATTTCAATTTTGTGAATTTATTAATGAATTTAATCTTCCGGAAGGTTTTGTAATTATTAGTTTAGATGTAAAAGCACTTTTTAATAACATATCATTAAATTTAGCGAAACAAAGCATTGAAAAACATTGGGATGACATTACCCAACATTGTACAATTTCAAAAACGTTTTTCTTTAAATTAATAGATTTTTTGTTTGACTCTACAACATTTGTTTTTTCAAATGTTTTTTATAAACAAATTTTGGGCATGCCAATGGGCAGTCCAGTGTCCCCCATATTAGCACAGTATGTTATGGATGACTTATTAGAGGAGTGTTTGGGAAAGTTGTCTTTTCAAGTTCCTTTTATAAAAAAATATGTCGACGATTTAATTTTAAGCATTCCGCAGGAAGGTAAAACAGAACTGTTAGAGATTTTTAACAATTATGACCAACTGTTACAATTTACCATAGAAGAAGAAGATGAAAATAATAGTGTACCTTTTTTGGACACTAGACTCATTAGACGATCTGATAATACCATCATAACCTCATGGTATACTAAACCAGGTGCGTCAGGTAGATTTCTACACTATGAGTCGTATCATCAACAACGACAGAAAATTAACTTGGTATTAGCTATGAAAAACAGAGTCATACAAACCAGTCATACCTCTCTGCGATTGCAAAATTTAAAAAAACTTTTTACATTGTTCAAAAATAGTGGTTATCCCATAAATTTAATTAATAAACTTCTTTTCTGTAGAAATTCTATTGATAATAGTAATCACAACAACGCAAACACTACCCCTGTTGAGTCACCTGTGGCATACTTCTCGCTACCATATATGGATTCATTAGTTGTTAAATTTAAAAAAATTTTTAGTAATTATGTAGATATTAAACTAGCATTTAGAAATCAAGTAACAATTAAGAACCTTTTCTCAAAATTAAAAGATAGAGATACGTTGATGGAAATGTCTAATGTTGTGTATAACATCCCGTGTACACAATGCAACCAACAATACATTGGTCAAACAAGCAGACGCTTAAAAGATAGAATCGTAAGTCATAAAAGTGATATCAGAAATAATAAACAATCGTGTATGCTCGCTAGACATGCTACGACACATAACCATAGAATTGATTATGAAAACGTAAAAATCTTAGGTACTGAAAAAAACTGGCATAAACGAAATTTCTTAGAAATGATTAATATATACCAAACAAATAACACTCTGAACGCGAAAACGGACATAGAAGGGCTAAGTATCATTTATACTTATTTACTTCACTTAGATAATAATAGAAACCATAATATCAGTAATGCTGGTGAAGTCTTTTCAGTGGTGGAATAGGTAGGAGAGGTGCATGGGTGGTCAGCCATGGAGCCTTTTACCTCACTGATAACACAGTGATCTAAGGTTTCAGGGCTGGCACTCCGTTCGGTTCTGTCATGTTCCCCATTTGAAAAGAACACACTGTATATTTCAATCATAATTGTCCCAACAGTTACTTTCATTTTTCATTTTGCAAGGTTGTTACTTGTCAAGTTCCTCTTATCAGTGAATAGAATTGTAGAGTTTTTTGCTGTAAATTTTAACAAAATGTCTTTCACTTAGCTTCCTTATATTTTACATTCAACATGTTTTTAATCTGTGTTTAGTTTTATCATTTTAAATAATCATGACAATTTTAATATACTTTTAATAATAGACTTGTGTTTAACCATGATTTTGGTGCATATTTTTGTATTTTGCTGTTTCACATGTGCTACTTCAGTTTAACCTCAATTTTTCGTAAGTACTAACTTAGATTTTTATATAGCTTATTAATTTATTAAAAAAATTGTAGCGTTCCTGATGAAGAGACAATAAAGCCTCGAAAGCTAGAACTGAAATAAAGAGTTTTGTTTACTTCTTGCCTTAGACTGCTACACTAATTTTAATTAAAATTTTCATCTATATATATATATATATATATATATATATATATATATATATATATATGTTATTAATTTAAATCGATAAAATAATTTCATTTTTGTTACCATTTTCAAATATAAGAGAACATTTGTACAATAGTCAATAAACCGAGCAAAAAAAAAATATGATGGGACCTAAACAATTTGACAAAATAATCAACCGTTTTAATTCTTTTTCGTCGTAATTACATGTAGTGTATTTATTTATTTATTTTATTATAAATATCATAAACAATATGAATGAAATTGAGCGAATAACAAGTATACATTACTGAAGTGACAAGAAATATGAGTTGACCATTTTTCGAAATCTATTTACAGGAAGAGACTTAAACGCATCAGCCAAACTATTGTAAGTATTCACAACATTGTATATGAAGGACCGTTTAAATGGCTTTATATTTAGGCAAAGAGAGTGTATTGGAATGTCTTAAATTACTAGAATGAATAGTATATCTAAATATTAATTGGTCTCTAACAGCAAGTACTTGATTAACGTAACTAATTTCACACCCTCATAACTTTTGCTGTTATAATCTTTCAATAAAATTCACATGTATCTAAATGTTGGCATGTTGCAATCGTTGTCTTCTCGATAAGTAATGAACAGATTAAATAGCACAATCTTTGTACTAAATTAGAATTAAATAAGGGATACTATTTACAAGGTAAGTAATATATTAAAATTTCACTTTTAAAATTTATTATAAACTTATTTATAATATAATAACGTAAAACATTGTGGATTTGTTAAATAATTAATTATGGGGTAACATAGAAACATGTAGAGTAGATAATAAGTATATGGGGGAAATTTTAACATTAATTTAATAAGATGACACATTTTTATACCTATATAATTTTAGGTTTCCTCCCTTACTTTATCCTTACTTTATCCTTACTTCCTTACTTTATCCTTACATTATCCCTACATTATCCTTACTTTATCCTTACTTTATCCTTACTTTATCCTTCCTTTATCCTTACTTTATCCTTTATACTTACATTATCCTTACTTTATCCTTACTTTATCCTTACTTTATCCTTACTTTATCCTTACTTTATCCTTACTTTATCCTTACTTCCTTACTTTATCCTTACTTTATCCATACTTTATCCTTACTTCCTTACTTTATCCTTACTTTATCCTTACATTATCCTTACTTTATCCTTACTTTAACCTCACTTTATCCTTACTTTATCCTTACTTTATCCTTACATTATCCTTACTTTATCCTTATTTTAACCTCACTTTATCCTTACTTTATCCTTACTTTATCCTTACTTTAACCTTACTTTATCCTTACTTTATCCTTACATTATCCTTACTTTATCCTTACTTTATCCTTACTTTATCCTTACTTTATCCTTCCTTTATCCTTACTTTATCCTTACTTTATCCTTACTTTATCCTTACTTTATCCTTACTTTATCCTTTATCCGTACTTTATCCTTACTTTATCCTTACTTTATCCTTACTTTATCCTTTATCCTTACTTTATCCTTACTTTATCCTTACTTTATCCTTACTTTATCCTTACTTTATCCTTACTTTATCCTTCCTTTATCCTTCCTTTATCCTTACTTTATCCTTACTTTATCCTTACTTTATCCTTACTTTATCCTTACTTTATCCTTACTTTATCCTTACTTTATCCTTACTTCCTTACTTTATCCTTACATTATCCTTACTTTATCCTTACTTTAACCTTACTTTATCCTTACTTTATCCTTACTTTATCCTTCCTTTATCCTTCCTTTATCCTTACTTTATCCTTACTTTATCCTTACTTTATCCTTACATTATCCTTACTTTATCCTTACTTTAACCTTACTTTATCCTTACTTTATCCTTCCTTTATCCTTACTTTATCCTTACTTTATCCTTACTTCCTTACATTATCCTTCCTTTATCCTTCCTTTATCCTTCCTTTATCCTTACTTTATCCTTTATCCGTACTTTATCCGTACTTTATCCGTACTTTATCCTTACTTTATCCTTACTTCCTTACTTCCTTACTTTATCCTTCCTTTATCCTTCCTTTATCCTTCCTTTATCCTTCCTTTATCCTTCCTTTATCCTTACTTTATCCTTTATCCATACTTTATCCGTACTTTATCCTTACTTTATCCTTGTTTTATCCTTGCTTATTGCTTTATCCTTATATTATCCTCATTTTACCCTGAAATAAAGATTACTTTTATGCAATATTGCTTTTGTGTATTTTTCTATTAGTAGTACTCTAGTTTATTTACTTTATGAAATCTGAATGTGACAAAGCGACAATACAGTAATTTAATTTAGACAATATGAGTGACTCACAAAGTTTTTCTTTACGGAATTTAAAATTTAAAAGTTATGTCTAAAGTTACAAAGAGAAGTTTTAAAATATTCTGTATTATTGGAAGCGATACATTTTAAGAGTAAAGTTTATAACAAACCATATTAATTCATCTAGTTCTAGCAATAAACGAATTTATCAACAAATGAATTAAATCGTTCTATATAATAATAATAATAATAATAATAATGGTTCATTTGCCAAAAGATTAACACAAAACAAAGAATATATAAAATCGAAATCACAAATAAACAAGCCTTTTCCACATAATATGTATGTAAAATAGTTGACTGTGAAATTACAAAGAAATAAATACGAATAAAAACATGTTTTAACATTACAAAGGACATAACATAATAATACTATTTACAAGGTAAGTAATATATTAAAATTTCACTTTAAAATTTATTATAAACTTATTTGTAATGTAATAACGTAAAACATTGTAGATTTGTTAAAAGTTCACACATGCAGACATGATGATGCATATTTAACTTATAACGCATTAGATGGCTCGGTTCAGAATGACTTAATTGCATTATACCACTCCAATTACCTCCATCACAGAATGCCACATCAATATGACCCTAGTATTTTGTGTTTTGTTCGGAAACTAAGCGTTTTCCTGGCCCAAGTTTACAGGAACTTTTTTTTTTTTTTCATATTTTCTAAAGTTCTATCACATCGTAAAGTTTGGTTCATATATACAAATACAATTACTACAAGTTGAAACCCGTACCTAGGCGCTTGTTAATTCTTATCGCCTCAACTATATCATGAGTCCCATTCTAATACTTCATCATTTTCAGTGTTGTAACAAATAACCAATCTAGCAACTAATTCCACGACCGGGAATCTAAATGGCGAGACAATTGATTTTACTGGTCAATCTTGTGTTTTCCTTTTATGATATTTGTAAGACATTACTGTAAAATATTGTTTGTAGGAAGCACCACTTTTGGAGTGGGGGGTCAATTTGCTTTATATAATGCGCTACACTACTCTTGTTCGTCAATTCTACAAATATTGATATCATGGGTACTTCTCAAGAAAACTGCATTTCCTCCAGCACTGATTCAATGTTACTAACCTGGTCAATGCCTAATGGAATTTCATACTTTGGAGATGGTCCAGATAGTGATTGGTGGGAACGATCACCTCCATCGTATTCTATAGATGAAGATCCAAGTGAGGACCAGGAAGTCCAAGATGCCCCTCCAGATAGTAGCATTGACAGACCTATAACACCGCCATCTTCATCGTATTGGATAGATGAGGATTTAGGTCAGGATCTGGAAGATCAAGATAACTCCCCAGACAGCAGCACTGATAGACCAACATCACCATCAGCATGGTCAATGGAAACGGTGTTCTACGATCCAGACGGCCAACCATCACCGGACCAGAGTCATTGGTCAGATTATCAGCTCTTAATAGGATGCGATGAGGAAGCAGATTAGACATATGTACATATAAATTAATTGTAAATGATTTTTAATACGTAGTTTTAGATGATGCACTGCAAATAATTTAATAAATAATTTTAGCTAATAAATTAATTGTAAATCATTTAATAAATAGTTTACTTAATAAACTCAAACAATACTGCAGTAAATTGCAGTTATTTCCTTAAATGAATATTCTCATATGATTTTTTCTCGAACTCAAGCTTATAATAAATTTGGTTCTATTCATAAAATACATGCCTCTAATGTGATCAAATACATCCAATAACTCTACTATTATGACGACACTGTAAATAAATAATACATAAGACACGTAGAATAGTATAGACTATTATTATCAAATATCATTTATGTATGGAGTCCATAATTTTATAATTTATGTGCAGGGTAGTTCTTTATATTGTGATCAACATCGGAAAGTCTAGAAAGTATGCCTTTTTAATGGAACACCCCGTATATATTTTTAGAAAGTGTACCATTTTAATGGAACGCCCTATATGTTTTTGCATATTTTGAATGACCATTTTTAGTTGATTCCAAAAATGTTATAATATGTTGGTATGTGCTCGAGTTGTTTTTAAAACAGTCCTTCTTGTGTAAAACAGTTTGCATAGAATGTTGGTTGCCTTCAACGCTAAAATCTTTGTCCCCGTATTCTGAAATTGTCATAATTAGAAATTGTGGTACACGCTTGTAAATAAATTGAGACAACTATCGTTTGTTATACATGAAATGACGACTGATTTTATTTTCAGATAGGTACCACCGTTCGTTGTCTTACATAAGCCGAGGCGTACGTACCCTTTATTCAAAACCCATTGTCTATCGAACAAATCTATAAACTTCACAACACTTATTTTCAATGGTTTTGTTCTCTTATGGTCATGTTTCATGCAATTTGACATGCCTTTTAACTATTTGTTTCGAGAATTTATGCGATAGTAAATAAATATGTTTTTTTTTTTTGTGTATTGCCGACCTATTATCCATCATCTTTAGTTAGTTCATCTGTAATTATTACCAATAAACCGCCTGATTTGTAGATCTATTATAATGACGAGGCATTTTTTTTTTTTTAATTAAGCTATGGGAAAATAAAGTTTTGCAAAAAATGATCTGATCGTTAAACAAATACCGATATAAATGTATCTTAACGTATCTTTCTTATCTAATCAATCTCGTGGGAAAGGTCGATCGAAAGACAGGGATTCCATTTGATAACAATCAATATTTACTGACTATAATGTCTTCCTTAATGTCCCTTTTACAAAAGAAAAAATATTTTATGGGCCTTGTACTAACAGGTGATTTTTGTGGATTTATTTCGCCTATTTATTATACAGTTAACAAACATTGATGCTTTGTTGAATGGTGTAACTACCTGCCCTTATATTTTAGTATACAAGCGTATACATTGCAATTACAGAAATCTAATTATAATAAGGTATTTTTAGCTATGTAATAAAAATAGGAAATAAATTGAATGTAAACTTTTAATGTGTATTTCATTTATGAAAAATTAACTATTGTTTACTACATATACATAAAATAGTTGGTGTAATAAATATGACAATAAAAAATAAAATGAATATTATATATGTCATATTGTTGTTGATATTTTTTCAATAATATTCTTAAATAGGTACTCCACAAAACATCCTGATATTTTATAGTAAGAATGGTTCATATTTGTTAGATTAAATGTTTCTTTAATACATCGAAATTTATAACGCTCAATAACTTTTTCATTAACAAGTCTGTCGTTTTCATCATAGAACTTGACTTTTATTTAGTAGGAGTAACTCATGCTTCTAATTATGATCTCACACTTATTTCTATATCTAATATGTCAATCTGTACGTACATTGCATCAATATACACATCAATTACCTGCAATTATTATCAGTAGTTCTTTATAGAGCAACATTGGAAAGTATAGAAAGTGTGTCTTTTAATGGAACACCCCATATATATTTTTTTTAGAACATGTGTTTGATCTGTACAATTCGGGGCACCCTGTATGTTAAAATTTGTAAATCAATGAAAATTTTATTATTGTTTATTTAAGTTGAAAGATCTTGACCGTGTCCTTTTGTTATTTTTGCCGAGCGTATTTGTATTTAAATGGCTTTTGAATAGTTTTACTATTTAAAACATTTATGTTTATCGACCCTTGACAGCAAAACAAAGCATGAATCTAATAGCTATATTTTAACTTTCAAATGGGTCCATTAAGCTGTGACATTATTGCTTTAAAAGGACTGAAAAATTTCTCGTTAGTGCAACAAAGGCGGGTATTTTTTTTTTGATATTGATCGATATTTACTGGCTTTAATGTTGTCCCTTTTTACAAAAGAAAAAATATTTACAGGATTGACCACCAACCATGTTAAATCCTGTAATAGCAATCCAGTCTAATTACGATACAATAATTACCTTCATTGTATATTGTTCTGTAATGTTCTGACATACCTTTAACTATTTGTTTCGAGAATTTATGCGACAGTAAATAAATATGCTTTTGTGTAAGCAAATTTCTAATGTTTCAGGTATGGGAAATAAAATACAGTTTTGCGCAATGGTCTGGGTAGTTAAACCAAACCGATATAAATTTCTATTTCTTATCTATTTCGTTAATCTCCTAGGAAAGTCGCATCAACTATTTACCAACAAATGCAGGGTTGTTCATTTGATAGCGATCAATATTTACTGGCTATAATGTCTTCTTTAATGTTGTCCCTTTTTACAAAAGAAAAAATATCTACAGGATTGACCGCCCCCACTACTTGGAATACACATACACTAATTATAATGCAACTACAAAAATTACAAGTGCACCACTGCAATTACTTGCTAATCAATCTAATTACCGTACAACCCTCTAATTACCTACATTGCAATTATACTAGTCTAATTACAGCGTAATAAACTTTCATTTCTCCAATTGATGTACTAATTAATATATAATTGTACCAATTCAATTAGATATATTGCAATTATACTAGTTTAATTGCAATAATCCAATTACTTTCATTTCTCGCAACAATTGGGTTTTTTAATTAACCCCCTCCAGACTATATAAAATAGTGTAATTAACGCGCAAATAGTCTAATTACACATTTACAAATTACTAATTACGCAATTACATTAGAGCGCAATAATTCAATTACTTTCATTTCTCAGCGCAATAATCCGATTACTTAACGCGCAAATAGTCTAATTACACATTTACAAATTACTAATTACGCAATTACATTAGAGCGCAATAATTCAATTACTTTCATTTCTCAGCGCAATAATCCAATTACTTTCATTTCTCGCGACAATTGGGTTTTAATTATCCCCCCTCCAGACTAATTACATTAGTGTAATTAATGCGCAAATAGTCTAATTACACAATTACAAATTACTAATTACACAATTACAAATTACTAATTACGCAATTACAAATTACCTCCTCCCCTCTCTAATTGCCCCCCACCCCAATCTAATTATCCTAATTGCCCCCCACCCCAGTCTAATTATCCTAATTGCCCCCCACCCCAGAAAAAAGTGGTGGGGGGAGCAAAAGTGGTGGGGGGATCACCTTCCGGTAATACTACTCTACTTACATGCCCTAAATTAAATCGGAAAAATGTTCACACGGATGTTTATAACTGACAGTTTAAAATAAAGTGAAATATTTATTTTTCCCATCTTTAACAACTAATTCTTCAAATTTATTTTCAAATAATGTCTCCGATCAACCTTCTGTTCGGGATTACGTAATGGTTTTGTATTTCGTTTGCGTCATTGTCTACGTTAATTTGGTCTTGTCTTGTTTTTTAACATTTTAGTTAATTTCCATAGCGAGTTATCAACGAACTAATATAACATACTGGGCATATTTAAGTTGCCAAATGTATCTAAATTAGCATTTTCGTATGCCTTGAAATCATAAAATAGAGAGAAATCGTCTAATTCTTCATGTATGCTTGCACATTTTTTACAATATCACAACTATGCACCGATAAACATTTTTTTATTAAATACCCACATATGTATGTTTTGGAAAGTATCACTTGTTTGATGGTCTGCATCAAAAAAAAATATTTCAGGAAATCGTATTTCGTCTACTTCAGCGTGAGATTTTGCAGAAACATCATTTAATTTTAATATCATGTTATCAGCATTTCCCTCACAATTTTTGGAACCGGAATGAAACAGTTAGGAAATTAGAAGTAGGATTCATGCAATTGCCATTTTGCTGACGTAAACTACCAAAAATATTTTCTAAACAGTCTTGGTTGAGTCGTCTAGTAATATATTCAAAATGATTATATTTTGAAGAACCTCATAAATGTAATAGGCCAAATATCGAAATTCTAATACAATTAAGACCTTGAAATTCTTGTAATTGAATTGTGAATCACCTTTTTACTACAATGTGGCAAAATCGTCTCCTCTGCAAAATACGCCTGGTCTGAACTATGACCTCGCCCACGTATAAATCGTTTATTCAATCTATCACATTAGTTTGACCTATATAATAATTATTAGCATTATGTATGTTTTGCTGACTTCCACTATTCATATTACTTTTAAAACTGTTAAAAATTTGTTTGTTTATGTCCTCCACCGCAGTAATTATTTCTAGTTTCTTTACCTCGTGTTTTATATGTTTATTCTAACATATAATTAATAAATATATATATTTATATTGATTGTATAGAAATAAAATATATCTTGTTAAAATTATAGTTCTGAACTGTCTCTTTATTTATTTCTATCTCCTGGTTACATCATACAAAGCCTTCTCATATATCATATATTTTATTCTAGTTAATAGTTAACTTAACTACACAATATAATATATGACATCTCCCTCTTTAGTGTAATAAACTATTACTATTATTCTAATATAATATTTTTACACATTTCATCATTTCAAATTAAAATCTTTAATTCTAATATTACAACTCTAAATTTAATTTAACATTCCAAATTACAAATCTAACCTATCAGAATGTATACTCTTTCTTCCTGATCTTGTTACATATGTATCATTTTTACAATGTTCTTTACTTTCTTGTGAATTCAATGGTTCACCATTCATGATTCGATGACCTGATATCAACATAATTCCTTCTCTTTATCTTATTTCTTTTATCTTTAATTATTACCGATCTAGGTGTATTATGATTATCTACTATTTTGGCTGGTTCCCACTTTATAATTATAAGCCACATTTTGCCCCTTTCTGAAATTATTAGTTCTGTTTCTGGCATTCTTATATGTTGTAATTGTAATAACTGTAATAAACTGTTTCTATTTAACTACTGCTTTATTAAGAATGTGATTATACATTTCATCTCATCTCAGCCATGTTATTACAATTAATGTTAACCAACTTAAACTTAACAGTAACACTAAAATCCCTGTGTTCTCATTTACACATATGTGCAATAAACCATACTGTCACGTAACCATATACAACATTATCATAGTAATATTTGTTTTTAACAACAGTTTTCTTTAATATTTCTTTGAAATTCTTAACTACTTTTGGTTTTAATAAATTATTTTCTATCGGTAACTTGGTTCTAGTTCTACGACTAAAAATTAATTGAGCTGGTGAATACATATTTCCAATTACAGGTGTGTTTCTATATTCCATTAACATTATTTCTTTATAAACATGTTATTCTAATGATTTTTTTAATATACGTTTTACAAATTCCTACACCTTTTTCCGCAAGACCTTTTTCTTGTAAATTATTTAACATTTGATTACGTAATGAAAGTTACCATTACTCTATCTTCATAAAAAACTAAATTATCATTTACAAATATTTTAATCTATTATTATAATAAAATCATCCACTTTAGTTTTTGAATTTGGCCATCCTTTATTAAACTCCTGGACAAAATTAACGCACCACCATAAATTTGCCACAAATTTGATGCTACTTTTTTTCTGAACCTATGGTCCGATTTGACTGATATTTCTAACATTTCAGGTCCATTACCTGATAATGTCATTGTCCTCATTATTTTTGATAAAAAGTTCATTTTACATTTATACCGCGTGTAATAAAAATGTTGTGTTTTTTTTCGAAAATTTGTATCACCCTGTGGCGTATACTAGCAATGGTAACATATCGCAGTTGAATTTAAACTGTAGCCTCATCTTTCCTTAACATTTTAATTTTTGTTTCACTTCATTATCTCTGTTATTAGAGGAGATACACCCTTTTATAACTCAGCATGTTTTTATAAACTTTATTTTCGTATACGGTCATTTTTATAAATTAATGTAATCAATGTAATAAATGTAATGTTTATGTTTATCGATAAATGAAAACAAAATTAACGAATCACTTTTTAATTAAACTTACTTTAATCACAATATTAAAATTAAGAATAAAGTCAAAATTACATGAATGAAGCGAATGAAACAGGAAAACAGAAAAAAAAAGAAAACAATAGAAATGTGATGTTAATATCGTGTAGGCCCTCTGGCAGCTGGTTGATGTTACTTTAATTCGAATACAGAATTAAATGGAATTACTAACCCTTAAACTAAGGGTGCGACTGATGGACAAGTGCTGGGCGAACAGCTGTTCAGACTGCACATATATCTGCCCGGTAGAGTGGTATATGCAGCGTTTATTTATTTCTAGCTCAGTCCAATTTCGGAGTCTCCGGCTCAGGGCGTTACTTCACCCAGTAGATTGTTGACTTTAACTAACCACGAAACTATTCACAAGATGTATCTCTAACGTACTACTTTCTATATTAATCAACTTTGGGGTAGCAAACTATGAGCAACCGATATATAAAATACCACAACGTTTGCAACAAAACTTATATTACTCAATATTTACAGAGAATAAAATGAACAAATGAATGTATATATGAATTTCACCAACCTGAAGGGGTGGTTACCAGAACAAGCACCATAAAATATGATGGTGATGTACTCTCACTATAGGTAACTTTTAACACTATAACAATACATGGGGGGTTCACTAGATAATTGGGGAGGAATAAGGGATGTACATAAAGTATAAAACCTCAGTCGACTGGTGCTTTTGACCTCTGAACCTAGAATAGGGTATAAACGGTGACAAGAGTATGAACGTTACCTGTAATAGAGTTTATAAGCAAATAGAATAATACACTAAAACTAAATACTAAAGACTGACTTGACGATACGTAATCTATGTGGTAACCTGGAGCAGCTCTATGAAGCCGATGTCCACCAGACAGAAGGTCGGGAACTCGTACCAGTGATTACCAGCGATTTCCAATGATCTCGAAGATTATGTCGCTAGGGGACGACTGTTGGACTGACCCCAAATCTGGATCTGAACCTGGTCCCGTCTCTGGATAGTTACTTGGACCCGTTATTTGGACCCTTGTCGCTGCAAGGGTTGCGCTATTTGTAGACTGACTACGGATTGATTGGTTACGTAGACTTGATGGAAATGGACTTGCACGTTCTAAATTCTGTAATTTTACACGCTAATAATCCCGGAACGGATATATAAGGTGGCCTAAACTAAAGCACAAGGCACGACCCAAAAGACAACACCTTATTTTATAGCACTCCAATAAAAGACCCCACTTAGGAACGCGAATTAACTTATCGCGTTATTACTATGGAGCACTATCTCGTGTAAACGTAAAACAGAACCATATATCATGCCCGCGTCTACAGCAAGTAGCAACGGATCTCCCGCGCAAGGAACGCTCAGCTCTATTGGCTGCGCTCCATCGATAACCAATCGATTTTTAATACCGACTGAGTCGGACGGAACACAATTGCCACCAACAGCTCTCATATGTAATACAGGGTAGTATCATTCTCATGTTACCTAGGCAGTGAATAATTGAAACGTAACACCTCCTCTACTCCGAATTACCGCATTCATGCGCCTCGGCATACTGGAGATTAAATTTTTTATTACATCCTGGGGAATATTCTCCCATTCTGCAATTACTGCATCCACCAGTTGATTGTGGTTAACAGGTGCAGGTACATGACTTCGTACCTTTCTTTTAAGAGCATCCCATAGATGCTCTATGGGATTTAAATCTGGACTGAGAGGTGGCCATTCCATCAACGGAATACCAACAGCATTCAAGTAGTCTATAACTTGTCTAGCCACGTGGGGACGAGCATTATCTTGCATGAATAAACAATTGGGTCCCAAAAAAGGAACAAATGGCATTACATGTTCAACTACAATGTTCTCCAGATAATAATCTGCGTTCATAGACCTCACACGTATAGGGACTAACTCTGTGCGTTCGTTAAAGCAGATTCCTCCCCAAAACATTACAGAGCCTCCACCAAACGGGACCTTTGGAGAGATATTACAACTTGCAAATCTCTCCCCTGCCCTTCGCCAAACACGTTCACGGCCATCAGGAGAATTGAGGCTAACCCTCGTCTCATCTGAGAATAAAACCTTCTTCCAATCATCAACAGTCCAATGTTGATGATTTCTGGCAAAACGCAATCTTTGAACTTTATGCTGTCTGGTGAGTAATGGCTTCTTTGCCGGTCTTCTGCTCCTTAAACCAGCTTCAGTTAAACGTCTTCTGACTGTTCGAGACGATATTTCAAGATTGCAAGCAGCTAAGAGCTCATTTTTTAGCACAGTGCTAGTGATTCTTCTGCTTCTTAGAGCGGATTGCCTAAGAAGACGCTCATCTCTTGGACCGGTACATCGCTTTCGTCCTTGTCCTGGAATTCGAGAGTAAGATCCTGTCTCGTTAAATCGAGTTACCAGGCGACTTATACTGGAATGATGTCTTCCTATCACATTAGCAACATGACGCATCGAGTAGCCCTCATCCAACAAAGTTAATGCTCTTACTGCCTCCTCCACCGATAAATTCCTTTGGCGATTCATTTTTCAAGTTTTAAACACTTGTCGGTACTCGTAACTGACAAATACGATAACAAAAAAAACCTGGTATGCAAAACGAACTTGTCTTAATAAGCAATTGAACAGATTTTAATCAGCAAGACTGACTCTCTTTGACAATTCCAAACTAAAACATTTGTTAACAAAATTTTATTGAAATGTCAAAGGAGATCCATAGCCTACTTGCAAAACATTTATAAAAATGACCGTATACGAAAATAAAGTTTATGAAAACATGCTGAGTTATAAAAGGGTGTATCTCCTCTAATAACAGAGATAATGAAGTGAAACAAAAATTAAAATGTTAAGGAAAGATGAGGCTACAGTTTAAATTCAACTGCGATATGTTACCATTGCTAGTATACGCCACAGGGTGATACAAATTTTCGAAAAAAAAACACAACATTTTTATTACACCCGGTATAAAAGTAAAATGAACTTTTTATCAAAAATAATGAGGACAATGACATTATCAAGGAATGGACCTGAAATGTTAGAAATATCATTCAAATCGGACCATAGGTTCAGAAAAAAAGTAGCATCAAATTTGTGGCAAATTTATGGTGGTGCGTTAATTTTGTCCAGGAGTTTATATAGATTTAATAATTGTCTTAATACTGGATCTGCCTGAGTTTCATTAAAATTTATCTTTAATCTCTTCACTCATGTTAATACTATGAACATCATTTAAACACGAATTAGTTTCAGAGTTGTCAGCTTTTGAACACGCTCTACTTTATGAATTACTTCTACATTTCAATTTTATTCTCTGTAATCTATTAGAAGGAATTTTATTAATTTCTTTTTTCATAATACTTACAAGCGGTAAGTGATCCGTATGCATAATTGTTTTCCTCCCATATAAATATATAAAGCATCATTTCTTTCTTGACGTTCATACTTTTTCTTCACCTTATTTACGTCATTTCTATGTATTTGTATTCTTTGCTTTCTTGTAATTTCTGCAACTCTAAAAGCTTGAATTGCATCATTCAATGTTATTGTACCCATTTTTATAATCCTATCTTGTGTTTCCCTGTCATTATTATATAATTCTATTTTGTCTCTTAGCATCTCATCTTGATTTTGAAATTCTCCATCTTTTACTAATGACTTTACATCTAATAAATATGAATCAAAATTTTCATACTCATTTTGTTTTCTATTATAAAACAAGAATCTTGAATGTAAAATATTTTTCTTTGGATTGCAGTACTTCAAATACTTTTATGACTTTTTTAATATCATGATTTTAATTTTCTTTAAATTCAAATGTATTGTATAATTCTACAGCTTCTTCTCCAATTATATTTAACAAAATAGCTACTTGCCTTTCACTACTTTCTTCATTTAAATTGCTAGCTGTCATACTTATATAGTATATTAAATTTTTGATGCATTTTATCCAATTTACATTGATATATTTCCAGTTAATTGTAATGCACTTGGAGTGATAAAATTTCCCATACCCTTTGCCATTTTTATTTATACTTTTGCTTGTTTTTATTCCTTTTTCTAGTTCTTTATTCCTTTTTCGACTACGTCATGTTTTATATGTTTATTCTAACATATAATTAATAAATAAATATATATATTATTATATTAATTGTATAGAAATAAAATATATCTTGTTAAAATTATAGTTCTGAACTGTCTCTCTATTTATTTCTATCTCCTGGTTACATCATACAAAGCCTTCTCATATATTACATATTTTATCTTAGGTAATAGTTAACTTAATTACATAATATAATATATGACACCTCGATAATTTCTATAAAACCAGTGTTGGAATTTTCCGTTTGAATATACAAAACTTGAAAATGAATATTACCTCCATTTAATTTTTTCTCATGAAAATGTAGAGAAATATATCCAGGCGTGTGTGCCTTGGTTTGTGCGATTCGCATTAAGGACAATGTAAATCAGATTAATTTTTTAGGTGAACTATATATAGGTGAATGGCGCCTATAAGCAAATGATTCTCAATTACTTCAACCACTCAATGCTCGGCAGCCGCAATAATGCTGCAAGATTTTTTGAAACTAGTGATCACCTATCCAATTATTTTTAGGCTGAAGAAGGATGTGTGGCTGGACAAGAAAAATATGTCTCACGAGGTGTAAAACAATTAAACATTTGTTGAATATTATTGTATATAATTATTGTTAAGTATTTAGTTGTATAGTTGGTATTACTGTTTATTTTTCATAAGGTTGGCAGTTCTGTTTTTGGTTCCTTTTAGATAAGGTTTGCCAACCACACAACAGATTACATATTATAATAAGAGAGTTGGTTGTTGTTTTATGTTTTAATCTTATCAGGTTATGGGCCCAGTCACCCAGTAATACCCTAAACAGCTGGAAATGTGAGTGTACTTTGTTTGTAACAGTCTAAAGGAAATTTGCACAACACAGTTGGAATTGGTGACAAAATGGACGTGGAAAAATACAAGGTTTGTTTATTCGATGGAACTAATTTTGGTAGCTGGAAATTCAGATTAGAAGCGATCCTTGATCAACACGATTTAATGCAAGTTATAAAATCTGATTTAAGTGCCTTAACTAATGGGCAAACACAAGAGGTAATACATTCTTTGGAGAAACAAGAAAAGAAGTGCAAGTAATCATAATTAATTATATAGCAGATGAACAATTAGAATATATCAAGGACCAAAAAACAGCAAAAGGAATTATTGATATCCTAAAAGCAGTATTAGAAAGGAAAACCATTTCGAGTCAATTATTTATTCGGAAGAGACTTCTCACGTTGAAATATGATGAAAGCGAGGACATGAACCTTTACTTATTGCAGGTTGATAAGCTTATCAGAGAATTGAAGGAATTAGGTGCTAACGTTGACGTCTCGGATTCTGTCTGTCATTTATTATTGAGTGTACCCAAATCTTTTGAAGCTGTTGTGGCTGCCTTAGAAACTATTGATCAATCCAAATTATCTTTAGAATTTGTGAAAGCCCGTCTTTTAGATGAAAGCAATAAACGCAAAACCTCTAATCGTGGTAACGTTAACCATCATTCTACAGCTTTTAGTGTGGAGTTAGTGAGCGTTTTAATAAGTCTTTATTAGAAAAGGCTAGAGCTATGATAGTGGACAGTAGTGTATCGAAAACACTTTGGGGAGAAGCTGTTCGTACAGCAGCCTACATAATGAACCGTTCACCTAGTAATTCACTTCATGCTAGGAAGGATAAAACCCCTGCAGAATTATGGTTTGGAAGGAAACCTTCAGTAAAAAATATGAGAATATTCGGTTCTACTGATTACCATCATATTCCAGAAATTCAAAGACATAAATTAGATGACAAGTGTAAGAAATTAATTAATTCAAGGAATGTTGTTTTTAATGAGAAAGTTCACAATACACCTGTTTCTGTTAGTATACCTTACAAAGATATAGAAGAAGTTAAAAATGAAGAATTGGAGAGTAAATTACGAGGGACAGAAGAAGAAAGAGGTAAAGATCAAAATTATTTTGAAGTACCTGATTGTAATGATGAAAATAATCGAAAAGAAAAGAGACAAGACCTCCTGCTTGGCTTCAAGATTATGTTCAATCAGAAGTTGAGGACGAGAATTCATTATATAGTGAAACGTGTATAGCTTACGGCACGCGTTAAATGCTGAACAGTATACTGAACTTGATATTCCACAAACCATCACTGATGTGGACAAACATCCCGAGAAGGATAAGTGGAAACGTGCTATTGAGGAAGAACTCCAAACTTTAGAGAAAAACCAAACATGGACTTTTGTAGATTTTCCACCGAATAGAACTCCAATTGACAGTAAGTGGGTTTTTAGTGTAAAGCGCAATGAAACTGGTGAAGTTTCGCGACATCATCGTGCTAGACTAGTGGCGAAGGGATGTTCTCAAAGAAGAGGGCTGGACTTTCATGAAACCTATTCACCTGTGAAAAGTACTCTAAGGATTTTGTTGTCTGTTGCAAATGAAAGAAAATGTTTTATTCAACAGATGGACTTTAAATGTGCATTTTTGAACGGAACATTGACAGAGACTATTTATATGAAACCACCACCAGGATATGCTAGCAACAATAAAATATGTAAGTTACATAAAACCATATATGGCCTTAAACAATCGTCCCGAAAATGGTATAAAACTTTGTCTACTCACTTATAGTCCAACCGGGTATTTGGAAAAAAGTCTTGCAAATTGTGATAAAAGCATGAAATTTGGTACAGATGCTTTTTAGGCAATTATAAGCGATTTGACCCGCATGACCCATATTTCGAACCCATAGGAGCAAGATGGCGGCGGTTTTCAAAATGGCGACTATCCAAAACAAAAAACGGTTAATAATGTGTCGATTTTGACAATGTGGGGGTCGCTTTCAAGTAATTCTAGGATGAAACAAACTACAGAATGCATATTTATTTGATCCAAAACCATTTTGCTTAAAAAAATGCATTTTTTTAACATTGCTCGTAAATTTAAAAATGAACGGTTCTTGATAGTATTCTACTTATTTTAAAAAGATCAATGGAAATTTAAATATTGGTCTTGTAACCTATGTTGGCTAACAAGTAAGGGGAACCCCCCCCCCCCGCCTCGCTCTTCTTTCAGAATGTCCCAGCTCTCAACTGAGTCAACAGGGTATACATAATAAAAATAAAACCTATTTCATTCAACACACACATATTTATTTTTATAAAATTTTAATTTTTGTTATTACAGGATGCTGAACATTTACACTGTAAAGTACAGGGATATCCAACGAAAATGACCACCCCTAATAACTTCTTTATTTTTGATGCTATCAAAAAATGTTTCTATAAAAGTTATAGGGTTTATTGAAAGCATTTAGAATATGTATTCAGAAAAATAAATGAAAGTCGTTTAGAGGAGATTTGGTTTTAACTTGCATTTTTTCAAATGGAGCACCCCAATTTTTTTGCATTTTTGAAATCAAGGTACTTTTCTCATTTCGAATATATAGATATATATCATATTATTTTTAGGGTTTTCTAATTATTGCAATTTTTGTGGCCCGAAAACAACAAGGAAATAAAATAACAGAACAAATTTTTATTTTTAGAATGCATTAGTCTTGGGTAATTTAGATATTAATTACAACTCTAAATAAAAGTAATTAAAACTGTCCTACATAAACTGTTCAAAATGACGCCCTTCATGTTCGATACAAAGCCGATACCTTATTCGAAATGAGAAAAGTACCTTGATTTCAAAAATGTAAAAAAAATGGGGTGTTATTCCATTTGAAAAAATGCAAGTTAAAACCATATCTCCTCTAAACGACTTTCATTTATTTTTCTGAATACATATTCCAAATGCTTTAAATAAACCCTACAACTTTTATAGAACAAAATTTTTTATAGCATCAAAAATAAAGAAGTTATTAGGGGTGGTCATTTTCGTTGGATATCCCTGTACAAGGCAGATCAGCACGCTTACACGAACATCGCATTGTATCGCAACCTGATTTGCAACCACACTTCTCAAGTTCTCTACACGCGTTCCATATATGTGGCAAGGAAGACCACAATGGTTCCCAAATGCCATTCGATTTTATCCAGCCCCAATCATTAAGTACTGGTAACGTCATATTGGACATATCACTTGCTCGGCCCCATATCTGCCCAGCCTGATACGCAGATCTTAAACAGTGTTGTTTTAGAGCAGCTGAGGTTGGAGGAATAAGGTGAATGGGAGAATTTTCTGTGCAAAAGAGGTGTTTTCTAAGTTTATTAACTTCGACGCATTCTCCTTTTGAACCCTACATTTTTCCCGTGAATATTTCCAATGATTTTATAGTGCCCTGGGGTATGTTGCTTTGCGGAGAAGATATGAAAACAAACGAATCAATGGCCTCATCGGAAGAAATAAATGTCTTCCAAGCAGTCTTCTTGCCTTTTGTTGCGAAAAACGAAACACTATCGCAGCCTGTAAAAGCGTGAAAACCCTTAAGTGCCGCAAGAAAAAACGTTACATCGCAATACATCGTATTGCTGAAAAATTGGGCGAACCAAAATGTGCGGCACTTAGAGGTTTTCACGCTTTTACAGGCTGCGATAGTGTTTCGTTTTTCGCAACAAAAGGCAAGAACACTGCTTGGAAGACATTTATTTCTTCCGATGAGGCCATTGATACGTTTGCCTTCATATCTTCTCCGCAAAGCAACATACCCCAGGGCACTATAAAATCATTGGAAATATTCACGGGAAAAATGTATTGTTCAAAAGGAGAATTCGTCGAAGTTAATAAACTTAGAAATCACCTCTTTTGCACAGAAAATTCGCCCATTCACCTTATTCCTCCAACCTCAGCTGCTCTAAAACAACATTGTTTAAGATCTGCGTATCAGGCTGGGCAGATATGGGGCCGAGCAATTGATATGTCCAATATAGTGCTTGGCGTAAAGTAATCTCGTGTGTTCTTTGATGAAGGAGTATAGTGGGTGGTACCGTTGTTTTCAGAAAAATTTATAGATTACGAATCATGATGGTTGCTACCTCATAGGCGCGACCGGATTTTTTTTTAGGGGGTTTTGTGTTAAAAAAATTTAAAAAAATAATGAACACTTTCATCTGTCATATTTTTGTTGTGATGCATTACTACTAACTCTAGTTAATGGCCATACACAGCCAATGATAAATAAATAAATAAATAAATACACCACATGTAATTACGACCCCCTTTATCCCAGAAGGCTCTAGGAGCCTTGTGCGGGAAGGGGCTACAATTTAAAGACAAGGGACACACATCCAATATCCGTGTATAATGGAAAAATCCCTCTCACAGTATTTCCCATTGCCACGACCGGGAATCGAACCCGGGACTTTTGGGTGAGAGGCAGATACGCTACCATTTCGACCATCAGTCATATAATTATATTCTGAGTTAAAATGTAATACTGATTTTCTGCAATTTTATCAGACGTTTCATGTTGGGATGTAATTCAGAATATGGTAATATGATAATAATAAAAAAATTTCATTGTGCTATAAATACAGGGTGTTTCCTGAGTGACTGGTCATACGATAGTGGGAAGTAGAGAAGTCCAAGGCGGTTTCAGAATGACCCTTATTTCATCCCCTAATGCCCCTCGTTTCTGATATATAGCATGTTTTCTATTTTTTGGAAAAATTTCAATCGGCCATATTTTTTTAATGGCTTCACGGAATTGAACCAAATCTGGCAGATGTGTTTCACTAATGGATGTTTATATCATTCAGTGAACAAAAGAAAAAGTTAACAGTGCCGAGGGCAAATATTTTTAGTAGGGGAAGTTACCTAAAAACATCACCCTTTGTATGGATTTTGGCAGTTTTCAATGGTAACTTTTAAAGTACACTAATAGTGTACATAAACCACGTATTTAGTTTTTTTGGCACATATTTAATGGTTCAAGAATTAACAGGTACGTTTCACGATAAGTCCATTTTAGAAATATTTACGTGTCCTCCTGCAACAAAAACATAAGCAATATACAGGGTGTCCCGAAATAATGTCCTCTTAAAGGTAGATTTCTCGTCAAAAAATAAGTATAGTCTTTTATGTACAGTAAGGTCGAAAACGGCCTCCTTGAGCCGCTAAACCTCCTCAAAGGGGGGCACCAAAAAGTGATTTTTTTTTTTTTTTCTCGAAAGTGACTAAAGTTGGCGGAATGAAATTTGGGTACGACTTTGTACTTATGGAAAGTCTTCTTTTCAATGCATTTTTATTTTTCTACTTACTTTTTAATTAAGTTAAATAAACAACCCCTATTGAATTTTTAGTCAGAACTTTTAAACAGATGAATTTTTTTTTCAAATTAAATTTTTTTCAGAAAGCCACATGTATTCTACTACTTTCAACTCTTGAAAATTTATCGTGAATCTCATCAATTTCAAATAAAAAAATATTTTCTGACCCCTTACATAATAGCCGTTTCTGTTAAATTGAAAACGGAGTTTGATACAAAAAGAATAAGTAGGCATGTGTCACTGTTACCATAATGTCATGAATCAAATCTGCCAAAAAATCACTTTTTGCTGCCCCCCTTTGAGGAGGTCTAGCGGCTTAAGGAGGCCGTTTTCGACCTTACTGTATATAAAAGACTATACTTATTTTTTGATGAGGAATCTACCCTTAAGGGGTTTCACGTTATTTCGGGACACCCTGTATATGGGCGACTTTAATAGTGTGTGAAAATATTTTATTTTACTGCCTATTGTTAGAATTTAACTTAAAATACTATAATTCATTAAATATTAGGGTCGGATCTTTTTGTTAAATTTATGTAGTATTTTTTATATTTACAAACAAAAAAGATTAAAAACCACAAATGAATTTTGTTAGAATAAATACACAATATTAGTAATTATACAAGAGTAAAATAACGCATCTAAAATTAAATTAAACACATAACAAGTTTTAAATAAATACAATTAATACAAATTACAATAACACATCTAAAATCCAATGGACAAAAATAATACAAAACAAACTACAACAAATTTTCAAACGTTCACCACCAACCTCAATACATTTTCTGGCACATAAATTTTTTTTATAGCATCTCTGATCGTGAATTATTCTTCAGTTCAGTGCATCCTCTTCTATGCATTCTTAATTCTTCTCTGGTTGCAACTTCGGTTATAGGTAGCATATATACACTTTTTACCTTTAAATAGCCCTATAAAAAATAGTCTACTGAAGTCAAATCTGGGGACCTTGCAGGCCAGGAAATTGGGCCATTACGACTAATTCGCCTATTGGGGTAATGATCATTTAAATGCTGCACCCTCTCTCTCTTAGGTTGTGAGGAGATGTACCATCGTGCTGGCCTGCAAGGTTCCCAGATCTAACTCCTATTTAAAACAAAAAGTGTATGCTACCGAAGTTGCAACCAGAGAAGAATTAAAAGAAACGCATAGAAGAGGAGTCCACTGAAGTAACTTATGATAGATGGTATAAATAATTTACAGTTACATGCAAAAAAATGTGTTGAGGTTGGTGGTGGAAATTTGAAAATTTGTTCTAGTTTGTTTTGTATTATTTTTCCCCATAAGATTTTAGATGTGTTATGTATTAATTGTTTTTATTCAAAATTTGTTTATTTTGTTTAATTTAATTTTAGAAGAGTTTTTTTACTTTTGTATAAATACAAATATTGTGTGCTTTTTCTAGCAAAATTCAACTACAAAAAACGCGGGTGTTTTAAAGTTACCATGGCAACTTCAATAATCCGAGAAACGTGAAGTGTAAATGTCAACTTCTTTATTATTGATCTGACAGAAGTACCTTGTAACGTCAAATAAAATATTACTGACAAATGTTTTAAAAACTTTAACTGTGATGACAACAATCAATCTTATATGACAGATTGCAAATTAATTTTTGTTTTTCTCATTTCGTTGACAACTAAAGGTATTTTACATTATTAGTTCTTATTTACATTTTTTTAGTAATTATTTATGATTTCAAAGTGTACCAATAAAAAAAATAGCGTAAAGTATTCGTGGATAACTGGTCTTTAAAATACTTGCTCTATTTTGCTGCGCCGCCGTCGTGCTCGAAAAATCGCGCGTGTTTTAAATCTTAAAATCCACTTATACTTTAATATACTATTATTATGTGTACACACATAAAAAAAAAATAAAAATCAGTAAATAATCGAATCAAATCGAATTTTTCTATTTATATTGTACAAGACCCCCTAAAAAAAAAATCGGTCGCGGCTATGAGATGGCAACCATCGCGATTCATAATCTACATATTTTTCTCAAACGGATGGTATCATTCCCTATACTCCTTCATCAAGGAGCACACGAACCTCAATTTTATTACTTTACGCCAAGGACTAATATGACGTTACCAGTACTTAATGATTGGGGCTGGATAAAATCGAATGGCATTTGGGAACCATTGTGGTCTTCCTTGCCACATATATGGAACGCGTGTAGAGAACTTGAGAAGTGTGGTTGCAAATCAGGTTGCGATACAATGCGATGTTCGTGTAAGCGTGCTGATCTGCCTTTACAGTGTAAATGTTCAGCATCCTGTAATAACAAAAATTAAAATTTTATAACAATAAATATGTGTATGTTGAATGAAATAGGTTTTATTATGTATACCCTGTTGACCCAGTTGAGAGCTAGGACATTCTGAAAGAAGAGCGAGACGGGGGGGGGGGGGTCCCCTTACTTGTTAGCCAACATAGGTTACAAGACCAATATTTAAATTTCCATTGATCTTTTTAAAATAAGTAGAATACTATCAAGAACCGTTAATTTTTAAATTTACGAAGCAATGTTAAAAAAAATGCATTTTTTTATCAAAATGGTTTTGGATAAAAAAAATATGCATTCTGTAGTTTGTTTCATCCTAGAATTACTTGAAAGCGACCCCCACATTGTCAAAATCGACACATTATTAACCGTCTTTTGTTTTGGATAGTCGCCATTTTGAATACCGCCGCCATCTTGCTCCTACGTGTTCGAAATATGGGTCATGCGGGTCAAATCGCTTATAATTGCCTAAAAAGCATCTGTACCAAGTTTCATGCTTTTATCACAATTTGCAAGACATTTGAAATACCCGGTTGGACTATTAGTAGAAGACGGTTTTATTATAGCAGATTCTGATAAATATCTGTTAACTAAGCTGACAAATAATTTTGTTATATATGTAATCATATTGAAGATTTGATACTCATCGGTGACCAAATTAAGGAAATGGATAATTTAAAACATTCTTTAGCCAATGCCTTTGAAATGAAAGATTTAGGCGAAGTAAAATTTTAAAGTCTTGATCAAACGCAATTTATAGAGAGATTATTAATTAAATTCAATATGCACGATTGTAAAGAAAAATCAACACCTATGGAAGCAAAATTTAAATTTAACGCTGATGATGATTCTAAATTAGAAAGCAAGCCTTATCGACAACTGATTGGTTGTCTAATATATTTATGTACAACTACGAGATCTGATATATGTTATGCTGTATCATTTCTTAGTCGTTTCCAATGACAGCCTACTCAAGAAATATGGACTCATTTAAAGCGAATATTACGTTATCTCAAGAAAACTAAATAGGTACACGACACTTGTCTATAAATCATCCTCGTCATGTATTTTATAAGCCTACTGTGACGCTGATTGGGCCAACGAAGCTAATAACCATAAATCTACTTCAGGTTTTGTGGAGGAAGTATTTGGAAATGTAATTCAATGGGCTTATTGTAAACAAAATTGTGTGGCCCTATCATCATGTGAGGCGGAGTTTATTTCCCTTAGTATAACTATTACGGAAGTTTTATGGATACAAAAAGTGTTATTTGACCTAGGACTTGACAGCGAACAGATTCTAGTAATCAAGAGGCAGATTTGTTCACGAAACATCTTGCTCGTGTGCAATTTAACAAATAAATAACGTTGTTAGGTTATGAATAATGTTAATGTTTAGATTTGTTAAATTGTGGCGGGGTGTTAAGTATTTAGTTCTATGTTGGTATTACTGTTTATTTTTCATAAGGTTGGCCGTTCTGCTTTTGATTCCTTTGAGAAAAGATTATCAAACTTATCAATTATAAAAGTATTGAAAAAGAAAACAACAAAGTCTTGTTCCCCCAAAATTCTTTTTAATTGCAACCGGTTTCGTGATCTAAGTCTTACATCACATCATCAGGCTACAAGACTACAAACAGGAAAAAATATTTTATGTAAAAACTTTAACAATCCAAATATTACATTAATCTAATAAGTTAAGAATTCAACAGATGTATATAATTAAATTTAATTAAAATAAGTAAAACTATACTATAATATCAGATAATGTTTTATATATAAAAAATATATGTTTGTAAATAAGATAAAATTATTAACAAAAGATCCTAAAAAATTACAAAAAACAATGTAGTTGTGAAAATAAATAAGTTAGTATAAAAATATAAAAATATACTTACATTTCTATATATACCAAAGGTTTGTCCGTATAAGCATTAATGAAAAATTTGTCAAAATACTAATAAATATTATGTAAAAATACATGTATTTGAATTTATTTAATGTCATTAATTAAAAATTAATCAAAATTAAAAATTAAAGGCACACAAATGACAAAGTACGTGGACAAACAGATTAAAATTTAAATAAAATAGTAGTAGGGAAAGAACTTAGAACATTTTTGTTGGAGCAGGAGAAAAAACGTAAAACACGTCGTTTTTGGGTGAGGCAATGGATTTTAAGAAGAAATCAATTGGGAGCATCAGAAAATTTGCTAAGCGAACTAGTAGAGGATACAGAAGGATATAGGAATCATTTGAGAATGTTCAAAGAAAAGTTTGATGAAAGTCTTTCAAAAATTCAAGATAATATTAAGAAACAAGACACAGCGATGCTGTAAGCAATTTCACCAAAGTTAAAATTACAAATAACTCAAGATATTTAGCCACAGGTGATTCATTTTCCACGCTTGCTTTCATGTACTGAGTACCGAAAAATACTATTTCAAATAAAAGATTGATGTTTGGCGGGGCTAAATAAATACAAGGAAAATGAATAGTGCCATATACCCCAAAAAAGAAACAAACAGAAACAAACAGGTTCCGTTGATACTGAAGATTTCTACACAGGTCGCATTATACCGGGTTCATGGAGAGTACAAAAAAATCGATGAATGGCTTACTTCATGTGGAAGTTAGTAGAAGTCATAATTACACAATGGAAGCCGCTACTGTACGTGACAAGTATGCCGATTATTTTTCTGGGCGTGGGTGGAGCTGTGCCCTGGCAACAAAATATGTTACACGACGATTGAGAATAATAATTAAATGTTATGTAACCAATAATAAAAATTACTTACTAAATTTGATGATGATGTATTTGAGCCACCTAGAAAAACGTCTGCCCTTTTGTACCAAAACAACTTCGGCACATACAATCCATCTGTCCCCATCCCACTTTTATTTGATTTGCAAATCAATGAATGTTCTCTTTTATACATCGTTCTAATTGTTTTAATTGTGTTCTTAACTTCAGCCGTAGTAAGACCAGCAATTTGCATTTCGGAAGGTTCAGTTTTAATTGCTCTTTTACAATTTATAATAATAACGGCCGGTTCCATAATGAAATTAAAGAACCTTTAAATTTTAAAGTAGCCTTTAACTTTTAAAATTGGTTTCATAATTACATTTTAAAGTAAAAGCAGACTTTATCGTTCCTTAAAGATAAAGTCACAATTTTGATGCTTTAGTGCGTGTAAAGTGGAGCCCCGACCAATTAATAAATAAAAAACAGAACCTTCTAGAAATCGTCGGCTTACTAGACAAGGATGTGCAATCATATAAAGATCTGCAATCATATAAAGATCTGAAAAACGATAAAAGTGTAGAAGAAAAAGACACTGATGACTGCCAATAGAAAGTTGAGGTTTAGTATTATATTGGAGAAGAATTAGACCATTTTTCAGAAAGGTAAATTAATAAAAAAAATATAAGTAATTTGAATTTACTATAATTTAAAGTAGACTTTTTCTACTTATCACTCTATAGTTTTAGTATACAGTAGGTAGATAATAATAGAATTCAAGAACCCAAATAAATTTCTAAGCGAAATATACAATTAAAAATGAAATATGTTTTTTCACAATTCAATCAATTTCGAATTTACATATAATAATAATTAACACTTTTATCCAATTAATATAAAACCAAGTAACACATTATTATATGTATACAGTATATTCACTTTTAAACCAAAGCAGTTTGTGAGTGAATAGGAGATAGTAGTAAAGCGAGAGCACTACACATGCGTGACTGCATGTCGATCTCAGAATGTTAGCGCTCTCGCTTTATTGTCTCCTATTCACTCACAAAGTGCTTTGGTTGAAAAGTGAATATACTGTATATATTTTTGGTATAAAGCATGTCCAAATATAATGGAAGCAATAATTTAAACAATTAAAGTTCGTCAATGTTGTGTGCCACTTTAGAACCGATTAAAATAGCCTGGTTTACATTGTCTAATGCCTGTTGAACTCTTGCAATTTTCTTCTGGTACTTCTTTAATTTCTTAAGAATGTCTAATTTTTTTTCCTTGTTTTCTTTGCACAAAACCATTACTCCTTTTAATGAACTGCTTTAATTCCGTTATGTATTCATTACAAGATTCTTTCTCCGCTGCTATGTCTGTAAAATGGTTAAATGTAACGTCACTTTCATTTTCATCGCTATCGGTAATGTCCTCATATTTTTGGGTGGGGATTGTGATAGGAGGTTCCTCCAATTTAATGGCGATGTCTTCATGGTCACTTTCTTCGTATTGGCTAATATCCTCATATTTCGGAGTAGACGTTGCAATAGGATTAGGTAATTTTCTTAACGTGCCGATGGGCTTTATGTTAGAAAAGGATCCATTTGTAATAACAAAATCGCTTTCACAACTTGTATTTGAATTGTTACAATGTTTGGATGTACTAGGCATTTCTTCAAAATTTGTATGGTTCGTTAATAATCTTCAATGTTGTAAGATTTTCATTGATTTCCCCTGTTGAGAAACTGCTGTCTGCTTCGAGGAACCGGCAATAACTTTCATTTTTCTAATCGTATATCTCTAATAAATTTATTTGAACTGAGCTCTGAATATTGTTGGGGATATTTATTATATCGTAGTTTGATAAAAATATTACCCCTACTATGAAGCTCCCCCAGTATTAGATTTTTATGCAATATTAATTCCCAATCATACAGCAGTAATGTTGGATTTTTTCACTAGAATGTGTGAACCGCGTTGGTAGCTTCTAGTCCGCGGATATTTATTTATATATTTATTTCAAGCAACTGTTAAACCCCCTGGACTCAATTATTTCGAGGCGTGTAGAATTTGAACTCTATAAACTGTGCGAATCTGTTTTTTGATCATGTCTCATAGACATATCATGTTTTAACTTGCAATATACATATTCGTCTATTTTATTGTCCTATAAACTCTTGGAAATATGAAAACTTGTTGGTAACTTTAGAGAGCCATATTCTATACGTTTTATTATCACACGTCCTATATTTCCTATTCGTATTGAATATATCATGTGTAATATATTTGTTTAAATACATCAAATCGCTCACCTCTAGAGATATACAGGTTTTTTTATTTTTTTTAAATAATAACGAAACCACATGTCATTACCCCCCACCTTGACCTTGATCACTGATCACTGGCTTCGTTGCTCCTTTATTCCTCTCATTACCATACTACTCCAGGAGACGAGCAACCCCCAACCTGGAAATTTTGCCAAACCTCTTATCTTACTAAGGGTAGGAATTTTTTACTTACCTAACATTTAATAGACAAGGGACCGACTGCTTTGCATCCCCTCCGAAGGATGGTGTATCCTCAATACACCTCTCACGTACAGTTGTATTGCTTCTGCGATATAGCTGATATACAAGCCGCTAGAAGTAGAGAAACGAGACCGCGTCTTTCCGTGGATAGTGAATATAGTCACCCATCCAAGTACTAAACGCGGTAACTGTCGCTTAACTTTTCGTATCCATACGAAGTGTAGTCTTCCGCTCGCTGCCCAATGAGGACATATCTCTTATTTATAAAAAAAAATATATATATATATATATATATATATATATATATATATATATATATATATATATATATATATATATATATATAAAATATATAAAATATTAATTAAAAAAAAAGGAAAAGGACATATCTTTTGTTTTTTTTTCAATAAATATTTGCAGTTTTCGAATTTTTAGCCAATTCTTACAAATCTATCATTAACTTGATGACATTGAAGTGAAAACTGATAGATATCTTCAAAAACGGATTTGTAACAAATTAAATAAATTTGTCATTTTTCTGCAAACGTGAAAAATCGCCTTATGACCTTTTAACTATTTACCACAGAAATGTTCGTTGATGTTATTTAATATATTACGTTATACAGTAAACATTATATTATTTTCTATTTTAGTCAGCCAGTCTACAGCAGAAGATATTACTGATGAATCTGTAGTAGATGTGAGACCAGCAGACGTTCCTTTAGCGGGTCCATCTCATATTGAATAATCTTCTACATTAATGTTGGAGACAGAAAATTATTTATTAAAAATGAAGATGGAGAGAAAAGAGAAAACTATTGGAAGCTTAAGAGGTCGATTGTGTATTTGTGTAAGTGTCGTTCGCCACCGATTGTCGCTTATGAACGACTATGGTTATTCTGTAGTGAATGACGGTCGTATTGAAACTACTTTAATTATCGTTAATCAGCGACAAATATATTAGCTGTCGTACGTGTAAACGATAAGACTTTTAGGTTATATTTATATAAATTAAGAAGAGTCCTGTCAACGGTTTTGTTAGTATAGTGATTACAATTACATCATGAATGCACCTCCAAATAATGAACTTGTACAGTTCATTCGCCATGAGTTGCAACTTAGGTAGGTATATAAGTAATAAGTTCTTTGTGCCAAAAATCTCTAATGTTTTTTAATGTCTGTGTTCTGAAAAAAATTAATTTTTAGACATAATTATCATCAATCTTTGCGGATTCTGCGAGATACAAGTAATTCATTCGAGCTACATGAGGAAGTCTTTAGGCAAATTTATAGGTTAAATATAGAGACAGCACAAGATGTCTTTGAGGAAATACGTGAATTTTTGCCAACTGGTCAACGTAGTAAGTACTAGAGTGGCTCCTGTTATTAGAGTAAAAAATATAACTTGGTGAAAAACAATGTTATGTGTAATTTTGAAATATAATTCCATTTCAGTTTTTTACTGCGCTGCATTTCTTTGCTCACGGAAGCTATCAAAAACCTATTGGGCAAGATCGATTAAATTGTTTCTTCATTGCCTTCTGTTAGCCGCAGCATTAATGAAATAGCAGACGCGATAGTTAACCATTTAGCAAATAGATATGTAGGATTTCCTGAAACAATCGATGAAATTGCGAATGTAAAAAATGGATATGTGTTAAAGTGAATCTGGTGGACCTACATACTGGGTCAATGAATTTCTCTAATTTTACAGGTTTTATGCAAAACATCATATACCAGATTGTTCGCATATTAATTATGCCGATATCCTGGAAGCGTTCATGATGCTGCTATTTGGAGAATTAGCAATGTAAAAACAACTTTACAGCACAAATTTGAAAATGGAGATAATGCAACATATTTAATATAGGTATGTAAATGAGTAGTCATTGGGGCACTTGGGCCAGACAGTGACGTCACAAGCATGGCGCCAGTGACATCACTGTCTGGAATCTACTTCACAGGCCGAAACTCCGGCATGGCCCCTCTAACTTTTTCTTTGACATATGCCGACAAAGGTGCGCCCCCTGATAATATTGCTGTGACACGCAAAAATCAAAAGGGCGGGGGGAATGTGAATTTAATAATAATAATAGTAATAATAATAATTGGACAATAATAATAATAATAATAATAACCTGCATCTCACTGCTGCTAGAAAAAAAAAACATGGCGGTGCAGTAGGTATGAGAAAAAAACATGGCTGCGTAGCAGGTATGAGAAAAAAAACAATTTCCGGTCTTCTGAAATACATGATGTGGGGTATCAAATGAATCATCTCAATGTCTAGAGTACTAATTTAACAAAATTTTCATTCTAAGTGTGAAAAAGGGGGTTTGGGGCTTGATAATTGAATTTAAAGTATATAGATATGTTCCCCAACTCGAAACATGCTAGAATCCGTCATAAAATAACAACTTCCGGTCTTTACTTCCGGTCTTCTGAAATACATGATGTGGGGTATCAAATGAATCATCTCAATGTCTAGAATACTAATTTAACAAAATTTTCATTCTAAGTGTGAAAAAGGGGGTTTGGGGCTTGATAATTGAATTTAAAGTATATAGATATGTTCCCCAACTCGAAACATGCTAGAATCCGTCATAAAATAACAACTTCCGGTCTCTACTTCCGGTCTTCTGAAATACATGATGTGGGGTATCAAATGAATCATCTCAATGTCTAGAGTACTAATTTAACAAAATTTTCATTCTAAATGTGAAAAAGGGGCTTTGGGGCTTGATAATTGAATTTAAAGTATATAGATATGTTCCCCAACTCGAAACATGCTAGAATCCGTCATAAAATAACAGCTTCCAGTCTCTACTTCCGGTCTTCTGAAATACATGGTGTGGGGTATCAAATGAATCATCTCAATGTCTAGAATACTAATTTAACAAAATTTTCATTCTAAAATGTGAAAAAGGGGCTTTGGGGCTTGATAATAGAATTTAAAGTATATAGATATGTTCTCCAACTCGAAACATGCTAGAATCCATCATAAAATAACAACTTACACTAATGAAGCTCAAAGATGGCGTCAGATGTTGAAACTGCAGGCAATTAAGCTTTCAATATATATTTCAAAAATGAGTAGTACTGTTTATTATTTCTAACGAATTTCTAATAAGTTTTGATTATTGTCAGACAGCAAAACGTTCGTGTACAAAAAATAAATTATTTCTAATTTGAACTGATGACTTTTTGGTTTCTCGCGCTGGACAGTCAACAATTTAGATGCTCGTGCGTATATACCTGGCTCTTTTTATGGTGACAGCCCCTTTTTGTACGGAGGTCTAACGGACACCTAGAGACGGTACTTGACCCCATGCAGAGGTGCGATTGACGAGCCGAACTGTCGACTTTTTATACCACTCAATCAGAGACGGTAACCAGTGCGTGAAATATAATCATAAAGAACATCAGCCAAACTATCAACTCAAATAGTTCATGTTTTTTAGGAAAATTTAAATTATTTTAAACTGCTCAAGTTTTTAACCCGATAGACCACCTACCATGGTATGAACCATCGAATCGGAACTATGCCATCAGAGTGCCAAGGGTAAAGCTTCTAGCAATAAAAAATAATAGATTTTGCCAAAATTTTTAAGAATATTGCTTCTGCGTACAAAAACGACAACGTATTGAATATTTCATTAGGTGCATACATTATAATTCGCAAATATAAAAAAAATAATATAGTACGTAAAGCTCATTGGTAATATTTTTGTTTTAAATACGTTGAAGACGGGATTACTTACCCCAATATACTTACCAACTCCTTGTAGAAAGATAGTAAGAGGAATTTGTATTGACGGAAGAAAAATCTGCAATCAAAATATCATTCTTAAACTTCATTCATGTCCTGTCTACTCGCATAATCGATATTAATAGTCGTTGCTTTATTATAAAATTAGCTAGAAAGTATATATTGCATACCTAGTATGTATAATAAATAATAACCGGTCAACCTTCCATATCATGGCCTCCGCTACAGACTGCAGGTAGTTAGCTTTCTGTGCTGCGGGCGCGCTACTTATTCTTTTACCGAAATTCAAAAAACAAGAACAACCACCCAGAGAGACGCACTTAATGTTAGTGGCACGATTTCTGGAACACAAGGGCATATATTGAGCGCGTAGACGACAGAGTCTTAGAAAATAAACAGGTTAAGACAGGCAGTAGACATCGATGCGTTATCCGCTGTTGCCATAAAATATGAAATAAAATCTAAATTATTTTAATAATAATAATTAACGTCAACATAACATGTCGTGTGCCTACAGAAATATAAAGTGGTATTTCTTTTTATTTTTGTATGTGTAATGTGTATAGGTACCTATTTTTATTTCTAATCTCCTGTGAATATTTATATTAATGTTTTTCAATTTCATTATTTTTTTGTATTTTTAATTTTCCTGAACAAATGATTTTAATCAAAAACTAAACCGAAAAAATTAGTACTACTAACCTGATGTAAGTACCCTACCTATATTAAAATAGTAAGAACATCTCCGCATATAACTCAAGACATGTAACAAGAAAATAGATATGTAATTACCAAAGTAACATTTTCCACTTGAAGTCTAGTTAAAGGCCGCAGATAATGCAAAAGAAAGAAAGAACCAATTCTAAAACTTTTAGAAATAACATTTTTAATAGTATCGAGTATTAAAACATAAATGTATTATTTTAAAAAGGTACTTAGAAAACCAATGTATACCAATGGCTTCTAGCATAGATCTTAGACCTATGAAAATAGGTCCTATAATCAAGAGAGGTGAGAGGGGCATGCCAAGGGCTGTCCGTTAAGATTTTTATTATGAGTTATGAGGGTGGAGCTATGAAATTTTAAAGATGTCCGACATGTAAACAGCTATAGTCGTAATTAGATGTGAGTATGTCATACCTGTAGTCTATTGCTATAAAAAATTATTTAATTAATTAAATACTGATTAAATCGTTATTCCGTATTAGCAGATAAAATTCCTTATATTGGCGTGTCGAAATGTAATTTCTATTTCCTGTAGTACCTAACACGTCCGAAAAATGCATAAGCAGACAGTAAATTTGAATGTTTTTTTTTTTTTTTTTTTTAGGCGATGCGCTTTGAATTGAACGGGCGATGAGGATGACGTAATTGCTTTTTATTTATTACAATTGAACATATGATAAAATGAAGTTCTTGTAGTAGGTACACCATACCTGTATACTAGTCTATTGTTATAAGAATTAGGTATTGAATTATTTAATTACCAAATAAAATTGTTTATTATATGGCATATTAGTAGATAAACTGTATGAAATATCTACATGTCGGAGAGATACTTAATTTTCAGAAACCAGCAACTTGCACCTAGTATAAATAAAACAATATATCTAAAATGCATTTGATGGGTTTTAATGCTATAGAGGAGATTTAGAGGGTAATAAAAGGCATTCATCATTCAATTTGATGTAAAATGCTTCTTCTGATGGTAATTATATGCAATAATAGATGATTGTTTTATCAATCAATGGATGATTCTAATATATTATTTTTAAGTATTTAATAAAATTAACGGTAGGTAGTTATTTTTAAGCATTCAATTGTAAAGTAATAGATCGTTTTTTGATATATTAGATGTTAAATGTATTTGTAATTCATAATGCATGAAATACTCAGATGTGCACATCACGATGTAAGCAAGTTGAAATTAGCCCAATAATTTAAGCTGACGTCATATTTAGACGAATTCAAACAGGTAGATTTCACAACGATCCATGCATGACCGCAATATTAAATTTTAGCTCTACTAGGTACATAATACGCGAATAATTGAATACCTGAATTATTATAAGAAAATATGACTGCTTATCAATCAATGACTTGTTCTAATATAGTTTAGATGCTTTAATTGCTAAACGATAACGAAAGAATCATCCGTATGAAATGCCTATAATGGGCGAGTACTCATTAAAAAATAAACACAGATGTGTGAACCGACGTGTGACATTCCTCAAATTTTTGCATACTATGCAAGGTTGCACCATGACCTATATACGACTGCGATCTAATTTGACGTAATATCTGAACAATCAGTGATTAGTGTATCAAAAAAAAAAAAAAAAGAAGTAGGTTATTAATATTAAAGGTATCTGTAGTAGTAAGTAGATATATTACACCTTTTTTTTTATCATAATCGGGTTTTTAGATGGTGTGAAGTACATAAGATTTGATAGACATAATATATACGGAGTGGTTTTATACAAGCACAATTCACGAACATTGTAACTAGTTTTAATGTATAAAAATACTATATACGAGGCGCTATACGAAGACATTTAGCATGCTTTATTTACAAAACTAGTTGATGTGAAGATCTATCTATCTAAATAGCAATAATACATAATTATCCTAGACCATCAGACCAAGGTGATGAATGTCATCGAGTTCTCCGAGCATGTTGAAAACAGAAATCTTCTTGAAGAACGATGGAAATCGAGCCGAATACTGTGATTCTCGAACACGAGGACCAAGTGATATTCCCAGACTACTCTATTAAGATGCCAGAAGCTATATGAATTTTGTACGTAATTTACAAAAATTGAAAGAAGACATTCATACAAGTTTTTTTTTTACATAAGTTGAAAAATGTCCACATCTAACAATCGAAAGATGATTCATTTCGATGAGGAGGAAAAACTTAAAATACCTATATTATTTATAATACTAGGCATATGCTTACGGGAATGCTTGAAAAGTGATTGGATGCAAGAAGTGACTGATCGAATAAGACTTCAAATGAGAATTTTACGCTGTGCCGAAATAATAAATCCAGAAATTATGCATTATATCACAAGTTATTATATATATCCTCTTTTTATGTAACATATAACATGTATTGAATAAAGAAATATGAATTATAATAGACATAACGAGTTCTATTACATGTCCACTGACTCTCGTATGAAATTTTTTGATAACCCCATGATAACAATTACATGTACATGTAGTATAATTAGATGTTAATTATGTGCAATAATAGATGACTGTTTTATCAATCAATAGCAGGTTCTAATACATTATTTCAATTATTTAATTACCGATTAAGTCATAAAAAATATGGTCACTTATCAATCAATTATGCGTTCTGAGATATTCTTAAGAGTTCAATTGTATGCAATAAATCAATTTTTCTATATTAAATGTATATTTTTAGTTTATAATTCGCGAAATACTCAGATATATCACAATATTACAATAAACACGTTAATACTAATTAAATAATTAATCTGACGTCATATAAAATTTCAACGAATTTAATAAGATTTCGCCACAGCTCGTATACGAATGTAATATTAATTTTAGTTCTACTAGATATGCAAATAATTTATAATTATATGAAGAGCTCCTAAAGTCTAGAGCCACCAAATAACTACCAAAATTATTTTTTCGACTGTACTTCATAGAAGGCAAGATATCTGACGAAGATGAGTATAAACTATTCATTTTAAATAAAGTATGGATAGGCATCGTCTTTTCAAAAGAATGTTCCTCAAGAATCATGAAATCAAGGTATATTTATACCCCTTTTATCACGCGTCGGTTTTTAGGAAGGTAGACGGCATAAGAATTGATAAAAAATAATATACTGAGGGGCTTTATACAAGCACAATTCATGAAGTTTTAATAGAAATAATATATCAAACGCTATAACTATAGATTCTCTGAATTTTAATGTATAAACATACTATATACGAGGCGCCATACGAGGGTAATTAGCGTACTAAGATATGCCTTATGCACACGCTTTGTTTACAAAACTAGTTGATGTGAAGATCTATCTATATAAATAATAATAATACATAGTTCTCCTGGGCCATCAGATCAAAGTGATGTATGTCATCGAGTTCTCAGTGCATGTTGAAACGGGAACCGTCTTGAAGGATAATGGAAAACGAACCAAATATCCTCGAACACGAGATCCAAAGTGTTATACCCAGGCTACTCAGTCGAGATGGATGTTCTAATATTCGTGGTACTCAAAGGTATAAAACCAGCACGCCGTTCTACGCATTGAAAGTGAGTCTAGTACATCAAAACATCAACAGAGCGGATGGCAAGCCAAATACAGAAAGCAATCAACCTGGAGAGTCTACCTCTGTTAGCTTAGAGGTACACCACTCTGGCATCTACAGCCACTAACCCTGCGAGGTGGGGAGAGGTAGATTATTCACGGATGTTGTCTCCGTAAGGAGTCTGAGCCCATGAGGAGACTGTCCAGCATAGAGGAACCGGAGAAAAATAATAATTTAAATATATAAATACATATTTTCGTTCGCAGCAAAAATAGCATGTTATAGTGTTTCAAGATCTTCATTCAAGCGTTATTAACTTAATATTATTAATAAATAAAAATCAGATATTAATTAAATACATATCATTTAAGTATGTAATATATTATGCGAGAACAACAGCTTAAATGCCTACATTTTTTGATGTAATAAAGTACATTTCATGAGTGCATAGTATAAATACAGACTTGAACAGCAGAACCGTATAAAATATCGAGAAATTTTTACTAATACACTGCATTCCTCAAAAATATGTTAAATATGAAAAAGAAAACGGTGGTGATCTAATTTACATATATTGTAATAATAAACAATTTCAATATACACCATTGAAGCATGCGTAGCAGTGTTTTATTTCTCAAAGAAATTGGCACATGCCTAGTAAAAATCTTAGTAGAACCGACTTAGGCATTAATGTGGTTAAGATATATACATCTCTCTTCTTATTTTTCACTGAATAATTTGACTTATTGTTTATAATTAAACGTCGATTCTCTTAAGATTTGAAACCATTAAATAACTTTCAAAATAATGTTTCCAATTGTATTTCACAGGAGGGTAGATACCCATGGAAGACAAGTACCTATAAACTATTCATTTAAATAAAGTACGTAACAAATATTGTGATTCCCGAGCATGAGCTCCAAGTACTATACTTAGACTACTACATCAGAATGTCACTCTTAATAATCGAGGTACTCGCAGAGCTGATGCAGTTCTACATATTGAATACCATCCTAACCGATCAAACATCGTCAGAGTGGATTGTAAGTCAAATGCAGAAAGCGGTCAACCGGGGAGATCCTCCCCTGTTAACTTAGAGGTACACGACTCTGGTATCTACAGACACTAACCCTTCAAGATTTAGGACGGCGGTTGTAGATTATCCACGGGGGTTCTTTCCGTAAGGTGACTATGCTCAAGAGGAGACCGTCCAGCATCAAGAAACCAGAGAGAAATAATAATAATTTAAATAAATATAAATACATATGTAATTTCTTTCGCAGCGGAAAAAAAAAACACCATGTAATAGTGTTTCAAGATTTCCATTCAAACGTTATTAAATTAAGGGGGTGCCTCGATTTAAAAAAAATAATGTTAAGGACGATAAAAGCTTATAGAAAGCCGGTCATAAACTGACAGAAATCGATTCATAGGATGATAAAACTGACCAAATCTGATAGATATCGGCTCATAAGATGATAAAAAGCTGATAGAGGTGATAAGAAAGTCGGTCATAAATTGATAGAAATATGTTCATAAGATGATGAAAAGTCTATAAAAATGGGTAAACGTCGATAGAAAGCGGCTTGTAAGAAGATAAAACTTGTAAAAGAGGATAGAAAGCAATCCAGAAGATGATAGAAAGTTGATAGAACTCGACTCAAGCCGATAAAAACGTCTATAGGAAGGCATTTTACGATAGGTTTGATAGGAAGACTGATAGAGATCGGCTCATAAGATGATAAAAAGCTGGTAGAGCTGATAGAAAGTTTGTCATAAATTGATAGAAATATGTTCATAAGATGATGAAAAGTCTATAAAATGGATAAGTCGATAGAAAGCCTTTCATAAGAAGATAAAACGTATAAAAGCGGATAGAAAATCATCATTAACCTATAGAAACCGAATCATAAGATGAAAAAAATTTGATAAATCTGATAGAGTCGGACGCAGACTGATAGAAAAAAATGTTCATAAGATGATAAGAATCCTATAAAACAGAAAAAAGTTGACAGAAAGAGGCTTGTAAGAGGATAAAACTTGTAACAGAGAATAGAAAGCTGTCCATAAGCTGATAGAAAGTTGATAGAATTCGACTCATATCGTAAAATGTCTTCCTATAGGAAGACATTTTACGATAGGTTAGACTGGACGCGTCCAATCTAACCTATCGTAAAATGTCTTCCTATAGACGTTTTTATCGTCATATGAGTCGAATTCTATCAACTTTCTATCAGCTTATGGACAGCTTTCTATTCTCTGTTACAAGTTTTATCCTCTTACAAGCCTCTTTCTGTCAACTTTTTTCTGTTTTATAGGATTCTTATCATCTTATGAACATTTTTTCTATCAGTCTGCGTCCGACTCTATCAGATTTATCAAATTTTTTTCATCTTATGATTCGGTTTCTATAGGTTAATGATGATTTTCTATCCGCTTTTATACGTTTTATCTTCTTATGAAAGGCTTTCTATCGACTTATCCATTTTATAGACTTTTCATCATCTTATGAACATATTTCTATCAATTTATGACAAACTTTCTATCAGCTCTACCAGCTTTTTATCATCTTATGAGCCGATCTCTATCAGTCTTCCTATCAAACCTATCGTAAAATGCCTTCCTATAGACGTTTTTATCGGCTTGAGTCGAGTTCTATCAACTTTCTATCATCTTCTGGATTGCTTTCTATCCTCTTTTACAAGTTTTATCTTCTTACAAGCCGCTTTCTATCGACGTTTACCCATTTTTATAGACTTTTCATCATCTTATGAACATATTTCTATCAATTTATGACCGACTTTCTTATCACCTCTATCAGCTTTTTATCATCTTATGAGCCGATATCTATCAGATTTGGTCAGTTTTATCATCCTATGAATCGATTTCTGTCAGTTTATGACCGGCTTTCTATAAGCTTTTATCGTCCTTAACATTATTTTTTTTAAATCGAGGCACCCCCTTAATTTAATAACGTTTGAATGGAAATCTTGAAACACTATTACATGGTGTTTTTTTTTTCCGCTGCGAAAGAAATTACATATGTATTTATATTTATTTAAATTATTATTATTTCTCTCTGGTTTCTTGATGCTGGACGGTCTCCTCTTGAGCATAGTCACCTTACGGAAAGAACCCCCGTGGATAATCTACAACCGCCGTCCTAAATCTTGAAGGGTTAGTGTCTGTAGATACCAGAGTCGTGTACCTCTAAGTTAACAGGGGAGGATCTCCCCGGTTGACCGCTTTCTGCATTTGACTTACAATCCACTCTGACGATGTTTGATCGGTTAGGATGGTATTCAATATGTAGAACTGCATCAGCTCTGCGAGTACCTCGATTATTAAGAGTGACATTCTGATGTAGTAGTCTAAGTATAGTACTTGGAGCTCATGCTCGGGAATCACAATATTTGTTACGTACTTTATTTAAATGAATAGTTTATAGGTACTTGTCTTCCATGGGTATCTACCCTCCTGTGAAATACAATTGGAAACATTATTTTGAAAGTTATTTAATGGTTTCAAATCTTAAGAGAATCGACGTTTAATTATAAACAATAAGTCAAATTATTCAGTGAAAAATAAGAAGAGAGATGTATATATCTTAACCACATTAATGCCTAAGTCGGTTCTACTAAGATTTTTACTAGGCATGTGCCAATTTCTTTGAGAAATAAAACACTGCTACGCATGCTTCAATGGTGTATATTGAAATTGTTTATTATTACAATATATGTAAATTAGATCACCACCGTTTTCTTTTTCATATTTAACATATTTTTGAGGAATGCAGTGTATTAGTAAAAATTTCTCGATATTTTATACGGTTCTGCTGTTCAAGTCTGTATTTATACTATGCACTCATGAAATGTACTTTATTACATCAAAAAATTTAGGCATTTAAGCTGTTGTTCTCGCATAATATATTACATACTTAAATGATATGTATTTAATTAATATCTGATTTTTATTTATTAATAATATTAAGTTAATAACGCTTGAATGAAGATCTTGAAACACTATAACATGCTATTTTTGCTGCGAACGAAAATATGTATTTATATATTTAAATTATTATTTTTCTCCGGTTCCTCTATGCTGGACAGTCTCCTCATGGGCTCAGACTCCTTACGGAGACAACATCCGTGAATAATCTACCTCTCCCCACCTCGCAGGGTTAGTGGCTGTAGATGCCAGAGTGGTGTACCTCTAAGCTAACAGAGGTAGACTCTCCAGGTTGATTGCTTTCTGTATTTGGCTTGCCATCCGCTCTGTTGATGTTTTGATGTACTAGACTCACTTTCAATGCGTAGAACGGCGTGCTGGTTTTATACCTTTGAGTACCACGAATATTAGAACATCCATCTCGACTGAGTAGCCTGGGTATAACACTTTGGATCTCGTGTTCGAGGATATTTGGTTCGTATTCCATTATCCTTCAAGACGGTTCCCGTTTCAACATGCACTGAGAACTCGATGACATACATCACTTTGAACTGATGGCCCAGGAGAACTATGTATTATTATTATTTATATAGATAGATCTTCACATCAACTAGTTTTGTAAACAAAGCGTGTGCATAAGGCATATCTTAGTACGCTAATTACCCTCGTATGGCGCCTCGTATATAGTATGTTTATACATTAAAATTCAGAGAATCTATAGTTATAGCGTTTGATATATTATTTCTATTAAAACTTCATGAATTGTGCTTGTATAAAGCCCCTCAGTATATTATTTTTTATCAATTCTTATGCCGTCTACCTTCCTAAAAACCGACGCGTGATAAAAGGGGTATAAATATACCTTGATTTCATGATTCTTGAGGAACATTCTTTTGAAAAGACGATGCCTATCCATACTTTATTTAAAATGAATAGTTTATACTCATCTTCGTCAGATATCTTGCCTTCTATGAAGTACAGTCGAAAAAATAATTTTGGTAGTTATTTGGTGGCTCTAGACTTTAGGAGCTCTTCATATAATTATAAATTATTTGCATATCTAGTAGAACTAAAATTAATATTACATTCGTATACGAGCTGTGGCGAAATCTTATTAAATTCGTTGAAATTTTATATGACGTCAGATTAATTATTTAATTAGTATTAACGTGTTTATTGTAATATTGTGATACATCTGAGTATTCGCGAATTATAAACTAAAAATATACATTTAATATAGAAAAATTGATTTATTGCATACAATTGAACTCTTAAGAATATCTCAGAACGCATAATTGATTGATAAGTGACCATATTTTTTATGACTTAATCGGTAATTAAATAATTGAAATAATGTATTAGAACCTGCTATTGATTGATAAAACAGTCATCTATTATTGCACATAATTAACATCTAATTATACTACATGTACATGTAATTGTTATCATGGGGTTATCAAAAAATTTCATACGAGAGTCAGTGGACATGTAATAGAACTCGTTATGTCTATTATAATTCATATTTCTTTATTCAATACATGTTATATGTTACATAAAAAGAGGATATATATAATAACTTGTGATATAATGCATAATTTCTGGATTTATTATTTCGGCACAGCGTAAAATTCTCATTTGAAGTCTTATTCGATCAGTCACTTCTTGCATCCAATCACTTTTCAAGCATTCCCGTAAGCATATGCCTAGTATTATAAATAATATAGGTATTTTAAGTTTTTCCTCCTCATCGAAATGAATCATCTTTCGATTGTTAGATGTGGACATTTTTCAACTTATGTAAAAAAAAAACTTGTATGAATGTCTTCTTTCAATTTTTGTAAATTACGTACAAAATTCATATAGCTTCTGGCATCTTAATAGAGTAGTCTGGGAATATCACTTGGTCCTCGTGTTCGAGAATCACAGTATTCGGCTCGATTTCCATCGTTCTTCAAGAAGATTTCTGTTTTCAACATGCTCGGAGAACTCGATGACATTCATCACCTTGGTCTGATGGTCTAGGATAATTATGTATTATTGCTATTTAGATAGATCTAGATCTTCACATCAACTAGTTTTGTAAATAAAGCATGCTAAATGTCTTCGTATAGCGCCTCGTATATAGTATTTTTATACATTAAAACTAGTTACAATGTTCGTGAATTGTGCTTGTATAAAACCACTCCGTATATATTATGTCTATCAAATCTTATGTACTTCACACCATCTAAAAACCCGATTATGATAAAAAAAAGGTGTAATATATCTACTTACTACTACAGATACCTTTAATATTAATAACCTACTTCTTTTTTTTTTTTTTTTGATACACTAATCACTGATTGTTCAGATATTACGTCAAATTAGATCGCAGTCGTATATAGGTCATGGTGCAACCTTGCATAGTATGCAAAAATTTGAGGAATGTCACACGTCGGTTCACACATCTGTGTTTATTTTTTAATGAGTACTCGCCCATTATAGGCATTTCATACGGATGATTCTTTCGTTATCGTTTAGCAATTAAAGCATCTAAACTATATTAGAACAAGTCATTGATTGATAAGCAGTCATATTTTCTTATAATAATTCAGGTATTCAATTATTCGCGTATTATGTACCTAGTAGAGCTAAAATTTAATATTGCGGTCATGCATGGATCGTTGTGAAATCTACCTGTTTGAATTCGTCTAAATATGACGTCAGCTTAAATTATTGGGCTAATTTCAACTTGCTTACATCGTGATGTGCACATCTGAGTATTTCATGCATTATGAATTACAAATACATTTAACATCTAATATATCAAAAAACGATCTATTACTTTACAATTGAATGCTTAAAAATAACTACCTACCGTTAATTTTATTAAATACTTAAAAATAATATATTAGAATCATCCATTGATTGATAAAACAATCATCTATTATTGCATATAATTACCATCAGAAGAAGCATTTTACATCAAATTGAATGATGAATGCCTTTTATTACCCTCTAAATCTCCTCTATAGCATTAAAACCCATCAAATGCATTTTAGATATATTGTTTTATTTATACTAGGTGCAAGTTGCTGGTTTCTGAAAATTAAGTATCTCTCCGACATGTAGATATTTCATACAGTTTATCTACTAATATGCCATATAATAAACAATTTTATTTGGTAATTAAATAATTCAATACCTAATTCTTATAACAATAGACTAGTATACAGGTATGGTGTACCTACTACAAGAACTTCATTTTATCATATGTTCAATTGTAATAAATAAAAAGCAATTACGTCATCCTCATCGACCGTTCAATTCAAAGCGCATCGCCTAAAAAAAAAAAAAAAAAAAACATTCAAATTTACTGTCTGCTTATGCATTTTTCGGACGTGTTAGGTACTACAGGAAATAGAAATTACATTTCGACACGCCAATATAAGGAATTTTATCTGCTAATACGGAATAACGATTTAATCAGTATTTAATTAATTAAATAATTTTTTATAGCAATAGACTACAGGTATGACATACTCACATCTAATTACGACTATAGCTGTTTACATGTCGGACATCTTTAAAATTTCATAGCTCCACCCTCATAACTCATAATAAAAATCTTAACGGACAGCCCTTGGCATGCCCCTCTCACCTCTCTTGATTATAGGACCTATTTTCATAGGTCTAAGATCTATGCTAGAAGCCATTGGTATACATTGGTTTTCTAAGTACCTTTTTAAAATAATACATTTATGTTTTAATACTCGATACTATTAAAAATGTTATTTCTAAAAGTTTTAGAATTGGTTCTTTCTTTCTTTTGCATTATCTGCGGCCTTTAACTAGACTTCAAGTGGAAAATGTTACTTTGGTAATTACATATCTATTTTCTTGTTACATGTCTTGAGTTATATGCGGAGATGTTCTTACTATTTTAATATAGGTAGGGTACTTACATCAGGTTAGTAGTACTAATTTTTTCGGTTTAGTTTTTGATTAAAATCATTTGTTCAGGAAAATTAAAAATACAAAAAAATAATGAAATTGAAAAACATTAATATAAATATTCACAGGAGATTAGAAATAAAAATAGGTACCTATACACATTACACATACAAAAATAAAAAGAAATACCACTTTATATTTCTGTAGGCACACGACATGTTATGTTGACGTTAATTATTATTATTAAAATAATTTAGATTTTATTTCATATTTTATGGCAACAGCGGATAACGCATCGATGTCTACTGCCTGTCTTAACCTGTTTATTTTCTAAGACTCTGTCGTCTACGCGCTCAATATATGCCCTTGTGTTCCAGAAATCGCGCCACTAACATTAAGTGCGTCTCTCTGGGTGGTTGTTCTTGTTTTTTGAATTTCGGTAAAAGAATAAGTAGCGCGCCCGCAGCACAGAAAGCTAACTACCTGCAGTCTGTAGCGGAGGCCATGATATGGAAGGTTGACCGGTTATTATTTATTATACATACTAGGTATGCAATATATACTTTCTAGCTAATTTTATAATAAAGCAACGACTATTAATATCGATTATGCGAGTAGACAGGACATGAATGAAGTTTAAGAATGATATTTTGATTGCAGATTTTTCTTCCGTCAATACAAATTCCTCTTACTATCTTTCTACAAGGAGTTGGTAAGTATATTGGGGTAAGTAATCCCGTCTTCAACGTATTTAAAACAAAAATATTACCAATGAGCTTTACGTACTATATTATTTTTTTTATATTTGCGAATTATAATGTATGCACCTAATGAAATATTCAATACGTTGTCGTTTTTGTACGCAGAAGCAATATTCTTAAAAATTTTGGCAAAATCTATTATTTTTTATTGCTAGAAGCTTTACCCTTGGCACTCTGATGGCATAGTTCCGATTCGATGGTTCATACCATGGTAGGTGGTCTATCGGGTTAAAAACTTCAGCAGTTTAAAATAATTTAAATTTTCCTAAAAAACATGAACTATTTGAGTTGATAGTTTGGCTGATGTTCTTTATGATTATATTTCACGCACTGGTTACCGTCTCTGATTGAGTGGTATAAAAAGTCGACAGTTCGGCTCGTCAATCGCACCTCTGCATGGGGTCAAGTACCGTCTCTAGGTGTCCGTTAGACCTCCGTACAAAAAGGGGCTGTCACCATAAAAAGAGCCAGGTATATACGCACGAGCATCTAAATTGTTGACTGTCCAGCGCGAGAAACCAAAAAGTCATCAGTTCAAATTAGAAATAATTTATTTTTTGTACACGAACGTTTTGCTGTCTGACAATAATCAAAACTTATTAGAAATTCGTTAGAAATAATAAACAGTACTACTCATTTTTGAAATATATATTGAAAGCTTAATTGCCTGCAGTTTCAACATCTGACGCCATCTTTGAGCTTCATTAGTGTAAGTTGTTATTTTATGATGGATTCTAGCATGTTTCGAGTTGGAGAACATATCTATATACTTTAAATTCTATTATCAAGCCCCAAAGCCCCTTTTTCACATTTTAGAATGAAAATTTTGTTAAATTAGTATTCTAGACATTGAGATGATTCATTTGATACCCCACACCATGTATTTCAGAAGACCGGAAGTAGAGACTGGAAGCTGTTATTTTATGACGGATTCTAGCATGTTTCGAGTTGGGGAACATATCTATATACTTTAAATTCAATTATCAAGCCCCAAAGCCCCTTTTTCACATTTAGAATGAAAATTTTGTTAAATTAGTACTCTAGACATTGAGATGATTCATTTGATACCCCACATCATGTATTTCAGAAGACCGGAAGTAGAGACCGGAAGTTGTTATTTTATGACGGATTCTAGCATGTTTCGAGTTGGGGAACATATCTATATACTTTAAATTCAATTATCAAGCCCCAAACCCCCTTTTTCACACTTAGAATGAAAATTTTGTTAAATTAGTATTCTAGACATTGAGATGATTCATTTGATACCCCACATCATGTATTTCAGAAGACCGGAAGTAAAGACCGGAAGTTGTTATTTTATGACGGATTCTAGCATGTTTCGAGTTGGGGAACATATCTATATACTTTAAATTCAATTATCAAGCCCCAAACCCCCTTTTTCACACTTAGAATGAAAATTTTGTTAAATTAGTACTCTAGACATTGAGATGATTCATTTGATACCCTACATCATGTATTTCAGAAGACCGGAAATTGTTTTTTTTCTCATACCTGCTACGCAGCCATGTTTTTTTCTCATACCTACTGCACCGCCATGTTTTTTTTTTCTAGCAGCAGTGAGATGCAGGTTATTATTATTATTATTATTATTGTCCAATTATTATTATTACTATTATTATTATTAAATTCACATTCCCCCCGCCCTTTTGATTTTTGCGTGTCACAGCAATATTATCAGGGGGCGCACCTTTGTCGGCATATGTCAAAGAAAAAGTTCCCCCGGTATACCTTTGGCGGCATAGGTTAGAGGGGCCATGCCGGAGTTTCGGCCTGTGAAGTAGATTCCAGACAGTGATGTCACTGGCGCCATGCTTGTGACGTCACTGTCTGGCCCAAGTGCCCCAATGACTACTTAAATGAAACTGTTGATTGTAAATGCATTGCTTACTACATTTTACTGATTATAGGTGATTCTGGATATCCTTTGCAGCCGATCTTACTAACACCTATTGTGGATGCACTTCCAGACACACCAGAGGGTCGGTATACTGCAAGGCATGTACAAATTAGAAATTGCATTGAACGCTTGAATAGGGTTTTCAAAAGGTGTTTGGAGATGTATGTATGCCGATCGAGTATTGCATTACAAACCAGATGTTGTACCAAAAATAATATATGCCTGTGCAGTTTTGCATAAAATCATGCGAATGAGAAATAGCCCTGGTATGTTTTGATCTGACTAGATAGATACATGTTTTTTTTTTAATTTGTTTTTTTAATTGAAGAATATCTACAGAATGGCGATAATAAAGAAGACGTTGAACCAGATAACGAGGCAGATGATGCACATTTACTGCATTGGGGAAATATTATCCGAAATCGTATTATTAATAATAATTTTCAAAGTTATAAATTTTCCAATGTAATATCAAACAGGTTTTTGTAAATAATGTTTTATTAAAGATTAATATACAGCATTGCGTATATTTTTAGTAAACGTAACTATAAAACGAAAATTGACAAAAGTAAACAATTTAACATGTAACAAAAATAATTTCTGAATCATCGGACTGGTCTGTGTCACTTAATTTAAAATATTGGTCAGGATACTTGGCTTGCAACACTAATGTTTTTAATTTTAGTTTCTTTTCTTGCAGTTTAACTAGATTCTCTAAATTGTTATTTATTTTCTCTAAAACATCAACTGCTTGAGAGTTCGTATGGTTGTTCCATTACTGACTGCAAGCAGCTCACAAGACTCCTTTTCCTTTTCACTCCATGCTGCAGTGGTGTATTTAAACTCTGTGGTGTTGCGGATTTTGCCAAGTTCAACTGTTTTGCATAGGGTGACACATTTGAAGAGGTTGATGCTTGACTATTACATATCAATTGATTTTCTTTATCAGCCGATAAGTTGTCCATAGTACAGCCAAACTCAGGCACCGGTAAACCATCGACTAATACTTTACCAGTAATATTCAGCAGCTGCTCTTCCAAATCGCTTAATATTTTTATTGGAAAACCAATATTCTCCGTTTCTTTAGCACAATGCACTTTTAGAAAAAGTCGTGTAGGTTGTCGTTGGAAACTTGTCGTTTTCTAAATATTGTCGTCTGTATAAACGATTAATTACAGAATCGAACCCTAAGAATGCAAATGAGCAATTCACATATTTGTGAATCTGCCAAATCTGGTAATTTACGTCCACTACACGTCCACTTCGTCATTTTCATGAAAAAGGTATTTTTTTTCAGTTACACACTGTTTGATGTTGCCGTTCTTCATTCGGTATGGACACTTTATTTCTAAAACCGAATCATTCCCAATTAAGCCATCGGGACTTGCTCCTAATAAACCGGATTAGTGTAACCACAAACTGGTAGCAGTTACTTGTTGTTCAGTACTCTCAATAAATTTTTGTAAAGTAGAACTTTCATTATTTTTCCCCCACTGAACTGCCAGAGCACGATCCATGTCATATCCCTCTACCAAAGACTTGAAAAATGATGGGGGGAAACTTATTGCGATTGCATGCATTTATAAACAAGTCCAAATTTACTTGCAGTAATGGGAATTTTCCGGGTAATCAACCAACATTTTTATTTGACCTATAGTAGCAGTAGCAATGTTTATTATTTGTTCTGGCAATAAGGAGCATATGCTACATAAATGTACTTTTATCGTCTGCATTTAAATATTCAGCAGAAAATATAACGTCTTCTATTGAAGGCACTAGCAAGGCAGACGATTCAGCAGCTTCAGGTTTAATCAGCCACGAATAGTGTACAACATTTGTGTCGCCTAACATTTCTTTAAATGCATCAATGTTTAATTTATCCTGTCCTACAAGTGCCACATATTCTTCTTTATGAGGGAACAGTTCCTCAATCATCTTGTTCTTCTTTAGTTGATTTACCTGGAGTACCCCACTATTATTCCTTATCCGTGGAACTTGTATTGTAATAACCATAGTATAACAAAGCTGCCATATGATGACAAAGATCTTATTGTAGTAATCTAAATATTTTATCTCAACAATGTAAACTTTATTTTTCATACTAGCATAAACTTCACCATTAATGACCGCTCGATCTACATCACTGTGAAAATTCATTTTCTTTACGTGGCCACTTGTATAAGCATCTTCGCCACGTTTGAGCTGCTTCTCATCATCTTTAAAAAGTTTGGCTATTAAATAAAATTTAATTGCATGATTTGCTGCCATTCTCTAAAAGACATTTAGATGGTAACGATACGTTATGTTATGAAACAAATATTTTTATTTAATTAATTTTAGGGGCTAACTTGCCTTCAATAATTATATAAACTTATAAAATATAAATAAAACTTTTGGTCTTTTACATAAGTACCTGGTAAATAGTTATTTATAATAAATACAGTTTATTTGATTGATGGTACAAAATTTCACGTGTGATATCAATGGATGCTTACAATTTGTTTGTTTGCATCCAAACCCTTGACCTAACCCAACTGATGACGCGCACTAAATGAGCGTATTGTTGAGAACTAAAATGATCATTTAGAGACTTTATTGCATTTTCAAAATTATTATAGGTAAACGTTTAAATACATGATTGAGGTAAAACTTATTTCTGTTGTTTTTAGCAGTTTTTTATAATAAACAATTAATATTAGGCGCTTTCCTTTTACCAGAAATCTCAGATATTCTCACTTTATCTCAGTCCGCCTCACAATAACGTCACGTATTTTAAAAAGTAAGAAGTCAGGAAAACTGAGAAAAAGACCAACAATGGAATATGTAACTTTAAAATAAAAGTACTATGAAGCAAAACAGACATCTTACACAAACTATATGGACAAAAAACTCGATCTCTATCAAAGAAAACTGGATTTAGAAGAGCGAAAGGTCAAAGCGTTCGAAGAACTGGTGGCACAAAGCAGCCAAGATAAATAATATATTTCGATGAAAATTCATCGTGTTAGTGACGAAAGAATTTTTAAATGGGAAAGAAAACAACAACAAATTGTTTTGGAGTCCCTTTACTTAGTGTTGCCAAGCTCTGTATGTTGTTTCTCATTATAGTGTTTATATTTTTGTTGTAAATAAGTAATAGAAATAAACCTGTTCTGTTTCGTAATAATAGCACGATACTGGTCAGGTATACGTAAGTATAGTGTGTCATGTTTTCTGAGATTCTTCTCGATTCTACCGAAATCGCGATCGGAATCAAGGAAACTGTGTCCCACCTCGGCGAATTTGTAGTCTACTTTTTTCACTATTCCTTTCAAAATAAGGTATTGGTAAAGACAAATAATTAAAAAATTCTTGTTCTGGCCAGCACAAGCATCTGTCCATATGACCAAATGAGAGATACTATTTTCTTGTAAAAGGATACTGTATTCTCAGAATGTTAAAAGAGAGCTGCAGATTTCTACACTACCCCGGTGAGCGACATCCTCCGTCCACGTAAAAAAATTCGCCTTTTCTTGGTCCTTGGTTATAGAATGAATTCCAAGGTTGTACATCCACATTTGTCGAAGGTAGAATGCTTTGGAAGTAGTAAGCTTGGGTAGGGGTAATGTCTGCTGCGGATCCATTGTTATGTAACAAATTTCTGAATTAGTTTTGGCTATGTTCCTGTCTTAACGTCGTAATGCAAACGCCTCCATATAGTTCGCTTTATGCTGTTCGTTGCTTTCGCCGCTATCACATGTAGTACAAGTATCGCTTCTTGGAGTTCCGAAAGATGAATTAAACACTGTGGAAAATACTTTGTCGGTTTCTTATTTTCGTTACATTCGTTAGAGTGCTGGATCTTTTGGGCAAAAATTTTGTTGGGATAGGAGAATCTGAATGTGGTGCGAGTACATATTTTATTTAAAAAAATTCTTTAATCTCTGTAAAACTTTAATTAATTTTCCATGTGATGTTCATATAATTCATCTTTTACCATTTTTAGATAACTAAACCCCCGTACGAACCTTTTCCATCTATATCAAGCAGTAGGTATTAATGAAAATACTAAATTGTATGATAGCGACCATATTCACCCATGATAATGAAACTTGTGCATATGTAGTGGATTCAAAACGTTAAAAAATACTGATTAAAGAAAATGTATTGTTAAAGGCAAAATCTGTACAGAGTGATGGTAAAATTTCTAGTTAAGCGTATGATGAAGGCCATTCAGATAATGCTAACCGAGAAAAAAAATGTAATAAGGAAAATGTAACAAAATCTAAAAAGTCCGAGTATGAGTTGTATGAAAAGACTTTAAATGTTTTAAGAAACAATAGAGAGTTATTGGAAATGTTAAATACTGCGATGCAGTATTAAGGGACTATCTTACTTTATTACTGCATCAGCCTTATTTCATAGACAAAATGTGAGTTATTGGAGACCTTTTCGTGTCGTTATTTGCGCAATTCTAACGCTTGCGCACTACATTCTCTAACCTCAAAAGTTAATGTGTATTTCTGTGGTATACTTATTGTTTTCATAATATTGTTTTAATTCAATTCACAAATCTGTAGTTTTTCTATTACTTGTATTAATATAATATGGAACAAATGTTAGAACCTGTTGTCTTAGGAGGGGCAAATGATGAAGACGTCGAGTATGTTATTTTGGATAATATTTTCATCAACAGGGATGGAGCTGAAAATTATTTGGCACAGGAAAGGGTTTTTTCATTAGATGATATGTCCGATGAGGACATAAAGTTAAGCTTTAGATTTGAAAGGGCCGATATTTCGAGGTTAATGGAAGTACTTGGGATTCCAGGTGAAGTGGTCACAGAAACGGGGAATTAAGTTAATGGTAAGTACCTACATAATTGTAGCGCTAAATAGCTAAATAACAATTTAACGCAATTATTAGGTGTTGATATAAAATAATGGATGGTACCCATGTGTTATAAGCCACTTGACAAAATAAAAAAATTCTCACATGACATGTGCACATTCTGTAACAGAACACACCAGTACCATAACCATAAATACTGATTTTCTGCTTTTCTAATACCTATTTACAGGGTAATAACTTGCCTTTGTTTTAAAATACATAACGCACAAATAAAAAATAATAAAGGAAATCGTGGCTCTTTGGTTTTTATAAAAACATAACATTCTTAAATATAAACAAAGAACAAAAAACTAAAATAAATATAGTCTAAATGTGTAGACATAATTATTTTTGTATGGCTTAACTTCTTAAATAAATATAAATAAACAAAATATATACAAGGTGGGGGTCATATACACACCATTTTTTTGTTCTAACTCAGTTGTAAATTTTCCCTTTTTAAATTATCAATCTGTTGTTGCTGTGATACCAGCAATAGATTAAGGATCTTTTTTTGCTGTAATTCAAGTTGACATTTGTTTTTTTCTATTTCAAGCCTTTCAATCCTCTCCTTGTACTTTAAATCAAGCCACTTCTCATCCAACTGAAGTCTTGCTTCCTCCATCTGTCCTCTTCGTTCTTCAACTGCTGCTTGTCTTTCTGTAACTGCAACTTTTTTATGCTCTAATTCTAACTCCATTATTCTTATGCGATTTTCCTTTTCCGTTTTGTCAGTTAGGCAAGCCAGAGCATTCTTTTTTAAGGGCTCTCGTCTATCAATTCTTTTTCGGCTAGGTCCTTAAATATACATTTAAATAATTTGTAAATAATTACATCATAGTTTAGTATTTAAAGCGCAAATAGTTTGTTATTGTTTTTATTTGGTATTTCCTTATCCTGGAATGTAGTACCTACTAGTTTGAGCTGTAGATAGCCGAGCTGAAATAGATGGCTCACTGATATTTTCTTCGTCGTTATTTCTATGACCATCCTCTATGACTACTTCATTTTCCAATAGGTAATCTTCAACAACTAAAATCATGTCAAAGTTAACTGTCACCTTCTTTAGTAAAAATAAATATAACTTGCTGTTTAACATTTATGGACCATATAATATGAAGGTAATAGTTACCCACTATAAAACCAGTTATTAGTTCCTTAAAAAAAAATGATTTCTCGATTTCGAAAAAACAATGCGTACCTAGACACCAAAGTTTCCTTGTATCCCTCATGTGGTTTATTTGCCTCACTAGGTATTATAGGCGGTTTCTAGCGCAGTTTCAAAGTCACTCGCTCCGGATGGCATGTGTCCATAGGCAGCGCCACGTATGGGGCGAAGAAGCGCTGGAGAAGTCCGGAGGCCGCTGAAGAAGTCAGCAATGTCCGGAGGCTGCGGAGGGGGGGGGGGGCGTGTGTAGACAAAGCAAGCTCGATGGCACAAGGCAGAAAGAGGCGTTACCACTTAAATAATCATAATAATCAATGTAAAATAAGAGATGGTGCGCTACCACAAATAAAAATACATAATCAATGTAAAATATGAGATTAAATAAAACGGTACGCCTATGGTGTGGGTAGACTAAATAAATAAAGAGTTTGATAAAGGAATTGGTGATCGCAGATGTTTGAAACAAATACGGTACAGTTATAACAAAAGTTTACCTTTTTGAATCTCCTATTTAATATAAAAAACACTTAAATATAGGTATATATTTATTTATATAGTTCATTGATTATTCTTGGAATTTGATTTCATATGGCTTCTTCTTTCTTAGGTTTTTCTTCCATTAATTTATTAAATATAAATATATAAAATATAAATTTAAAAACTAGGTATTTTGCTTGGGTAATTCGTAAATAATGTAGGTATGTTTTTGTATAAGGAGGCGGAGTAAAAGATGGATAAACAGAAGATGGTGGGTGAGACCAATTAACTGTCAAAGAGATGATCAAGGTGATTGGAATCACTTATTTCAGGAGTTAAAGAAAGATGATGATATGTTTTTTAAGTATACAAGAATGAATGTACAAACTTTTTATATATTATTGGATATCGTATCTTCAAAGTTACAAAAACGCAGTATACGTACTCCACTGTCACCTGAGCAACGTCTTGCTATTACATTGAGGTAAACGTTATTTTGATAATGTTGGATTTTATTAGTCTGCTACAATTTTTATCCGGGTGCAACACTCATAGATATACAATTTTAATATAATCTTAAATAAACTGATTTTACAGATACTTAGCTACTGGAGACCAGGTAACATCGATTGAATTTGCATATCGTATTGGTATTTCAACTGCCCATGCCGTCATTAAAGAAACTTGTGTGGTTTTAAGTGAACTTTTAGGACCAGTATATTTATGTCCACCTAATCAGGAAGACTGGAAAAACATTTCCACAGAATTTTTGAGTAAATGGAATATGCCAAACTGCATAGGATCTATTGATGGTAAACATGTTCACATTCAGGCACCTCGAAATTCTGAAGAAAACATTTAGTATAGTACTTATGGCTGCTTGCGATTCAAATTATAAGTTTACACTAGTGGATATCGGATCTCCTGGTAGTAATAATGATGGTGCAATATTTTCATCAGCATTTCGTGATGCTCTTGAAAATCAAGATATATTCAGATACCTGACGAAGTGAAAAACTTGCCTGGTTCTAACATCGAAATGCCATATTTCTTTGTTGGCGATGAAGCTTTTCAGTTCTCAACTTATGTAATGAGACCATATCCAGGAAGAAACCTGAATGAACATAAGACTATTTTCAATTATAGACTCTCACGGGCTTGGCGCACAATAGAAAATGCTTTTGGTATTTTAGCATCAAGATGGAGAGTTTTTCGCAGACCTATTTGTTCACAACCTTCTACAGTGGACAAGGTAATATTGGCTGCTGTGTGCTTACACAATTTTTTAATTACTGAAAATGATAAACAGTTACCTCAACAACAAAAATACTGTTCATCATCATTTGTTGATCGTGAAGATGAAAATGGGCAAATTATAGGTCAATGGAGAAATTTACCAAATTGCATGAGAAACAGTGGTAATAATGGACCACACCGGGCTGCAAGACAAGCCTATTTCTTACGAGATAAATTAGCCTCATATTTTTTAACATCCCATGGAGAAGTTCCTTGGCAATTTGATTATATACGAAGAGGGCAGAACAGAAACAACAATATACTAAACTAAATTTATAATTAAATGATAGACAATTAATAAGGTGTTTCACTTCTTGATTAGTGCAGTAAATTTATTTACTACTAAATTACCAAATTACTACCAACAGTTCCACAGAAAAATAAATAATAATTGCCAAGACATCTATTGTTTTGTTCGAGGTTTTATTACAAAAACATAAACATATAATTATGTACTAAAATCAAAAAATAAACTTAAAATTTTCTTTTTTAATTCTTTCTTCGTTTCTTCGTCTTTCCTTTTTAGTTCAGCGGTAATGTATCTGCAGAACTGTTCATCAACATCTTCATTCTTTATTTTTGCTTTCTTGTTTAATTGTCTAGTTATTGCACCACTCACCTCAATAAATGTTCTTTCCAAATGATCTGGCTGTTTTCTTTTCATCGACTTCGGTGTATCCTGTACATCCGCAGTTGATGTGGATGGATTTATATTCTCTGGAAAATTAATGTTGTCAGTTGCCTCGCATGATGGACTAGATAATTTATTTGAATTTGATAAATTCGTCATGGGAGACCTAGTACATAGACTGTCTTAGTAGTGGTGAATAAAGTAGAGGGCGTTGGAAATGCCAAATTTTTTCTTTATTTCGGTCAGTAGATTTGGTGCCGAGAAACATTTTAAAAAGTAATAATTTTGGTAAATTTAGAAAGATCTTGTAGGTGCATTCTAACATTGAACAACTGAGTTGTAATGAATTACATGTTTTTTATCCAATGCCAAGGAAACATAATTTATTAAGTATTGTATTGGAAAAATATACATTATTATTGTTGACTGTTTATTTATTTATTTATTTTTATTTATTTATTTATTTATTTTTATTTATTTATTTATATTCAATTTGTAAATCTACAGAAGAGATCCCAAATGATACAATCTAAATGAAAATGTAGTAGATTGGTAAATCGACTGAAAAATGAAAATACATTACTTTTATACTAATTCTCATCGTCTATTACTTACTTTCTATTTAAAATATGTCTCTCTAAAAACCGCATATGTTCATATAATGCCCATATCTTCCTTGTAGCACTACCACCACCACTTCTCGTCTCCTGGTCTATTAAACGTTTTTCACGTGCAAATGGTTCACGCAAACGTAACCACCTATTTTTACATGCATCCACTAATACAAAAAATGAATGAAAAATATAAGGTGCATATAGAAATTAACATAAAGTGGTTGATTTTTTCCATGTGATCACACTTTTCTAAAGCTTTAACTTTACTTACCAGTCATTTGCCACGAATTATTTTTCATTAATTGTTCTTTGTAATTCTTGTCTGCCTTATTGAATAAGTGAGGATAGCCCTTGATAACATCTATCATTATTAGTTCGTCTCCTTGTTTTTCCTCCGTTGAAACAAAATCGTTTTCTTGATCACATTCGAAAATGTTTTCACTCTCGACCTCCAATAAATCATAGGAGGTTGTTGCGTAGCCGTAATCCATTTTAATAAACTTTAAGGTACTATGAGACCAGTCACTTTCACAGAGCAAACGAAAAAGACAACAAATTTGATATTTCATATTTTTATATAGCCCCAAAAGTAAACAAACCGTACACAGTTTCCGCTAGGTAATATTTTATTCAATTGTTGGTGGCAATTTCTCACTAAAAATACTTCAATTTGATTGGCTCTCCGTAAGACGAAGGACATAAAAACCCAACCGGTTGGAAATTCCAACTCTTAAGTTTTACAACCTAAGTTTCTATAACCTATTGTGTATTATAAATAGGATTTATAGGAAACAACTACTGGACGGGCAAAGGCCCCTACTCCCATTGAATTATACCTATAAATCCAAATTGGTAGCCAAATTTGTTATTTGTCTTTTCTCCACCAGACACAGACCGGTTTCGAACTCTTTATGTTCTCATCAGTGTGCCACAGGTAGCTGAAAAGACAAATAACAAAGGCAAACCAAACTAGTCTATGGCAGACCCAGCACAAGTAAGTAGTGAGGGATAAGTGCATCCCTCTGGTGGTCAGTTGCTACTACCAGTCGAGACATCGAAGATGTCTCTGTGACCGATAGCGGCTTGCCAAGCAAGCACCAAGAGCGGCGACCTCTAGCCCTGATGGACTAAAACGTGCATGATAAATAGGATTTATAGGAAACAACTACTGGACGGGCAAAGGCCCCTACTCCCATTGAATTATACCTATAAATCCAAATTGGTAGCCAAATTTGTTATTTGTCTTTTCTCCACCAGACACAGACCGGTTTCGAACTCTTTATGTTCTCATCAGTGTGCCACAGGTAGCTGAAAAGACAAATAACAAAGGCAAACCAAACTAGTCTATGGCAGACCCAGCACAAGTAAGTAGTGAGGGATAAGTGCATCCCTCTGGTGGTCAGTTGCTACTACCTGTGGCACACTGATGAGAACATAAAGAGTTCGAAACCGGTCTGTGTCTGGTGGAGAAAAGACAAATAACAAATTTGGCTACCAATTTGGATTTATAGGTATAATTCAATGGGAGTAGGGGCCTTTGCCCGTCCAGTAGTTGTTTCCTATAAATCCTATTTATCATGCACGTTTTAGTCCATCAGGGCTAGAGGTCGCCGCTCTTGGTGCTTGCTTGGCAAGCCGCTATCGGTCACAGAGACATCTTCGATGTCTCGACTGGTAGTAGCAACTGACCACCAGAGGGATGCACTTATCCCTCACTACTTACTTGTGCTGGGTCTGCCATAGACTAGTTTGGTTTGCCTTTGTTATTTGTCTTTTCAGCTACCTGTGGCACACTGATGAGAACATAAAGAGTTCGAAACCGGTCTGTGTCTGGTGGAGAAAAGACAAATAACAAATTTGGCTACCAATTTGGATTTATAGGTATAATTCAATGGGAGTAGGGGCCTTTGCCCGTCCAGTAGTTGTTTCCTATAAATCCTATTTATCATGCACGTTTTAGTCCATCAGGGCTAGAGGTCGCCGCTCTTGGTGCTTGCTTGGCAAGCCGCTATCGGTCACAGAGACATCTTCGATGTCTCGACTGGTAGTAGCAACTGACCACCAGAGGGATGCACTTATCCCTCACTACTTACTTGTGCTGGGTCTGCCATAGACTAGTTTGGTTTGCCTTTGTTATTTGTCTTTTCAGCTACCTGTGGCACACTGATGAGAACATAAAGAGTTCGAAACCGGTCTGTGTCTGGTGGAGAAAAGACAAATAACAAATTTGGCTACCAATTTGGATTTATAGGTATAATTCAATGGGAGTAGGGGCCTTTGCCCGTCCAGTAGTTGTTTCCTATAAATCCTATTTATCATGCACGTTTTAGTCCATCAGGGCTAGAGGTCGCCGCTCTTGGTGCTTGCTTGGCAAGCCGCTATCGGTCACAGAGACATCTTCGATGTCTCGACTGGTAGTAGCAACTGACCACCAGAGGGATGCACTTATCCCTCACTACTTACTTGTGCTGGGTCTGCCATAGACTAGTTTGGTTTGCCTTTGTTATTTGTCTTTTCAGCTACCTGTGGCACACTGATGAGAACATAAAGAGTTCGAAACCGGTCTGTGTCTGGTGGAGAAAAGACAAATAACAAATTTGGCTACCAATTTGGATTTATAGGTATAATTCAATGGGAGTAGGGGCCTTTGCCCGTCCAGTAGTTGTTTCCTATAAATCCTATTTATCATGCACGTTTTAGTCCATCAGGGCTAGAGGTCGCCGCTCTTGGTGCTTGCTTGGCAAGCCGCTATCGGTCACAGAGACATCTTCGATGTCTCGACTGGTAGTAGCAACTGACCACCAGAGGGATGCACTTATCCCTCACTACTTACTTGTGCTGGGTCTGCCATAGACTAGTTTGGTTTGCCTTTGTTATTTGTCTTTTCAGCTACCTGTGGCACACTGATGAGAACATAAAGAGTTCGAAACCGGTCTGTGTCTGGTGGAGAAAAGACAAATAACAAATTTGGCTACCAATTTGGATTTATAGGTATAATTCAATGGGAGTAGGGGCCTTTGCCCGTCCAGTAGTTGTTTCCTATAAATCCTATTTATCATGCACGTTTTAGTCCATCAGGGCTAGAGGTCGCCGCTCTTGGTGCTTGCTTGGCAAGCCGCTATCGGTCACAGAGACATCTTCGATGTCTCGACTGGTAGTAGCAACTGACCACCAGAGGGATGCACTTATCCCTCACTACTTACTTGTGCTGGGTCTGCCATAGACTAGTTTGGTTTGCCTTTGTTATTTGTCTTTTCAGCTACCTGTGGCACACTGATGAGAACATAAAGAGTTCGAAACCGGTCTGTGTCTGGTGGAGAAAAGACAAATAACAAATTTGGCTACCAATTTGGATTTATAGGTATAATTCAATGGGAGTAGGGGCCTTTGCCCGTCCAGTAGTTGTTTCCTATAAATCCTATTTATCATGCACGTTTTAGTCCATCAGGGCTAGAGGTCGCCGCTCTTGGTGCTTGCTTGGCAAGCCGCTATCGGTCACAGAGACATCTTCGATGTCTCGACTGGTAGTAGCAACTGACCACCAGAGGGATGCACTTATCCCTCACTACTTATTGTGTATTACTTTATTAAACAGCATGTGTTGGTTACATAATACTTTTTAAGTCTTAAGTCTTAAGTTTTACTGCAACCCATTCTGTATCAGCCTTGAAATCTGCCCCAGAATTAGTCGCATCCAGTTCTATGTCATCAAGCGCCTCATTAAATGATGCGATTGCAAAATTTTCTCTAGCTTTCTTTCCCAACTGCTAAAGTTGCTGCTCTTTTGAAAGAGGCCGCTTTTTTTCTTTTAAATTATAATTGTTTTCTTGACACATAGTATGTACTTCTAGCAGCAGTGCAATCCTCTCACACTGTGGCTCTTCAACTCTGATCTAAAGCGTATACATAAAACAAATGTGATGCCAAAGCTAACGATGACCAACTTGTAAGGGGCGGCTTACCAAAATAGGCCACGTGCGCTAGGCAATCCCCACCTAAATATCGAGTCTCAGGTCTTAACCCTGTACAACAAAACAAAATTTTAGTGTTTTACTTGCAGTGTCTCCGAGCGAATTTTAAATTGAAGGGAGACCTCACACGGCCGACTAGTCAGGTCCGTGGGGTGGGTTTTCCTAAAAAATGGGGGTGATTTGAAGGCAATAAAATAATGCAATGAATCACAACTACGAGCACAATTTAATAGTTTACGGGCACATAAAATGATTGAAACATATAGATGCACATGTATTTGTGCATGAACTTTACAACAGCTTAAGGCTTAATCGACCGATAGTGTGATCACACGCCTGGTTTCACAGGTGTTATTAAGTTATTAAAATCTCACTTAATTAATATTCCCTTAAGGTTCCCCAAAATTCTTAATTAATAAATCCCTAACAAGCTTAATATCTACATAAATACCACACAATTACTATTTTGGTTTGATTCTTTTTCTTAACCAGCTTCGCAACAAGGCGTTTCAATCCAGATAACGATGTTGAACTATCCCAGCTGACGAGTAAGAGTGAATGCCAGGAATACCAGCAGGCACAGCAACAGTACTCAAAGAAATCCCAGTGGCCACCGCAAGGCAACCAGTATTTACGACCAGCCTAGTCGTTTCAGCCAGTCCTGAGACTACGGCTCAGTATTTCTCCAACAATCCCACAGTAGCTGCACCGCAAATACACAGCCAGGGCCACAGCAATCCTAACAGCAAAACAGGAGCCCCAGAGTAACAATAACAACAGGAACAGGAACGATAACATAGAAGTAACGAAGTAGCAAGGTCGTAGCAATGCTGTAGCAGCGTCGTCACAGCGTCGTAACAGCGTCGTAACAGCGTCGTAACAGCGTCGTAACAGCGTCTTAGCAGCCCTACAAATAATTATTACTCTAGTAAATTCCTACCTTGCCTAATTTGCAATGTGACGTAATAGATGTCGAACATACCTTAGGTTTCGGGTGGGCTGAAAGTGTCTGACGTTGTCGTCGTCAGTGGCTTGATTATCTGTTTCGAATTAGGAAAGAACACCTAGGAATAAGAAAACGAGGGTCAATTTCAGCTTTATGCCCCAAGAAGACACAAAAAAAACCAGCTTATATGTACTCACCGCTTTGAACATGTGAAAATATCCGGATTAACCGTCGAATTTACAGGATGCTTCACCAAAAGGTCCCACTAATTTCGATTATCTCGAATGATTTGTAACCAATCCCCCAAAGGGCAATTACTTCACAAAATTGCTAAATTTTACAAACCACGAGTAGCACGTGTTCACGGTTTTCCATGCCAAGCCAAAATAGAAAGGATTCCAGGAATTCTGGGAACTGCGTTGGTTTCGCTTCCCTAGTTCGTTCTGCCGTCCACTCAGAGTTACCCAAGAGTACCTCAAGAGCAAATCGGTACTGTTTTATTTTAACCAACGATATGAATCTCACAGAAAACGTGATTTACATAACCCTGATACACAAACCCAACTAAAACCACCAACATCACGACATGTGCTCCCCTGTCAACCCTTCACGATACATCCCTATGACTCCACGGTTTGACAGTCGCAACGAACAGAGTTCCTGCACATCGAACCAGCGAACGCACCGCGGTCGAGATACACTACCCAAGGCTTATAAACTTTGTACAGGTTACATCAATGAGCAGCATTAGGGCGAGGAAAATGCGGGGTGAGGAAGAGCTGGCGACCGCGATTCTATATGCTTAAAAAGAGACACTAATACTGCTCTGCTGTTGTAGAACAGAGAACGACGGTCCCGGTCGCATATTCACATCCTTTACAGTCGTACGGAAATGGCAGTATTTGGCGCAATCTCATTGGCCGTTTCAAGGCCACGACTTGGCGCGGACGCAAAATGTCACATTTAAAAACAAATTTGGCTTTAATCTAATAAAAAAAATTCCTTTATCAGGGGAATAACACACATACCTAACCTGCCTCCGGCTTCTAACTCGCAAAGACCTCATGTCATGCCTGATGCATTTAATAAAAAAAAATTCCTTTAACCTAATGAAAAAAAATTCCTTTATCAGGGGAATAGCACACATATCTAACCTGCCTCCGGCTATCGGCTATTAAAAAAGAAACAATTCACATAAAGTATATATTTATTACAATTTTTAAACACAAAAACCTACAAAATATTAGTTTAACAATCAGTAAATATTAGTTTAACAATCAGTGAATGTTGTGAAAATTATTACATTTCACATTGTCAATAGTCGGAATCTCGGTGTCAGAGGTATCCTGATCTAATAGTGCACTGAATCCAACTATTTGTTTATATACACCAGCAAAATTTGCATTCCGGTGTTTATCGACAGTGGCTCTTATCGCAATATTCTTTCTTTCATCGTTTCTTTGGCAATGGCGAGCAACTGTGCTAAGTGCGCGGGAGGGGTCGGGGCAACCCGTCAGAACTCAGCGCTCACTTGCAGTGATTGTTTGATGGTGTATCATTCCTAGGAATCAACATTGTCCCGGAGTTTGACAAAATCTCCGGCTTATCGTGGAAATGTCCACCCTGTAGCACTGGGGATTCCACGACTGATCAGTCGAGTAATTTACATGTCTCCCTTATTCTCAAGAAACTTGATATTATGCAAAATGACATGAACGCTATAAAAACAAACCAATCTGAAATTACCAAATCTCTTGAATTCTATGGAGGGAAAATTGATGATTTTAATATTAAAATAAATCAGTTTGAGGAGCGCTTGAAAAAAGTTTCCTCCCTGGATTCCGAGATGACTGTTGTTAAATAAGATGTCGGTAACCTACAACAGGATGTTGAGTATTTGCAACAACAGCTCCGGTTAAACAATTTAGAAATTAATGGAATTCCTGAAAAATCGAATGAAAATATCATGAGTATTATGTCTGCCACTCTGACTGTTCTAGGCTTTGAAAACAAAATTATTGAAAAATGCCATAGAGTGGCGCATATGGATCCTAATAATAAAAATCCACGTTTTGTTATTGCTAAATTTTATTCGAGACCCGATAAAGATGCTATTCTCCGTGCGGTTCGGCAGTGCAAAGGTTTAAATGTCAATGAGATTGGTTTCACAGACACTGACAGTAACAATAAACCCTTAAAAATATATTTTAATGATCATTTAACTCCCAAATACAAAACTCTATATCGGAAAGTTCGGGAGATTAGTAAAGCTAAGGGGTATTCATGCTGGACTCGTGAGTGCAGAATTTATATACAGGATGGCTCGGGTAAAACAAAATTAGTGTCGAATGAAGACAATTTGAAAAACATTCAATGAGGAAATTGCATTTCATCTAATTTATATAGAATTATTTAGTTTTCAAGATGTCTCTAAATATCTATTATCAAAATACAAACGGTTTAAGGACCAAACTAAATGACTTTTATCTTGCAAGTACTGTGAGGGGTGCGGACGTAATTTGTATTACAGAATCATATTTAAATAACAATATCAATAGTGCAGAGGTTGTTGACTGCAACATTTTTGACATTCACAGAAGGGACCGTAATTTGTTAACAAATATTAAAAAAGATGGTGGAGGTGTATTTATAGCTGTAAAGAAGAATTTAATCTCAAGATCCCGTGAAAACTGGTCGTGCGATGGAATTTGTGAAGATCTGTGGGTGACAGTGTGTCTAGGTGATCATAAAAATCTGCACATTTGTTGTGTATATATGCCGCCTCATGCTAGTGTTAATAATTTAAAAGCACATCTCAATAAAATTAGTGATATAATGTCGCATCATCCTGGAGATGTATTTCTAGTATTGGGAGACTACAACATCCCTGGGTTAGTATGGACACGAGATCCAACTGGCAATTTTTACGTTGCATCTAATGTAACTGACGAATTTGGTGAGGCCCTTATTGATGCATCTAACTTCTTAGATCTTAACCAGTTTAATGGAATAAATAACGTAAACGGTAAATTTCTTGATTTAGTATTTTGCTCACTTCCGTGTAACGTTCAAGTTAGTAATTGTAGTAGTCCTTTTGTACAGGAAGATCGTCATCATAGAGCCCTAGATATTAATTTAAATCTTAATGACAATATAAAATTAAAATCAAAAAACGGTTACAGCAAACATGATTTTAGATCCGCCGATTATATTGTCATTAATAATGAACTATCTAATATCGATTGGCAGGGTGCTATGAATAATACTTCACCAGATGAAGCCGCTAGTTATTTATATGACACCTTAAATTCTGCAATAACCAACCATGTAAGACTCAAACATATGAAGGGAAATCATTCTATATGGTTTTCCAGGCGTACTCTAAATCTTATTAAAAACAAAGATAAAATGCGCAGGCGCTGGAAAAAATACAATGACGAGGCAGCACACGATGCCTTTTCGTATTTGAGACGAGACGTTAAAAAATCAGTGAAACAAGATTACAAAAACTATGTTGCTAGTACAGAGGCAAATATAAAAAACAATATAAAACCATTTTGGTCATTTATATCTAACAAGTCTGGCAGCAGACATTTACCAAGTGTTGATACTTACAATGGACAAACTTTATCTGATGACAATGACATCTGTGAAGCCTTTTGTCAGTATTTTTCTTCAGTTTTTGAATCGAACACTACTCCCTCTAATATTCATGATAGTAATAATTCTGTAAATAACTTTGGCCTAAATATTAACTTCATATCAATCGAGCAAATTGAGCAGGAAATTGACAACTTAGATATAAATAAGAGTGCCGGCCCGGACGAGATCCCTGCCTTGTTTATAAAATCGTGCAAGCAGTCTCTATCATTACCGTTGTTTATTATATATAACAAATCTCTATCTTGTGGCTATTTTCCTAGTGTCTGGAAAAGAGCACTTATTGTTCCAGTTTTTAAAAATGGTTCAAAGGGCGATGTCAGTAACTACCGTCCTATTTCATTACTATCGTTATTCGGCAAGATTTTTGAAGCTATAATTACTAAAGAAATATTTTTTAAAATCAAGCACATGTGTAGCGAAAATCAACACGGGTTTGCCTTTTATACAAACTACTCTTGAGGTCATGGACAGAAAATTGCAAGTGGACGCAGTGTATACCGATTTCTCGAAAGCATTCGATAAAGTGCATCATCCGACATTGTTAATTAAGCTTGAGAATTTCGGTATACACGGTGAACTGCTTAGTTGGATAAAATCTTATCTTACAAACAGGAGTCAGTGCGTAAAGATGAACAACTCTTCTTCCAGATATTTGACTGTAACATCTGGAATACCACAAGGTTCACACCTGGGACCACTTCTGTTTTGTTTATTTATCAACGACATTGGCTCTTGTTTTATTCACTCAGATTATAGTTTATTTTCCGATGACCTCAAAGTTTACAAACCTATTGAATCTCCAGATGATTGTGTCAAACTTCAGGAAGACTTGACCAGGTTTTTTGACTACTGCAAATCCCATAGACTCTTTCTAAACATTAACAAATGCTCCCAAATAACATTTTCTAGAAAAGTATATAACATTGTATACAATTACGATATAGGGGGGAGCAGCCTCAAGGTTGTGAATCAAGTCACAGACCTGGGCATTATACTTGATTCTAGATTGTCATTTGATGTCCACATTGAATTAATAGTCCAAAAATGTATGAGAAACCTGGGATTTATATTGCGCAACACAAAAAACTTCACCAATCCATCCTCAATAATTCTATTGTTTAATGCGCTAGTTAGAAGCCATCTTGAGTATGGATCAATTCTATGGAGCCCCCAGTACTATAAATACATCGATAGGATCGAAAAAGTTCAAAGGAAGTTAATTAATGTTCTGAATTATAGGTTTAATAGTAATTTATATTATGAATCCTATGAAAATCGTCTGTCATATTATAATTTAAAAAAATTATGTTCTAGGAGAATTTTATTCTCTGTATTATTCTTATACAAATTATTAAATAACTATTAATTCTTCCTACATTCTTGGTAAATTATTCTTTAGTATCAGTCAATATTTCTCTAGATCTACTACTTTATTTTATATTTCATCTTGCCACACTAACTCGGCTTGTAACTCACCCATCCGGATGATACAAAAAAATTATAACGAGTACTTCTCTCACATTGACTTATTCAATATTTCCTTGTATAGATTAAAGAAAGAGGCTTATTCTATTATAATATGTTAATCTTGTATTGATAAATATGTTTTTTCTTTTTTGTTTTAAATTCCAGTCACATTTAAATAGCAATTTGTATTAAATTTGAATTAGATTTAGGTTTAGTTTTCTAGGTTTAAGTAAACGTATTTTAAATACGCTTTAATACACAGACCCTATTATTATAATAATTTGTTGTGTAAACCTGTTATTGGGCATTGAATTGCCTGTTGGTGTACCTTACTTTAAATAAATAAATAATAAGTAAATAAAAATACTCAATTCATATAAAGTATGATACAAAGCAAGGAATAAAATTAAACATACTTATTAATTATGTGTTCTATAAAATTAAAACAAAAATAACCATATGCAATTGACCTTTGAATAGGATCATTTTGGTATAATAATTGCGAACATGTTCAGGTTGTTCAGATTCTCTTTTAGTTATAATATGAATTCTGATATTAATGTACTTTTGAATAATGGACTTCATAAGGAAATAAATATGATTGCATTCAATATTTAACATATGGGATTGCAAACACTTGAAAACGTTTCTATCCATAAAGTATTATAGAACTTTATTTGTCAAAGCTTGAAGAATATTGTGTTTTCGTAAAGAGCCTTGATGATGTTCAATGCGCAAATAAAGTTCTGACTGTTTACATATAACAATGACATCGTCAGACGGATATATTAATCCTCCACGAGATTTGTGTGCAATGAGCGAGTGTAAAAAGTTTTCCTTTTTACCAGTTTATGATGATACACATTCCTCACACTTTATTACTTGAAATAAATGCCTGACTACAAATTCAGCTATATATACAACAATTTGTAATGAAAATTCAGTTAAAACTATTGAATTCATTATGTACTCATGGTCAATAAAAATATTCTCCAATTGATACTCAGTGTCTTCAATAAAAATTATTTTATGAAGAAGACAATTATTAATTTCTTCTTTAGGTCTATTCGTTTGGTTGGTACTATTACATACTAAAATCGGTATTTGTTCTAATGGAACACAGTTTCCTACGCCAGCATCTCTCAATTTAGCCCTTATTAATAAAAGCTTATAAGCTCCTACGAACTGGCGTGCAGTTGGATTGTTATTCCAGCCACCTCTGGAACGTACTGATGAAAAAAATAATTCGATGTGGTCCTGGCTTACTTTATATAATGGCAAATACATTATAATTATTTTCTTCCACCACCTCATCGAACAACGATTGTGCGCTATGAAAACCAACTATAAATCCAACAAACCCAGTTTTGCGTCTAGAATTTATGACAAGTTCCTCATTTCCAAACTTTAATGTGGAGATATACTCTGTAGCTTCTTGAATAAATACTTTTGTACAGTTTATGTTGGTTTTTGTTAAGGATTTCTTAAATCCAGAGGCTACAAGTGTACGACTATTCAAAATGTCGAAAATATTATTCATTATACGAATGAATCGTACGGTACCTTTACTATTATTAAATTGTGTTAAATTCAGTACCTCATCACAAAATTCCAATGCATCTGCAACTGAAGAACTCAACAATTGCACAGCCAGCCTATTTTCTGTTTGAAAAAGTTGATATGAGCAGTTCTTAACTTATTTCTCAAGTGCAAACCTTCATTACGTTGCAATTCATCCAACAATGGCAAAAACTTCCATTCAATGCTAAGGCCTTGTCCATCTATTAATAACTGCTTTTCGGTAAAAGCATTCCTGATCAATTTCAGCATATGACAGGGATCATAAAAGACATGCACATTGCAGTCATCATATGTAAAGGATGTCTTCGGATTAGGGAATGATATTTGACAGCCCAACATATTGGACATGGAAATGTTGTATTGAGCGCCATCAAATGTCAGAGCAACGAGTTGTACCCCAGTTTATTTCAGCAGTGAAATGCATTTGCAGACTAAATCCTTCTTCTGAATAGCTGTAAGTCCAGCAGTTAAAAAATATCCACGTGCCATTTATGCACACTACTAACATAACGAAAGCTTCTTTGGCCAAATCATTCCCATCGTCATTTAATTCCACCCCAAAATTTACGTATCCATAATATTTTTTGCCATCCCACTCCAAATGACGCCTTATTGCCATTTCATCAATGACCAACGTACACAACAATTTATGTGGGGATAATTCAGCCTTTCGTTTTATAGCATCAAAAGCCTCAGTTGTAAATTCAGGGTCAGCATTTACATTTTGGAATCACTTTCCTATTGTGCTTGGATGAGGCAAAAAGGTATTAAAAGTATTTCGCCTTTGGTGAAAGATAATTTAACGTAATGGCAAATTTACGTAGTATTGGCCCGTATTTACTTTAAGAGTGCTGTTTTCTCTTTAAGGATTTTTTCGCGAGTTCCCGTTCAGGACCGTTGTCAGATCAGTGGTTATCCCCACTCGTTTTCTAAAATTTAAAATTGGCCGTTCTCGACGTGAACTCACGAAAATGAATTGGTTACATGAGCGGTTTATTATTTGTTTTGATTCTGGGTTCTGGAATCTGGATTTCAGTAATTTCAGAGATCAGCTGGATGTATTTCTGTTTTGGCGTACCACAAAATGTTAAAAAATGTTTTTAAATATTCTATTAGACGATATATTTTTTGATAGGGGTTTAGTGGAAGTGTTCAATTACTTAAATTCACACTTCAGGAAAATATGGGCTGGAAAACTGAGGGAACAACATTTTCGACAAATAATTAACCATAATGTTTGGCTGGAGAGATACCATGAACACACCTTTTTCCAATTATTTCAAATGAAACGGGAAACTCCAAATCGTCAACAATTTCATGATATTCTTCTTCAAAGTTTAAAGTTAAATTAACCATCTCCTGTTCCTGCATGATAAATATGAAGAATATGAACATATAACAAGGGTAAAATCGCAGGGAGTAACAACCACGTCGGCAATTGACATAACCACGTCGGCAATTGACATTAACCAAAGAATATAACCTTTTACTTTTCAAGTCATAACCGCTTGTAACTTCAGTCAAGGTACCGGGAAATAAATCAGTTCCCGTTTTACAATTAATGACATCATTAGGTGACGTCAACACTATACTCCCCTATTCCCACTAGCTCGCGAATACAGAACGGTTACAATTTTACTGTTACCGTTGATCAAACGGGAAGTCGCGAAAAAATCCTATTTAATAATTCTTTGTTAAAATCTGATAGATTATTTAGCAAAATGGAATTCTCAGCAGATATTACATTTTGATTTTCTAGTGCACAAATAATTAGCTCTTTGTTTATTCATGCATATTTTCATGCCCTTCCAAAGGCAAAGAAATCTAACGCACAAAAATTGTTGGTCTTATACTTATAAACTAAGGCAAAACAGTCTAATGTATAAAAAATTATTCGTAAAAATTCACTCAATCAGAGACAAAACGATCTAATGTACATTAGCTTCTTCTGCCATGGTTTATATCCACAGTATTAAGAATCTAAAGTACATTAAACTGTTTTGCCTTTTTTACAAAATATGTTCATTAGACTCTTTTGCCTTCGTATGGCCGACAAGGTTATAACAATAGACTGTTTTTCAATTTCCTAACTTCAAAACCCCTTATCCTATTAATACGGTCTCTGTACCAAAAAGTAGAGCTGCCTCTGCGCATTACATTCATGTAAAAATATGAAAATGGCAAATTACTTTTTTGCCTTTGCGGGGAAGATTTATAATATGTGGATATTTGTTTAATTATTTAGTACCTGGAAATCTGTAGAGTGTGGCACCGCCGCGCCGCGACACGTGTAGTAAGCACTGTCAGCAGTTAGCGGGAATAATAGGGACTTGAAGTAAACTGGATACGTAGACCTTTTCTTACGCACGTTATGTGTAATAACACACGTAGAGAACTACTCAAAAATTGTGTTGAAGTAGGAAGCACTAACGTACCTAACCTCTAAATTTCATTATGACTTTGGCATTTGTTTTTCCACACCATATTTCAAGTTTCAAGTAGTATATTTATATTTATAAAATACTTGTTATCTGTGGTTTTCAGAGTTTCGTGGTTTAAATTATTGTGTTGAGAGAATTTGACAAAAAAAACGGATTCTTAACTTGCAAAAATGTTTATGTTGTTTATTTAATTTTTTTAATTATTATAGGTACTTAGTAACTAGTAGCAAATTAGAGACGGAAACTTCATGTCCTACTTATCTTTAAATTTTTTGCAGCATGGAACATATTTTAGATGCTGCAGCCTCGAAGGATTTGATGACGATGACGATATGGATGAGTTATTAGTGCTACATATTTTTAATGATAATAATTTGGGCAATACGCTGAGTTATATGGTCGATTTTATCTTGACGAAACATCCAATGTCGAAGCCAGATCTTATTTTAGATTTGAAAAAGGGCATATTCCCAGGCTAAGTAATACTTTCGGCATATCAGAATACATTACCTTAAGTGGTAGGTTTTCTACATGCACAGTTCTTAATAATTAATCCCCATATAAGTTCTTTATCAGTATTTTGATTAACCTTCAAATTTGTAGGTGTTACAGGTCTATGTATTTTGCTGAGAAGATTGGCATATCCTAATAGGTTGGTCGATTTAGATAGTCTTTTTGGATATTCTTATAGAGCGCTCTCCAGCATAATTAACAGGGTCATGGAAATCGTCATTGACAACAAGGGTCATTTGCTGCAGAATCTTGGAAATATACCATGGCTCAACGAAGCAAAATTGCTACAATACTCACAGGTAAATTTACACATTGTATACAATGACAGTATTATTACGGTATAAAAAAGTGCATTGTGTAAAATGCCAGCTCCTTTTATGTCATGATGGAATAGTAATTCGCCTTAAGTGTGCATACCCTGGACATCGTCATGATGCTGAGATGTTCCGAGGATCCAATCTATATGAGGAACTTGAACAGTTTACTGTATTTGGGGATAGGCGATATGTCATTTATGGGGATCAACGATATAGCCTAAGAGAGCTTCTGATCAGACCTTTTAGCCAACATCAGATAGCTGGCAATCCACAACGGCAGCACTTTAATAATGCCATGAGTAACCTAGAGGCGGTGGAATGGGCCTTTGGCAAAATTTTGCGACAATTTGCTTTCTTGGATTTCAAAAAAAAAATCAAAAATTGTTATTACAGGAAGTTGGTACAATGTCCATGTAGCAATGCTTACCAATTGCCACAATTGCCTCTATGGCAGCCAGCAATCTTCCTATTTTACCATTGAACCCCCACCACTAAAAATATATTTAGGAAATTAATGTAAAACACAAAGGAAAACAAAGAGAATTAATTGTACCTATCAATCCTTTATTGCTACTTTTTGTGTTTTCATTTTATTCACATTAAGTGTATTATATTTAGAATTTGGTTTAGAAAAAATTTTGATGTTTAATTTTTAAACAAAGAAAAAAGTTTTTTGGGGAAGTTAAATAAAATAGATAAAGGTTTTGCCATTTACCCCAAGAAAGAAACATGATGCAGCTACGGACACGTGTTTCGAAGTTATTGCTCCTCATCAGCGTAGCGTAGCTTAATGGATCCGTGTGAATAGGATCAGAAACAATAACTAAGAACGGTTAGAAAGCAGTACACAGTACTCAACTTGTGCCTTCGTGCACCATGGACCTATTTATGGCCTCAAATGGTAACAGTCAACACGTAGAGCTCTATGCGTACTATTTGTGTAAGCAAAAGGCTTATTCACAGTAATATTATGTACTGCATTAATTTCACAACGCTGTTCACTTGTTGGCACATTTCGTTCAACATTGTTGTGTTCTGTTAAGGCAGTTTGTCTTACTGCCATGGTGCCATTATACTTAATCTTGATTTCTTCGCGCTTTTGAGCTCTTAGCACTTCTCTTCTCTCCACTTCTGTTTTGGCTCGATTTATTAGCCGGTTAGCAGTTGACTTCATATTGTCCAGATCCATATTCGGACAGGTTTCTATTAGAAGTTCCATGGTGTACTGATCGATGTCAACAATTCCATCTTCATTATTTACTGGAATTGGCGTGGTTTCAAATTCTTGCGTGTAACTCATTTTCACTACAATGTACTGATAGTTCACAATTCACTTGACTTCACTTAGGTCAAAGCACAAAACATTCCTTCATCCCAAATATTTATACTACTATTACCGTCATAAAATTCGTAGGAAATAATTCATCCCACACTACCTACTATAATTCGGGTTTAAGGCAATTTTATAGCTTCCAATATATTTTCATGGAAGTACCACCTTTATTATTATTGCAGCCTTAGGTCAAAGCGCAAATAATAAATTATATAATTAGCCTTACTGGGTTAAACTAAGTGCGCAGAAAGTGAACTTAATTTCAAATATTGCGAAGGGAATTCATATGTGAGTAATATGATATGTAAAGGGAAGGTGCAAAATAAAAGTCTTGATTCTCACAACTCATTTTAAACAAGCTACCGGTTTCGGAATCTTTATTTAAGTTTCATCTTCAGGCTACGGAGTGATTAGTTAAGAGAGGTTTGTCAAAAATCAATTGAACTAATACCATTGAATACAGTAAAATTAAAATTGTATGCTGCATATATTGTTAATATAGGAAATTTGGACGCGAAGAGTTTTAACAAATTAATTAATTAATACATATAAGACATAGGGCTAATTGAGCAATCATGTCGTACAGTTTATAGCCAAGCGATGTACTATACAGTCACAAATATTAATTTTTGATATTAGCGGAAATTTAGCACATTTTAAAGAGCATCTCTTCAATTTTTCAATCGAATTTCCCTGTTATTCTAAAATTAGCAAGTTCTCTAAAATATATTCAGAGATAATAATAATACGAGTTCCAAGTGCTATACCCAGACTACTCTGTTAAGATGGTCGTCCTGATAGTCGGTGTACTCGGAGGTATGAAGCCCACGGTGCTCTCCGCATTGAAGACCCATACCTGCCTATCCTTTAAAAATTCGCCAATGTTATAATAGCATCCATGCATGGTTCTAAGGTTTTTTTTGAAGGCTAAGTGACTAGACATATTTTTTATATTAGCTGGCAATTTATTGTAGAGTATTATACAATTATAGCCTGGTGAATGTTTCAATGTACTAGTAGTATGAAGGGGGATACGTAACAGATTGCTTTGTCTTGTACTGTGTAATTAGCTTCCTTTTTTTAACAACATCTTCATCAGCTCTTGTTGGTTAACAAATAGATCTAGTTCAACTTTCAACCTTTTTTCTTCCATTTGAAGCCTTCTTTCCTCTATATCCAACCTTTTCTGTCTTTCCTGCCTATCCATCTCAAATTTCTGTTCTTCCAATATTTGTTTTCTTTCCTGAAGTGCTAATTCTTTACATCTTATCTCGTACAGTCTTTCATTTTTTTTCTAATTATTGCACTGTACTTTGCTTTACATTTGAATTACGTCTAGTACGCTTTGGTGCTAAAATAAATGATATATTGTATGCATGGTGTATTCTCAAATCACCGACAAACGGAAACTGGAGATTCTGTGGTCCAAAATAAGACGAAAGTTGTTATAAATGTATTTCCGAAAATGTTTCCTAACCGAGCTACAGGGTTTTGCTTGCATCCAACAAGACGGAGGGCATTTTAAACAGTATCTAAATTAATAATTCCTTTTTCAATGTATTTAAAATACTTTTATTATGTAATAGTTAACTGCGTTATTTTGATGAATTTTATTTAAATAAAAAACAAATTTTATTTTTTATTAAAATGTGTGGTCGTACTTTAATACAAATTATCTCAAAAACGGAGTGCCTAATCGAAAAAACACAAAGTGTGATTTCATTTGCAAAATAGAACAGTGAATATAAAAATAAACATTTCCAAAAAAAAAATGCAGTGGCGTACGTTTTTTTTTGTGATTTGAGGAAGTATCTTAAACGATGTTACGCCACTGGATTGAGCCAATCGACTCAAACTCATCTCATTAATTGTATTCAGTAAGACATTCGAGTATACCAAATCTCAATATAATATATTATGCAGTTTTTGAAAAAACTCCAAAAAACTACAAAAGAAATTTTTTTTCAAAACCCTGTAGCTCGGTTAGGAAGCATTTTCGGAAATACATTTATAACAACTTTCGTCTTATTTTGGATCACAGAATCTTCAGTTTCCGTTTATCGGTGATTTTAGAATACACCCTGTATATAGAGCTTCCCTTCTCAAATTATACAAAAACTTGTTTGATTTTTGTATTATTGAAATTGGTTCCCGATTTAAAATTGGTTATCACTTACTTATAATATTCACTTGAGCCAAAGGTCTTTTTTTGTGAAGGTGTATCAATTTCATTAGTCTGTGGAACGATTTCTATTTTATGTTCTGTGCTTGTTGCATGATCGTCTTTGTTATTTTCAATTTCAATAACAGTTACGTCTTGAACTTCCATATATTGCAAATCTTGCTCTGGTTTATGTTGGTGCGGCTCAACCAGGAGGAAATTATCCTGTGGTATAGCAATATCTATAAAATTGAAATTATTAATTTTACTCTATACTAATGATACGATATACAAAAGATTCAAAAACTATTTTTTTAATCAAGCCATAAATTATAGACATTTTATTATTCTAGCGCTACAAAAATATGTCGAGGAACTAATAACAGGTAATAGAAATACCTAAAAGCCAGTAAGTAGGTAAGCCTAAAAAAATTCTTACGATATTTTGTGTTTTTTCCAAGAGAAGAACATGATTCCTCTCGGGCATCATACTCCTTAAGATAAGATGATTTACTTGCAGTTGCATTTAAATACGTAGTACATCTTTTCTTCTCTTTTTGAAATTCGGACATTAAATCAGCAATTTGCTGAAGTAGGTCATTTAATTCTGTTACCAGAATTTCTATGCCTGATCTGAAATAAAATAAATAAGGTAAGTGAGCCAAATATTGCCATGCTAAGACATTATTTTTTATTAGAATCAAATTTATTTGTAATCGTCTGTAATTTTATTAAACAAGTAATAAACATATTTATATTCTAAAACATAAACAATAATCACAATAAAGCAACTAAAAAAATTAATATATATATATATATATATATATATATATATATATATATATATATATATATATATATATATATATATATATATATATATATATTTAAAAGATTGCAAACTGACAATATTTGGAACCTATAACCTTAATATTGCCACAGTACTGGCAATAAAAGGAACAGATATTTTTACGAGAACAAAGTAGTAATAAGACTTAAGCTAACAAACTTTTAAAAAACTAATGTGAAACTTCTTTAGCAAATTAACAAATAACTGTTTTTTAGGAACAATTTGGGCACTTGAATTGTACCCTTGTCATGTTTAGCGAGACCCACACACTCTTCATGTACGTATCGGTTACATGCAAGACACAATCTCATCAGCCGGGCGATCTTCATTACATACAAAACAGAACCACGATTCACTACTTTTGAATTTCTTGCTTATTTTCTTTTCTATTCTTTCTTTCTTCTTGCTGTTCATATTGTCTTGTTATTCTTGTTGTTTGTTTATTTTCTTTCTTGTTGTTCTTTGTTTTTGCCTTTTATCTTGTCTTGTTTTTCTTGTTGTTTGGGAGGGTGTTTGTTACATTTACCTTTGGGTGTTTTTTCTACCGCTGGGGAAAATAAATCCTTCGTTACTTCTTGAGCCTTGCAATTGCTGGTTTTCGCTTCGTAGCTGATATCTTGATTTCGGGTGTACTTCTTTATCAAATCATCATCTTCGCTGTCTATATCGTCAGATGAAATCATGAACACTGAAATCTGAATCAGAAGAAGACGACTTGCTATATAAACGGGGCCTTCTTGTTGAATTTTTGTTTTTCTTTGGTGCATTTTTATTTGAACTCATTTCACTTGTGCTGGGGCCGTTTTGACCAGTCTGATTTTCATCATCAACTATGGAAGTTGATGGCTTATTTCTGTTATTATCGTCGACGTATTCTGACTGCTGTAACATATTTTCTTCAACATGTGTTATAAGACTTGGTGCAAATGCTGATTCATGTATGACGTCTGGGTCAAACGGAAATATGCCCGTAGCCCTGAATCCAGAGATGTTAGCTGGTGTCATCGCTTTTAATTAAACTTTACTGAATATTTCACCGAATCTCATTTTAGTTGAATTTTTTCAAGGTGGAGTTACCAAAAAATTTAAAATTTCCTGACCCCAAAAAGACTCATAACTTTTGAAGACTGCTTTATCCAAGGGCTGCAGCTCATGAGTGGTGTTACTAGGAAGGCAAAATAAAGTAACACCATAATGTTCTGCAGCTTCAACAATACTTATGTCCAGGTACGATTTTGCACCATCGAATATCAGGAGTGTAGGTCCTGTATTCTTATACTTTGCAAAATGTGCTAGCCATGAAATAAAAGCCCCCTTTCTGCGTCATCATCGCAGTTGATCCCGGTGGTAGATGGTCAGTCTATTCAGGCTTCAATCTCTTCCCTTTAAAAAGAATAAATGGTGGGATGGCTTGGCTTGCCCCAGGGCATTTCCACATCCCACAATACTCACATTTTCACCATGTTCTGGCGCTGTCAAGTGAACACGTTTAGCAACTTTCTTTGCCAATACGATCTGCTGTTTGTGAATCGTTAGACGGCAACCTTTCTCGTCCATATTGTACACGTTGCCGGGTTTATTAAATAATTCCAGTTTTGTGAATACTGCATTCAATTTCGTAAAATAATCATTCACAATAAAACGGTTCATTTTTTGGGCTCTAGCTGGATTCATTTGCTGAGCCTTACGTCCAGCCACATCGTGATGTCTTGCAAAAAACAATTTAAGCCATTTCCTTCCTGCTACTTTATATGAATTTGTGTACTTTCAGAAAGAAATGCATATTTATCGATAGATGAAGGTGTAACAGAATATTCAACATTGGAGGTAGGATAATTTGCAATGAATGCATAGTTGTCGTCTATTGAAGTTGATGCAGTTGTATTGTCTCCAAGTTTAGCTGTAATATCCTCAAAATGTATGTTCATTGCTGTTGCATATGAAAATACACTTCTTACCATTTTACTTGTTATTAGCATGCCTATCTCTGCTAGCTTATGAATCCTGGCCACTAGATCATTTTCTTGATCAAGACTTAAAACACTTTTCCTTCCAAGACGTTTAACCGAATTTTGGCTTCGATAATGTAGTCCAAGTGTCGTTCGAGGAATTTCATGTCGTATTGAAGCTTGGCTAATACTGCTTCCAGCTCTTATGGCTTCTAATGCTGCGACGAGATTCGCCTCAGACCACAGGACTCTCTTTTTGTCGGCATTCTGTTGAAATAAAAGCTTTTATTAATAAAAAATAAATTTTCGTGGTAAGTTCCAAATATTGCCATGGCAACTAATTCACATGGCAATATTAGGTTAGGACCACACTTACTAGAATAAAAATGGCGACGTATGTTTTATTCGCTTTCATATTAAATTAAACACAATATGGATTAAGAAAGTACTTGATTGTACCTACCTTATAACGTTCTCACCCTGCAATAATCGGTATTAACAAGCTTGTAACAATCAGTATAGCTTTCTAAGTTTTTATAATAGAAATGCACGAAACAAACACAGTTTTGCCGTGAACGCCATTACTGACTGGATGCACAGTGGTCGTCTTAATAAGATAGTTGACCTGACATGCCATCTGTGACGCAAGTGATGAACTAACGAATTTATGGGGAGCGGCAATATTAAGAGCATGGCAATAATTAGCGCACCTACCTTACATTTACGAATTTTATATTAAAGTATTGAGTAAAAAATAATAAAGAGGCGCTACTACTGCCAAGGTGTCGAGATTTAAGTATTGTATTTTTTTGCTAATAACTTCACAATAGAAGTACATCAAGTCAGTTGGGTGTTATGGGCGATAGGAAACTGTTTGCTTGTAGCAGTGATGTACTGTACCGGCAGAAGACTTGTCCATTGGATGGAACAGGCGAACAGCGAGGCGGGGAAGGTGGAGGGAACTGCATGCCGAGGTGGACAAATGGCCGGTTCGTCAGGCTCTGCAGAGGAAGTGGTGTGATAAAACAAGAGACTAAAATCAGGGACACAATATTTATAACAATTATTTTTTACTCAATGATTAAAGGCAGTTTAGAAGAAAAACGTAATTAGCTTGATAAATGTTTCGGCTTAGGTATACTCAGATACTTGTGTTACAGTTTGAATAAGTAAAATTAAATTATTTACCATAAGAATGATCATTTAATATATCACATAATGAAGTATCCTGAGAAGCAACAGTTAAATCTGTCCCAGAATTAGTCGCATCCAGTTCTGTGTCATCAAGCGCCTCATTAAATGATGTGATTGCAAAATTTTCTCTAGTTTTCTTTCCCAACTGGCAAAGTTGCTGCTCTATTGAAAGAGGCCGCATTTTTTCTTGTAAATTATAATTGTTTTCTTGGCACATAGTATGTACTTCTAGCAGCAGTGCAATCCTCTCACATTGTGGCCTAATTTCACAACGCTGTTCACTTGTTGGCACATTTCGTAATGCAGTTTGTCTTACTGCTATGGTGCCATTATACTTAGTCTTGATTTCTTCGCGCTTTTGAGCTCTTAGCACTTCTTTTCTCTCCACTTCTGTTTTGGCTCGATTTATTAGCCGGTTAGCAGTTGACTTCATATTGTCCAGATCCATATTCGGACAGGTTCCTTTTATAAGTTCCATGATCTACTGATCGATGTCAACAATTCTATCTTCATTATTTACTGGAATTGGCGAGGTTTCAAATTCTTGCGTGTAACTCATTTTCACTACAATATGATAGTTCACAATTCACTTGGCTTCACTTAGGTCAAAGCACAAAACATTATTTCATCCCAAATATTTATACTACTATTACCGTCATAAAATTCGTAGGAAATAATTCATCCCAGACTACCTACTATAATTCGGGTTTAAGGCAATTGCATAGCTTACAATATATTTTCATGGAAGTACCACCTTTATTATTATTGCAACCTTAGGTCAGAGCGCAAATAATAAATTATATAATTAGCCTTACTGGGTTAAACTAAGTGCGCAGAAAGTGAACTTAATTTCAAATATTGCGAAGGGAATCCATATGTGAGTAATATGATATGTAAAGGGAAGGTGCAAAATAAAAGTCTTGATTGTCACAACTCCTTTTAAACAAGCTACCGGTTTCGGAACCATTATTTAAGTTCCATCTTCAGGCTACGGAGTGATTAGTTAAAAGAGGTTTGTCAAAAATCAATTGAACTAAAACCATTGTATAGAGTAAAATTAAAATTGTATACTGCATATATTGTTAATATAGGAAATTTGGACGCGAAGAGTTTTAACAAATTAATTAATTAATTAATACATATAAGAAATAGGGTTAATTGAGCAATCATGTCGCACAGTTATTTAGCCAAGCGATGTACGATACAGTCACAAATATTAATTTTTGATATTAGCGGAAATTTAGCACATTTTAAAGAGCATCTCTTCAATTTTTCAATCGAATTTCCCTGTTATTCTTCAATTGGCAAGTTAGTTCTCTAAAATATTTGTATCGAAAGTCCTAGACTGAAAATCGATATTTTCAGAGATAATAATAATACGAGCTCCAAGTGCTATACCCAGGCTACTCTGTTAAGATGGTCGTCCTGATAGTCGGTGTACTCGGAGGTATGAAGCCCACGCTGCTCTCCGCATTAAAAACCATGCCTGCCTGCCTATCCTTTAAAAATTCGCCAATGTTATAATAACATCCATGAGTCAGCATGGTTCTAAGGTTTTTTTTTTGAAGGCTAAGTGACTAGACATATTTTTTATATTAGCTGGCAATTTATTTTAGAGTATTGTACAATTATAGCCTGGTGAATGTTTCAATGTACTAGTAGTATGAAGGGGGATACGTAAAAGATTGCCTTGTCTTGTACTGTGATCGTGGGCAGAGGAATTGCTTTCAAATAAAAAGAGATTTTTTTTGTAAATGTAAACAGCTGGTGTAGTTAAAATATTTGCCTTTTTAAAAACCTGTCTACAGCTTTCTTAATGCTTCATATTAAAGATTAATCTCAGTAGATAAAGTTTTTGCCATTTACCCCAAGAAAGAAACATGATGCAGCTACGGACACGTGTCCTATTCACACGGATCCATTAAGCTACGCTACGCTGATGAGCAATAACTCCGAAACATGTGTCCGTAGCTGCATCATGTTTCTTTCTTGGGGTAAATGGCAAAAACTTTATCTACCCTAAACTGGGGATACTTTGGTCAATATTTTATTTCAAAGTCGAATAAATCTTATTCTTTTACCGACAAAATTATACAAAAAAAACTGGAACATCGGTTTTTACTCAGCTACAGATTTTGAAAAAATTAAAGCAAAAAATGGAATACTTTCAGAGAAAAAAATTAAAAAGGACGTGATCAAAGATATGCTGACTTTGGGGATACTTTGATCACTCTTGTTATTTCAATGGTATTTCAAAGTAACCCCTTTGAAAAGACTAGGAAAATTTTAAAAAAAAATCTAGAAATTTTTTTATGCATTCTACGAGCAGATTTGTGATGTGGGGTAATTTTGATCAAAGAAAAACTCATCTTTTTATAATCATATAAAATATTCTTTATTCATTATTGGCAAAATTTCAATAATGTCACTCTCTATCATCAGTAATAAGTTTAAATAGTCTCTTATTTTTTCGAATTGATTTCAACCCAACAACAACAATTTCTGGACCAACTTCTTGTATTTTACAAACATATTTATATGTTTTCTTTCCTCGTTGCGACAAAAACCTTACCAAAATATATTGGCCAACTGCAAAATCTTCGTTTCCCGTTGAGGTCAAGGCAAGTTGATCGTCATCGCCACTTTCTTGATCATCATTTGTCGGTGGTGCTACTGTAGACACACTACATCCAGGTGCTACATCAAGTCGTTTCTTCTTCCTTTGTGGTCGACCTAATTCACCAAATCTTTGCTCTTTTAAAAGAGCTGTCAGTGCATCTTCAACGGCATGGGTAGGGTCATAATCTTCTACTTCCGGTGGCAAACGTTTGAACACCTCTCGCCGATCCAAGGGACAAATTCCAGAAGCCCGGAAAGAGTTGATTAAGTTTCGTTTGATGACAGATGGTGTATTAACGGTTTCAGTTCGTGGCACATTGATAACTCGTTCGGCAACGGCGTTCATCTTATTCAGGCTTTTCTTCAGAAGGGTGGGAAACATATCTTTAGGAATGGTACTTAGACGAATATTTTGCAATTTCCACTCCGTTAATGTAGCACGCCATGCCTCTTTCATTGGCCTGAAGAACCCGACGTCTAGCGGCTGGCACAGATGTGTTGAGGATGAACTCTAGTGCTGGTGGAAAATTTAAACAAAAACATTTTAATGTGGAACATTCAGTGGTACCAGACGAAAAGAAAAATTATAATTATGTCTTTGATAAACAGTTAGAAAAACTAAAATACAATATTACTGTGGTAACCTTCTATCGTGGTGTATGAAATGGCAAAAAACAATTTATGCACAATGATACTTTGCAAGTGTTACACTCCACTCGTGGACGTTTCACTTTTTTTTTGTGCTGCAGTATGCACGCCTTTTACAACTTCCTGATATAGGGAAATGCTCGCCAACATTTGTTATATTTAGACTACTTTTCACTACTCTTCCTCCTTTTTGGTCGCCTTGTTTACAACAATGTTTGATTTTCTACCTAATCCTTTTCTACTGCAAAAATCACCAATAAGTTGATTTGCCAGAACACTTCGAAAATTCAGATGAGTCATAGGTTTGCTCGTATTTTCAGCTATTTTCACTGTTGTTTTATATAAGATAAAAAAATTCACAATAGAGCTATCCACGAGGTAATAAAACAATTTCATCCACCACCGACGAGATTTCCAAGAGATCGAGTAAGAAGAAATCATTTGGTCAAACAAATCTACGCCACCTATATTTTGATTATAGTCATAAATACTTTCAGGGCACTCCACATTTTCCTTATTACTAATTTTGTTTGTTCGTTTAACGTGTTAGGTTAGTTGGATTATGCATATTGGAAGCTAAAATAACTCATTTTTTACCCCTATCTCTCCATTTTGAAATTGAAATATCACCTGCCATAGCGAAATCATGCCCCCTAGTTCTAGATGTTTGTCATCTGCTAGTTTTCCTTTTGGAAAATATTTTCTATTAGTTTGCATAGTTCCGCAAGCGAATAACCCAAGTTGCAATAACTTTTTCAGTAGAAGAAGAGCAGTGAAAAATCTATCAAAGAATAAACAATTTCCAAATGTTCTAAATGCACTAGACAATGCTAATACTACATTTTCTCCTAAAGAAAACTCTCTTTTTATGGGTTTATGGGTTTCAAAGGCATATACTGCTTCAAACTGTTTCTGCATTTGAAACACACCATACTTTCATCAATCCCTAAATTTCGACTAGGATAAAAGGCATCTTTGTAGACCCTTTTGAGGTGCTCCACCAAGGGCTTGACTTTATAGAGTCTATCAAATCCTGGTTGTCCCTTCTTTGGCATTTTGGAATTATCGTTCAGATGAGGGAATCTAAGGATCTGCAGAAATCTCTTCAAAGACATAACTGCTGAAATCCTATGTACTGAAAATTTTTTATCAGGTGACCAATACAATCGGAAAGCTGGTAAGTTGTGAAACCCCATGATGATGAGAATTCCAAGAAAAGCTTTCAAATCGGCAGTAGAGAAACCAAGTTGAACACCATTATGGCTGGCATATAAGTTTGTTTGTTCAACTATATGGTCTAATATCGATCCAAAGAATATCAGGAAAATATTTAGAGGAGAAGAAATATCAACTTCTACTTTTGGACCGAATGGTTTGTTGAAACGAGACGATGAAGATTCTGCAGGATTACGAGCATTTTTGGAAAAAATGAAACTATCAGCATTAACACTTTCTTCTTCGTTCAATATATGTTCCTCGTCCAATATACGTTCCTCGTCCAATATACGTTCCTCGTCATCCTCATAGTCTTCAACAGGAACTCGCACAGTTCTTTTTGGAACAGAATCATCAGGGTTGCAGTCGGGATCAGCGATCGAATTATCACTGTCAAAGTCTTGAAAGGTATGATTTTCCTTACTTGTCCTAGGGATTGGGGTGGGGGCTGATGTCGAAGTTGATGTTGAGGTTCGTGTGGATAAACATGCTGGTGTTACATTTCTCGCATCTTTTGCATCACTGTCTCCACCTATCTCAGAATTTTCTGCCTGTTCGTCATCAATATCGGCAAAAATATTGACGCGATCCTCACTCAAATTTTCCCACTTCTCAAAGGTATATATGTCTTTGTCCATCTTGTGGCAACTGTAGAATAAAATGTAAACATATGTTTTATTCGAGTAGAAGCGGCTCTTGTTAATTATTTTAACAATAAAAATCTAGTAATGTTATGTAAAAAAACCAAATAATACCATTGTAAAAATATTTCATTTCGTTAAAATTATACTACAATTTTGGGTTCATTACAAATCATGTTGAAAAATTTTTTAGCTTTTTATCACATTGTCATTATATAGAAGTATATCGATATTAAGTTAAGAGCAGACTGAGATTTTTCTTTTCGAAACATTTTTCCGATTATTTCTTCCCTTTTTGTTTGACAAGACGTTATACTGCTGACACCAGATAAAACATCTTTACCTATTTTCAAATCAATATCTTCCCCATCCTGCGCAACACAATCCCGCTGGTCATCACGATCTAAGCAGATATTAGATATTATGGTGCTACCCTTAAAGTTGTATATAAAAAAAAATATTTATGAGAGACCCGGAGGGGTATCGCTCCGGTAGTGGTAGCAAATATAATAAACATTTGCTACCACTACCGGAGCGATACCCCTCCGGGTCTCTCATAAATATATTTTTTTATATACAACTTTAAGGGTAGCACCATAATATCTAATATCTGCTTAGATCGTGATGACCAGCAGTGTGCGGTTCAAAAGCGGTGGGAACCACACACTTGCTAGCTCAGAGGGGGGGAGTAGGTTACGCAAGGGTTGTATTTCGCAATAGGGTTACGAACTACAGATAACAATAATACTCCAAATTTTAAACAAACCAAAACTAAATATTTATTTCGTTCTCACGAAAGATGGAAAATCTTTATATTCATGAATATACCAACGCACCGCAACACAGCTGTATCGGGTTCACAATTTTTTTTTCTTGAAATTATTATTTTATAAGGTTGACCCAAAATGAACAATAAATAGGTAGTAAGTATGGTTTATATATAAAAAAACAGTATGTATACCTAGTATAGCGATAGAGGTACAAACGAAATTATCTACACTGTCTGTTCGTTATTTTGGGTTGTTGCACACGTTTATGTAAATAAGAGTGGGTTTAAATTATATTAGAATACTTAGATATGTAAATATATATAATAATAAATTGCTGAAGAACTTGCGTGACTCCTTTTTGGTTGGTGGATAGAGTGAACACAGCTCTCACAGCGGGACAAAACCCAATTCCGCTCTCACAACGCGAAGACAGCACGATGAATCGATCACCTCCAAGGTAAAAGTCAAACTGGGGAGATATACAAAAAAAAAACCAGGAGAGAACCAAAGGGGGAAAAGAAAGCCCTGGAAAAAAAGATAAAATTTCGTTGTACGAGACGTAATTAAAAAAAACACTGTGCCCAACTTACTTGGATGTCGTGCGGCTCTGAAGTGGTCTCTACAGCAGCAGGATGCTGGAGGAGTATCCTCAACCTGCAAGGATTTTAACGCCGTTAATGAAATTTCCCGTCTACGGGACAAAAAAAAAAAGACGACTTACCCCAAAATTGCAAAAATCCAAAGAAACTTATGTCTATTAAATTTGACCATAAATAGACACAAACTATCACACAAAACCACAATTAATCCCAATATCAAATTGGTAAATCTCGCCAAGAGACGTGCGGTATCATGCAGAGCAATTTTACGAATAAAAATGGCTCCAGCGGAAAAATTACAAAAACGAAAAAATTGCACAAAAACCAACGAAGAAAGGAAGTGCGAATATACGACTGAAGTTGTTAATCGTCTCAATCGGGAAGAATAGTGAATAACGGACATAATGTACCTTTAATATTAATATAACATATGTAACAAATAAGTAATATATTTGAAACTTAAGACTTAAAGACTAAAACATAACTTCATAAGGCGAAATTCGAATTATACATGAAAATACCATGAAACCACGGGAATCAAGTAAACAACTAACATTCGGAGACTACCGTTTGGCGATGCGCAGAACCGAAGTAGGCCGTGATCGTAAGCCCACCGATATTAATTTGTCCTATTGTCCCTATTTTCGACAACATTATATCTGTTATAAGCCATAACGACCCATGCACAAGGTTATGCCCCTGGATGTCTCATCAAATAATAAATAATCCCGAATTACGGCGGCAGGTCGACCTTTTATCTAAATGCGGCTCTGTTACCTGGCTTACGTTCTTGCGGTCAGCTGTTTTCAAGTGTAGCGGCAGCTAGCACTGCGTAAAGGGTCCGTATTTTGACACTTCGACAGAAACACCAGTCCAGTAACCTAATCTGATATGAGATGTTTATAAACCGATTAATAAGCAATATAATGCATTATTGTAAGGATAAATGATAATGAAAAATATCAAAGTAAGTACACCTAGCTGTTATTGTTTTTATATCGGTATAAAAGAGCGAACTGGAATGTTTTGTTGTTTTTCCCTTCGTAGGTTATATTGTAAATAGTATATAATAGTCACTGATAGAAGAAACAGATTATAAAATATTACGGTAGATTATGTGCGTATGACATTTTCTATATTTCTTGGCTTAATGAAATTTTCAAGTGTAACAATGGAGTACAGCTGCACTAATCACACAGTCAACGATGAAATCAATATTTTCATTATTAAATGATGTTAATCGTCTAAATCTTCCTTTTAATAGTCCAAAGGCATGCTCAATTGCAATTCCTGTTGAAGAGTGGCGATAATTAAATAGCTTTTTGTTTCTCGTTAACCTACCGTTATCTTTAAATGGTGGGATTAACCAAGTCAAGCATGGATATGGCGAGTAACCTAATAAATAATCACTCTCTAGAAAACCATTTATTGCCTTTCTGTATAATGATGATCTTTTCAAAAGGCGAGCATCATGGATAGAACCCGCTTCGCCGCATAAGAAATCGACAAATTTATTTTCCTGATCACATGTTCCTTAAACACGAGGATCTTGTATGGGTGTCTTAATATTTATGTGGCAACCATCGATTGCTCCCAGAATGTCATCCATACCGTGTTTTCTTTTAAAAGCATTTCGGATTATATTTTTTCTTGCGTTACTAGGCCACTTTATATATAATTTGCTACCGACGCATATTCGGTAGGCTCTATATTAAATTGCCAAAGAACGGGCTTTCTCGTTGCGGCAGTAACAAAATTAAAATAATATATATCTGGCAGTGTGCATGCCCGGCAGTGATGCACGCCAACCAGACCAGCTAGACTTACTACTATATGCTCAGGGTCGTTCTTAGAGCCTAAAGAGGTAGACTTAATAAAAGACGTAGTACGCTGCACTTGTACTTACTAATATCAGAGCTGAGACAAAATAAATAAAAATAATGAGGATATTCCTTTTGGTTATGGTCGGGGCAATACAAACAAGATTTGCACTAACTAATTTATTTCACGGGGTAACACAGAGAGGGCTTATAATTTAGACACATAACATTTACAATACATACATAAACAAGTGTAGCGTAATTCAAAGCGCAAGGAAAATTAAGACAGTTATCGTAAGATAGCAGAAGGCGTGGCCGCAGCAGTAGACGTTACCCAGATGTAGCTACAACGGAGTTTACACGGTAGTCGCTGCCTTTAGAATGAATATGAACGTAATTACTAAGTTATAATGCACAAAATTAGTCCTTAAAGCCCACTAGGTGCGCTAGTAAACAATAACGTATGAGGCTGAAGGCCATAAAGCACTATTACTAATTATACCAACGCTTATCCAGTCGGGTGGATGTCGATACCAGGTTAACCAGGGTGCACCAGGTCTCTGTAGAGTAAACGGATTATAGAACGAACTTCTTCCCTTCGTCCTCAAAAACACCGCTGGATTCCTTCTTAACACTCCGCTGGGCTTTGTCTATAAAAACACCGCTGGAAACACCGCTGAGCCTCTTCTCAACACGCCGCTGAGCTTTGTCTTAAAAACACCGCTACAGCCCAACCCAGGGAAAACAAGATCCTCCAGGGCAAAAAAAAAACTTGCGTAGAAATACTGTTATAGCATTTATACTGTACGTTTAGTTCTGCCAAAGTAACGAACATACCTGTGTTCGAAATCACTAAAGTAAAATGCAGAATAAAATAACCATTACCTTTTTTTTCCTATGGGTTTTCTCAGAACACAATTTAATTCTCGAACTGGCTATTAAGCGAGGATTCCTAACTCATTCCAACGCCAAAGAATTACTGCACACTTGTCTTCAACACACACACAAGGCACCGAGTCTGTGCCATTCTGTCAATGTCTTTCGAATTAACTGTTTCCTTTTGATACTTCTAAGTCACTTACATCCTTGAACTTAGCTACACCGTACTGATGAGGACCAATAAGTCCGAAACACGTGTCTGCGGTTTGCGGGAATCCCTGTGAATTTTGTTCATTTCTTATATTGTCTGGTGTCAGTTGTCGTTGTCAGTTTGATGCAAAAATGTGATATAAAAGAATTAAAAGAAAAATGAATGTAAAAACTGCAAAAAGAAAATTAACACAGAATCAAAAAGTTGCTATTAAAATGTCAGATGTTGGTAGACGAAAGCGGAAATATGGATATAATTAATAATTTCTCTGGTTTCAAGTATAACTAATAACAATGTTCTTTTGCTGAATCAATTGAAAGGTATTAGTCTTTAAATTAATTAGGTCGTATATTGATTGTCTTATTATATCACTTTGTAGAAAACACATTCAAAAAGGATGTAAACAGATTCAACTGCTACCAGAAAATAAGTAATACATATATACATATATAAATATCAAGTTTAGCAAAAAATTACATAAATTGGCCAGATGAAACTAAAATAACAAAAATTAAAAATGAAATTAACAGAAAAAGTAGTTCTCCTGGAATTGTAGAATTCATTGATGGAAAATACATCAATATCAAAGCTCCTAAAGATTCAGTACGATATTATAATAGAAAAAAGCAAACAGCTTTACAGTTACAGGCAGTTTGTGATAATAAACTACAATTTATAGATATAAGAGAGGCCCTAAAGTCACCCCCTCCCCTGCTATCTCTTGAACCGTTTTGAATTTTTTATTGCAATTCTGGGGCGATATTCCCAGGCAGGTTAGGTACCTCGTGAGCATAAACTCGAATATTAATAATCCAATATGGCGTCTGGCCGCCATATTGGATTTTCCTACAGCGTGGTACAAGAGTGTGTTACATATCAAATTAAAGGTCTTTATGTCGCCAATGTCACTCTAAAATTTCATGATGATTCCTCTAAGCCTATGGAATTGGTGGACTAATCATTATTTTTAGATGCAATAATTTGGCACAACATTTAAATAGTGCATAGTTGCGTGTGAAAACAAAAAACAATGTTTACCTGTCACTGATTTAATAATTTGACGGTGTGAATAGCGTTAAATAGTTTATTTGACTAATATTTAATTATTAATTGTATTTTCTATCATGCCACGGCGTACAAATGAAGAAAAAAAGGCTATTGATTTTTGCCGAAGTAGGGCGGAATTATCGTTTAGCTGTGAGAACTTTTAATGATCGTCATCGAGAAAGATATCCTATGTGCAGAAAATATTTGCGAGAGTTGGTAAGAAAGTTAGATTTAACTGGAAATTGAAATGATAAGAAAAGAAGTGGAAGACCTTCAATACCTTTGAACACTGTCAATAATGTCGTTAATTTATTTAGAGAAAATGCTCAAATTCCTACCAGAGTAGCTGCTGAAATGTGTCACATCTCAAAATCATCTGTACTCAGATTATTGAAAAAAAATCGCTTCTTTCCATACAAAACAAAGTTAGTGCAACAACTTTGTGACCGTGATCCACACTCTAGGCTACAATTTTGTAGAGAAATATCAGATATTATTGCTAGGTGTCCGAATTTTTTACGCCATGTCTGTTTTACCGATGAAGCCACATTTATGCTGCACGGTAAACCCAACAAACAGAACACTAGATTCTGGAGTAACCACAACCCTGGATTAATAAGAGAAAATCACACACAATATCCACGTAAAATAAATGTATGGTTAGGTATTTTAGGTAACCATATTATAGGCCCAATATTTATTGAAGAAAATTTAACTGGACCATTGTATTTGCAAATATTACAAGAGCAAATTCTACCCAAGATAAACCAGATCGCAAATGATCACCCAGAGGAATTTAGCGAAAACATAACTTTCCAACAGGATGGTGCTACACCGCACTTTTTTAGACCAGTAAGGGAATTTTTGGATGAAAATTTTCCCCAATCGTGGATAGGTCGTGGAGGTCCAATAGGATGGCCCGCGCGCTCTCCCGACTTGACGCCGCTGGACTATTTTATTTGGGGTTATGTTAAAACCAAAGTTTATGCCACTCAACCCGAAAATATTGAAGAACTGAAAAGGAGAATACAACACACTATAGGCAATATTACTGCAGGTATGCTTCGTAATGTTCGCGAAGGATTTAAAAAAAGAATTCGACTCTGTCAACAGCAAAATGGGGGTCATTTTGCACAATTGTTGTAATAATAAGAATTAGATAAGTGTTTTATATTGTACTCACATTAAACAATGCCTTTTCCTAAATACAGTTGTTTTGGTTAATTGAGTTTTAATAAAAGAATATTACTACAATGTGTATATCACGAATATCACTCCTAGTTTAAATAACTCGATAGTAAATAAGAACAATTTATTGAGATGTGTGATCTCAATTTGCAGCTTTCTGCATAATGATTGCTCTTCTAAAAACTCTGTTTACTGCTCAAATGTTGTGCCAAATTATTGCATCTAAAAATAATGATTAGTCCACCAATTCCATAGGCTTAGAGGAATCATCATGAAATTTTAGAGTGACATTGGCGACATAAAGACCTTTAATTAGATATGTAACACACTCCTGTACCACGCTGTAGGAAAATCCAATATGGCGGCCAGACGCCATATTGGATTATTAATATTCGAGTTTATGCTCACGAGGTACCTAACCTGCCTGGGAATATCGCCCCAGAATTGCAATAAAAAATTCAAAACGGTTCAAGAGATAGCAGGGGAGGGGGTGACTTTAGGACCTCTCTGTATATTTTGGTGAGGCAGGAAGTCTACATGATAGTCGTGTTTTCAGTAGAAGTCCACTTGCTGCTGCTATTCATAGCAATCCCAAAAAGCTGTTAAGTTTTCTATTCTTGCAATTTATTTATGTTACTATTTATATCAGCAATTCCTTGCAGTCTAACTTGCCTTATTTTTGGATTATTTTTACTGTTTCCTGCGCTATTTCCTACATCATGCAGTACCTGTTGAGTTGAAGTAGTTGTCACATTAGAAATACCTGCAGCTGCAGTAATTACGGGGTGAAAAGCTGGATCATTTGAAACAATATCTTCGACAGCAGAAAAAAAATCCCAGGAAACGGCTCCGCTTCCACTGACATTTTCCTTAGTGGAAATATTTTTGTAAGTAGTTTGAAGCCCTCGCCACTTTCTCTCACATGTTTCCCATGTTACTGAGCATCCCTTATTTAACTAATTCATTTGCTATATCAGAGAATAAAATTCTTTTCTTATGAAGTGCCATGAGTTTCTTCTTTCTTTTATGTAATTCATGTAATAACAGCAAAACTGCTGAACGGGGCGCTATAAATCTGTTTTCATTTGAAGGGGAAGCTAAAAAATATTCACTTGGTTAAAGTAGTTTGAATTATCATTAAATTTATGAAAGAAAATTGTAATTTAACTACACAAATAATGTGTATTTTACAGGTACCAATAAACTAAGGAAGTTAAAATTAGTTTACCTATTGCAGTAGTACAGTCAGATAAAGAGTTATCATTGTTAGATTCGTGTAAGTCATCATCGTTAGGTTCGTATCAAATAGACTGATGAATTCCTTCAGGATTTAGGTTTTCTTCATTATTTTGTTGTGCAAATAAAAGTCCTTTTTCATATAAAGAATAATATTTTTTTACAATTTCTTCTTTGAATTCCGAATCTGAAAAATCAATTACCTGTTTATTATAGGTTATATTATTTAAATTATAGTTAGTTAATTACCAATGTTTGCTCGATTTAATTCGTAATTCGTCAGAAATATTTTAAATTTTACTCCACTACTGTGAATAATTTCGACCTGCTCCATTATATAAATATTTATATAGGGTTTTGTTTTAACATAAACAATTCCATTTAGTTCGACCGCAGATCAAACTGTTTTTGACCGTCACAGTCACTATCGTCTAGCCGTTCCCGGGAGCATCGATCCCGAACATGAGAATGAGAAACTGTATAAGCTACGAACAACGTCTGTTTCCAATCGCAAATGTCATGGTGTGTTTCGTACTTAAGTTTGAACATAACCTGATATTTAGCATTTAAAATAATTTAGATCTCATTTAGCTGAAAGGACAGTTTTGGTTAAAGCTTTTTACCTCAGATCTTCTTAATCTGAGTTTTTTACTGTGTTCGGTTGTAACGAATAAATAAATAAAACTATACTCAAAATGGAACATCAGTGTTCAGAATGTCAAACAAGTTATAGTACAGTGTTAAATTTAAGAAAACATGTAAGGAAGTTTCACTCGAAACACGTCTCGAAATTAGCACCTTTGCGGTACAAAAAGAGTTCCCTAAGTTCACATATCCGATGTATGTATGTGACAAAACTTAATCACAGACAAAGTTTAAGGAAGCATATAAAAATTCACTGCGTAAGTGCACCTCAAACAAAACCCATAAAAAATGCCAAAAAGTGCCCTTTATGTCAGTATGGTGCGTCTCTCGGAAAGGATTTTCTAAATCATTTTCAAAATGTTCATGAAATTCCGCTTCAATGGCATAATCTTACGTTTTCCTCCATTGAGGATTTCAATCAGTGGAAAAGTAAATATTTTACTTATAATATTTATGAAACTTTGGATATGTATTTATTTTTACTTTTAGTGAAAACTGAAATTAAAGCATTTCAGTCTCACACAATGATTCAATCTGCCTGCCATCGCTCCAGAAAGTATTTTCCAGAAGGAAGAAGACTCCATCATCTTAAGACATAAGGATCCAACAAAACAAATGCTTATTGTCCTGCAAATATCCAATTATATCGGGTGGTCCAAAAAAACCGGAATTTTCATTTTACTATATAACTTCTTTATTTTTTCACCGATTTTCAACTTTTTGGATTCGTTTGACAGCTAAATTTTCCAGCTATTTGATTCTCTATCAAAAACTGATATTATCACCATAAGTGTCAAGGCAGCCGTATTTAAACTTGAGCAATTTTTAGTAACTGCTGGAATTTTGTTGAAATGCCGCATTTACAAACGGTTTGTTTTATCATCATGGCTGGTCTTCTGCCAATATTTTGGTGGGTAGTTTTTAAAAATCGGTCAAGGAACTACGGAACTGTACCAAAAAATGTAGAAGCGTGTTGTAAACGTCTCGGCAGCAATGGTAAAAACCGGAATTTTTATTATCCTTTATAACTTTTTTGATTCTTTGCCGATTTTAATTTCTTTTGGGTCATTTAAAACCCAAAGTCTTCCAGTACAATATTAAATCTCAGAAATTGACATAAATCATAAATCCAATATGGCGGAAGTAATCAAATTTACCTAATATTTAAAAGCCGCTAGATTTTTTTTACAATGGCGAATTTAGGCTTTCTTTTATCTTGAGGCCTTGTCTTCTAAGAACATTGGAACGTATAGATCACGAAAATCGGTTAAGAACTTACGAAGATATGAATAATAAAAGAAATCTAATTAAATAATGGGCTGAACCAGAAACATAATTTAATTACGAATCATTTAACTAAATAACAATAACTTATTGTCAAAATTAATGCTTAAATAATGGAACATGACCTCCATTAGCGTTCACAATGAGCTGAACCTGCCTGTGCCAACCGTCTATTGCTTATTTAATAATTTGCTGGTCAGTTTCTTCCCAACAGTCTAAAATTCTTTGTCGCAATTCGCCTAAATTATTGAAATGACGACCATTCTTATACAACCGTTCTTGTAAATGTAAAAGTAATAGTCACGGGGATTAAGATCTGGACTATTAGGAGGCCAGTGTTCTTGTTCAATAAAATTTGCTGCATGTTCTCTTAAAAATCCAAGTGTCCATCCTAAAATTTCATTGCAGTTACTAATTTGCATGAGTATGAAATCACTAATTTGAGGTAACATTTGACTCGGAACAACTTCGCAATACTGTTGAAAATTAAGCCGTATTCCCTGTTCAATAAAAATTATGCTAGTTTTAAAACCTCTACAAATTCCCACAGATACTTAATGAAAATCTTGTCTTCATTTGACAGCACCATTATAACAAAACTAGGTACCACAAGACACTTTTTAAAAACAGCTGACTGAAATAACAGTTATGAATAAATGTTCATTTGTTTTGTAACCATGACGATTACTGCATAGGTAACTGTTAAGAATTAATTTGATACTGTTGTTGTGGTGTACATGACTACGTTGTTATCAACTACACCTTTATAAGTTTTTAACCGATTTTCGTGTTCTGCGTCACAATGTTCTTAGAATAATAGGCTTCAAGTTAAAAAAAAGTCATTTAATTTGCCATTTTAAAAAATTCTTACGGCTTTTAAATATTAGGTAAATTTGACCACTTCTGCCATATTGGATTTATAATTCATGTCAATTTCTGACATTTATGATTGTAGTGGAAGGCTTTGGGTTTTAAATGACCCGAAAAAAATTAAAATCGGTAAAGGAATAAAAAAGTTATAAAGGAAAATGAAAATTTCGATTTTTACTATGGCTGCCGAGACGTTTACAACACGTCTCTACATTTATTGGTGCAGCTCCGTAGTTCCTTGACCGATTTTTAAAAACTGCCCACCAAAATATTGCCAGAAGACCAGTCATGATGATAAAGCAAACCGTTTGTAAATACGGCATTTCAACAAAATTCCAGCAGTTATTAAAAATTGCTCAAGTTTAAATACGTCAGCCTTGACATTTATGTTCATTATATCAGTTTCTGACAGAGAATCACTTAGCTGGAGGCTTTAGCTGTCAAACGAGTCCAAAAAGAAAATCGATGAAAAAATAAAGAAGTTATGGGATAAAATGAAAATTCCGGTTTTTTTTGGACCACCCGATATATAGAAAACGATGAAAGTTTAAAAGTTAAATATTTTATAAATCACTTTATTTCGGTTTTTACAAGCATAATAACAAAAACATGTCCAATTTGATATAGACTCGAGTAAACTTTAACTTGGCGTGTGGATGAGTTGATATTGTACGTATTATTGTATTTTCTCTTGCACACAAAATTGAAGCAATGGCCCAAAACCATTGTTTACGTATAAACATACGTGAACAATGTTTTTGGGTTATTGCTTTAACTTTGTGTGCAAGAGAAAATGAAATAGTATGCACAATAACAACTGATCCACACGCCAAGTTAAAGGTTACTCGACTATACTCACATTGATGTTTCATCTCTAAACATACAATTATTAAGTTTATTAGACCTTCTTTAATGCATGAAAATTACAAAATTCAAAACGTCTAAAAACAAATTAAAAAATTGTTTTTTAACTCGCCACAAAATTCATTCATTATGGTCACCAATTAAAAACGATATCCCCAAGAAGATATACATGTTGTTTCGCCTTTATTTTAGCTCTTCAGGGAGACTAGACCACGTTTAATTCAAATTCAAAAGCCTAATTTTTTTGATGAGCTTAATGAAATTTTATCTAGCAAACATAAAATTAACCCGAAGAGACTGTTAGACTCCCTAGATGTTCCAGAATTTGAGGACAATACAGCCACTGCTGCTTCCACTGAAGCAGCTGAAGTTATTGCTTGTGAAGCTGAAAATTAGGACATTGCAACACTGATTCTGAGGTTACCCCACTAACAAGGCCCCGGACTTGTCTTAAACCAAATAGTGGAAAAGCGCAAATACTAAAAGCATTAGAGAATATGCACAGTAAGCAGGAAGCCCGTGCAGATATATTAGAAAATTTACTTCGGGACAATAATAGAGAAAGGAAACGAAGTAATGATTTGTTAGAGTTATTAGTGAAACACGTTACGCAAAGGAGTGAACTCTAATAATTCAGGTTTAGTTCATTTTTTTTATTACAGCCATGAACTTAGCTATAAATAACTTGATCTCCTATTCTTAATACCATTTTTGTTTATACAGGGTGACATTGAAAAAAGTACAATGCCTAGTACCACATGGTAGAGGAGCCTAAAAAATGAAAAAAGTTCGTATACACTTATGTCCCAATTCCTTTCGTTTTCAAGATACAGCGTTAAAAATTTGTTTTTAATATTTTTCTCTTTCTCGATTTCTTTTCTTCTTTTCGTTTTCTTCAACGTTTTTCCACAATGAAAAATTTACCCCGTGTACAATACTGCGAGTGGCTCCAAAATCACGATGCAAATTTCCTTTCATTAATTTTGTTTACTGATGAAGCGGGTTTTCGTGGTAGATGGTAATCTAAATGCATATCATGCACTATTGGAGTGACAAAAATCTTCATCAAACCGCCATAAGGAAGGTTCTATTAATTAATGTGGGCCGGTATAATTGACAATTTCTTAATTGGGCCATTTCAGAAAAAAAATTGTAAAGAAAAAAAATTTTTTTAATTTAACACGCTCATCTCGAAAACGAAAGGAATTGGGACATACGTGTATAAGAACTTTTTTCATTTTTCCAGGTTCCCCTACCATGTGGCACTATGCATTGTAATTTTTGTCAATATCACCCTGTATACGTACTTTTAGTTTTGTTTTTACATTTTTAAATTGAATTACTTGTTACTTTTGTATGTTTTGTTGTTACATAATATCGTCACTCCAATGCCAAAACCACTAATGTGCAAATCAATAGTTTTGAGTAAATCGCGTTTTAAACATTTGTAGAGGTAATAAAAATTAAAAAAAATTAATTCGTTGGCTGCTGTATAATTTGTTAACTGCTTTTAGAAGCTAAAAATGTCTTTACAATAAATTTTGTAATTAATGCTATTAAATAAAAAAAAAAAAAATCACGTTCGTTGTTTTGGCTTTGCCAAATAGTTAAAAATTATATTTTTCGCGTTAAAAAAAAACTACAATTTAAAGGGTAAAATTTTTTTAAATTTTTTTTTGCACAAAAGAGAAACGAATATTATAATATAAAAACAAAAGTAACGAACTCATTATTTACGCCACCGTGTCGGTGTCGCTCTCACTTTCCTCGGCATCAGGTTGTGGTAAATTATCTCGAACATTCTTGTTCGTCTTCAAAGCTTGGTTAAAATTATGGTATGCTTTGGGTATAGTTAAATCTTTGCACATTTTCTGTAGATTCTCCAATTTAACGTCGGCTATGGGTAGTGTACTTTCGTAAGCTTTAGTAAGCAATGCTTGTTTTGGACGTCCCCGACTTTTCGTAGATTTAGAACAATCTACCTCAATAAACTCAATAAACCTTGAGATGTCTATCAAAAGTATCCGTTACGATAATAACATCGTCTAGGTAAACGAAGGCGTATGGTTCCAATTCGGGGCCGAGACCCTGTCCACCAATCGTTGAAAGGTTGCCGGACTGTTTGAAAGTCTGAATGGCATCCGTTTAAAGTGATACAGGCCTCTGCCTGGGACAGTAAAAGCAGTAAACTCCCGAGACTCTTTAGCCAGTTCGACTTGGAAGAACGCGGACTTAACATCTACTGAACTCAAATAACGGGCATTTTTGAGCTTATCTAAGATAGTAGAGATGTACGGCAAAGGATAACTGTCTTTTTTTGTTACTTTGTTCAGCTGTATGTAGTCTACACAGAACCTATACGAACCCTTCTCCTTCTTCGGAACCATCACCACCGGAATAGAAAACGCAGAACTTGAAGGCTCTATGATGTCATTTTCGAGCATAAATTTAATTTCTTTATCGATATGTTCATGTACTGCCGGCGAAACGCGACATGCTCTAAGCTTTATAGGCTCCGGATTTGTTATCGCCATACCCAAAATTAGTTCATGAGGTACGTCAGGTATTACAAGCGCGGATAGAGTTTTAACTTTGCCTTCTAGCAAAAACGGTACATTAACAGTACCAAGAACAGTACAAGTACTACTATTTGCCACAGAACACGAAATTATTCGGGATTGCAAAAGCTTCAAACCGATATCGCGAAGTATATTCCAACCTTTCCTACCAAATATAGTTATATATATTACTCCTAAAATGTCAACGCATAAGTAAGGGCGATTGTACCCCTGGCAGCTGGCAAAAATATAAGACAACACTGGACGAATCCGATCTAGAACCGAGTGATCGTAGCTAACATTTTCGGTCGAATTGACCCCCGCCGGTTCTACTACACGACCTCTTAGTGGGGCGGCTGAAGGTTTCCCGAACATGTAGGACATGTTTGTACGGTAACGCCAAGCCTACCACAACGGAAGCAACGTCTACGAGGTGGTTGTGGGTAGTTCAGGCGTAGATGCCCTCCTTGGCTACAATTCCAATAGGTAGCTACTCGACTTACTCGAGCAGGTGTTGCAGGTTGTGCTGGGACATTAGCTTGTAGCGGACTCAAAGCTGAGGCGTTATCTATGCCCACCGGTGCCATATTTGTGGTAGCAGGTATGGCTCCTGCGAGTTCCTGGTCGGGGCCCACATAAGCGACACGAGAACCGACAGGGCGTCGGTATTCTAAACCCGGCTCCACCGAATTTCGAGGGTTAAGAGGCGGCGACTGATATTCCTGCGCGCTGAGACTAGCCTCCTCTATTTCACGTCCTATCGCGATGAGCGACTCTAATGTGTCAATACCCTTACCTGCTAAAGCTAACTGTAATTGCGGCAGCATCTTACTCCTAATAAAATTCACGCGAGCTATTTCTGCGGGTTTCTGAGACAATTTGTTGTATAAACCTTCCATATGCGCCACATAAATTACCACCGATTCTGTGCTCCCTTGCGTCCTATGCCTGAGGATATTTAATATTCGATCCTCGTAATTACGTGATAAAAATGTAAAACGAAAAGTGTCACAAAATTGCTCATAGGTTGAAATTTTATTTCTCGCGAAACGATACCAGACCGACGCGTCGCCTTCCAAAAGCTCCGATACAGAATTTAACATTTGTACCTCAGAAATGTTACGAGAAATACGCATTTCCTCTAAACTCTCTAAAAAGTCGGTAAAGTTAGAGGCTCCATTAAAGCGTAATCTCCATCTACTTACGTCTACGAATTTTGAATTTACCGTGCTGTGCGTATCCTTATTCACGTCACGAAGCGTCGAATGCGCAGCCTCCTTAGCTGTTGAGAACTCGGGCATGAAATGCACTTGTCGCGCCTGAGGAGTTTGGCTACCAAGACCCTGAGAACTTGACAAATAACCTTGGGAGGGTACGTTATTACTAAAGTTAATATACTTAAATTTTTCTGCCAAATTATTAACGGCTCTACTAAGAAATGTCTGCCGAATATCACTAGAAGCGTTATGCGCAGGTGGAGGTGACCTGGTAAGAGGTACCAACACTGGTCCGATAACAATCAGATCCCCACTATTCCTAAAATCCTGTACATGATCAGATAACATAGTAGAGTTTCCTTTAACGGAAGTTGATTGGCCGCTAACTGCAGCAACCATAGGCTCAAGTGGCAAGTCTAAGAGAGAAACGGATGGGTTCTGATTTATTTCAGGAATACTAACTGCTGAATAAGTATCCTCAAGAGTACTAACTAGTTCACTACACATTTTTATTAAACAAACTTTTCTGGATTGTGAATCTGAGTCTGAACTACTGACTAGGTTTAAACGTCTTTGAACGTGGAGTAATCTAGTCTTGATTCGTTTAAATTCGTTTTCTTTATTAGCAACATCAAAACTTTGCAAACAGCCTAAGAGTTCTTCCAATTTAATTGCACAAATATTTAAGTCCCGATCAGCTTCAAAGTGTACTTGAACTACGTTCACAATACCCATACGTTCGTTTCTTATGACTTTTCTCAGTAAACCCCGCTTTCCTTCAACGGTACCATTACCTAACTCCGAGCCTCTACTCAAAAGTTCGTAAGTTAATTCATCGCTTAATAACCTGTTTATATCCATTATGCAATCGTATATGTCCGAATATAATCAGCAAATTCACCCCCTTCCAAAATAAAAAAATATATATACAGGGTGTATTAAGTATGAGTACCGTTCTTTTAACAGGTGATACATTGATGTAGAAGGAACAAAAAATTCTTAATAATTTTTTTTCTCTCTCGAACCGTTGCCCAGTTATGCCCTATTTAATTAAATAGCGCATCTGGCAACATAGCGCAACGAGCAGCTGTAACTTGTGCTAACCTACGTCAATATCCTCTACTCAGGCGACTGTAATGTGCCAAAAAAGGTGTTCTTGGCGAAATATTACATTGTTATTGAGAAATAATCTCTGAAATAATAGTAATAATTGGGTCTCGATGAACTATGTCCAGAATTTCTTCCTCAATAACCAAATTATCCGCATGTCGGTCGTTGTGGTCCCCGGTTTTGTACACGCGAAACTACACTTCCCGTATCTAACAAACGTTGAGATGTGCGAACAAAACTTATATGAACTGACGAAAACAAAATAGTAAAACGCACTAATCATTAATTACCGACTTAAAACACTCGGACGGCGATAACAAAGGCAACTGAGTCCTTTGACTCCTTTGTGATTTGTAACAGTAGCCCACTGCCAGCCATATGATGCGACGTTGTCATATGCCTCTTTTTAAAAATGTATTAAAATACAATAAATTATTTCACCAAAACCCTCCACCGGACAAAAAATTCGCATTACAATTTTCTATTTGTATATTCGACCGGCACCTTCTCATAAACTTTTAGAACTTATTTTCTATTATTTTCCTTCAAAAAGCAAAGTTAAATTATTTTTTTTGGGAAAACCATTCAATTTTCGACACATGTTGTATAAGGTTTTTTTGTTTCTTTTAGGCCAATGTTTCACCCCTTAAAATAACGGTACTCATACTTAATACACCCTGTATATATTTTTTTCGTAAAAAAAAATATTCACCCTAACTGGACGAATGCCAATTACCAACTCTATAAACGCCACAACTTATATATAAAAAAAAAAACCTAAAAGGGTAACTGAACAAAACTCCATAGGTAAGAAAGAGACTATACACACTAAACCGCTAAAAAATTAAAATCAATAACTGCGGAATATACTGTAGGTACCTACCTAGAGTTTATTATTTACTTTCAACCAGTAAACTGTAAAAACCAATTCGAAAAAAACAATAAGCGCCGAGCAAAAAAACCTGATATGGTTCACGGAATGTTCCGTAAAATGCACAAAAGATAAGCGATTTTTTTTTCCGTTTATCAATGTGTGGCGATTTCAAGTTATTATAAATCAAAAATCTCAAGTATGGATTAATGCTATTTCTATTTTTTTCTTCTCATCCAACCAATAACACAAGACACAGAGGCAACACCAAAAAAAAGCACCACGCCAAAGCTAGTTGGGCGCCACTCTTGTTACGCGTACAATTCGTTGTTGGGCCTGAAAGAGATAATGGGTTACTACTATTATAATAATTATTAATAAAAGTAGCAGCCGGTGATTAAGGCGGAGGTCCGAGTTATATGCCTCCACAGAGTGTGGTAACAAAAGAAAATATTTAGTTTTATAGTGTGCCTTTCGTGGCCGCAAGAAGCGAAAGGCCCACTCGCTAGCTCTTTTGGTTTTAGCCGGGAAAATGGTCGTGGTAAGTTCGGGTGTTTTTCTTTGTGGGGAAGAATATATCGGTGGCTTGAGGCGAAGGAAGGATGAACAAAAAAAACAACTCGATTATTAATCGACAATGACCACTCTTTAATGTATAAATTAATTATGGCAACAAGATAATGAATGACTCTTCCAGGCTTATTAGTCTCTTGCGGAGAAATGAGGTTGGAGATTCGGGCAATGTGTCTTCTGGATGCGCAGCAATTTGAAAAGATTCTTGACTAAAGGACTCAAGGGCCTGCAATGTGTCCTCCTCAGATAGTTCTAACTTAGTAACCTCATTTGTCAATGATTTTTCCTAAGTTGAACCTCGTGAACTCAGAGCCCGTTAAGTTTTCTTCGAATTCAGCTGGATTATAATCGTCTTGTGTTCTTCTGTTATATATACCAGGTAAAACACTCAGTTCCTGAAAGGTCTCTAACGATGAAGTGCTACCATAATATCATATAGTATGTCGTCTGAGGATTTTGCTCTCTATTTTCTGCGGTTGTGGTCCCTTCGCAAATATATTGATCAACTTAAATTGTTGCTTTAGCTTGATAATTTCCTTCTCTTGTTCAACTTTTTATTGTTGGTAACGAAGTTCCATTTCTTGGAAGCGATTTACTTCGCACTCCAACCTCTTCTTATAATCAGCTGCTACCGATTCATATTTTTTTAATTTCTCAGTTTCGGACAAAGTCTCATTAATAACGGGTTTGTTCTTAACCGCCTTAGTTCTTTGAGCAAATTCCAAGGTCGATTTTGTCTCTTCGCCCGCCGCCAAATTTATTGTAGCAATTATTAGAGATTTTGCATTACCCCCCAGCGCTTGTCGGAGTAATCTGGTGAGCTTGGAGTCTCGGTAACTGACATGGGCTCACATTTACTTAGCTGCCTAATTACATTACCCAATACTGACAGGGATTTGTTAATATTTGCGACTTCTAGAAGGCGTTTTCCTTGAGCTTTTGAACAGGAAACTCTTTCCGAGCCCGCCAGATCTACCAGATTAAGCTGGGATACTTGAACTGGGCCATTGTCAATACCATTATCTGTGGACTCTATTGTAAAGCGAAAAATTGCATGAGATCGGCTTGACCTCTCATTCATATCGGTACACCCAATTTTCCGTGTCTTGTTACCGAAATTCATTAGTTTATATACTTGTTCGGGAATTGTAACAACTTCCTCCTTGGTATTAATGATAGTATTACCGTAATCATCTTCGAGTATTCTGAGGTCATTTACATTTTTGTCCAATAAGTCTATTATTTTTTCATTGTATAATTCGAAATATGAGCACCTGATCAAGTAACGCTTCTTTCTGTCTTGTTGCACTTGATTGAATATGTCATTTACTGCTAATTGCATAATACCAGAATCATTATCGCTGCCCATCATCGTATGTGTTTTGCCAGATGCCGCTTGACCATAAGCAAAAATTGTTGAATTAAATCCTTCTAGGCACGATTTAATAAGGGGGCTCGACAACGGCATGGTACACGCTTTCGTTTGTACTGTTTTCAGTAAATATATGATCAAAGCTATATGGTTCACCTATCCTATGTGTTCCATCAATTTTAAAAATGAATTTTTTCTCAATATTCCATAATGCCATTGAATTTTCTTTCTTCTCAGTTGTTGTCATTGCAGAAACTACACTAAACCACACTCTATTATTTACAACCAACTAACAACAAACCTTATTGCAACAAACCTAACCACAAAATGGCACAAAAACAAGCAACTAACGAGTGATAATATATTAGTGGCAATAAAGAGCCGCCCTCCGATAAGGAGGGAGAAGAAAGAAAATTCAAAGGCATTATGGAATATTGAGAAAAAATTCATTTTTAAAATTGATGGAACACATAGGATAGGTGAACCATATAGCTTTGATCATATATTTACTGAAAACAGTACAAACGAAAGCGTGTACCATGCCGTTGTCGAGCCCCCTTATTAAATCGTGCCTAGAAGGATTTAATTCAACAATTTTTACTTATGGTCAAGCGGCATCTGGCAAAACACATACGATGATGGGCAGCGATAATGATTCTGGTATTATGCAATTAGCAGTAAATGACATATTCAATCAAGTGCAACAAGACAGAAAGAGGCGTTACTTGATCAGGTGCTCATATTTCGAATTATACAATGAAAAAATAATAGACTTATTGGACAAAAATGTAAATGACCTCAGAATACTCGAAGATGATTACGGTAATACTATCATTAATACCAAGGAGGAAGTTGTTACAATTCCCGAACAAGTATATAAACTAATGAATTTCGGTAACAAGACACGGAAAATTGGGTGTACCAATATGAATGAGAGGTCAAGCCGATCTCATGCAATTTTTCGCTTTACAATAGAGTCCACAGATAATGGTATTGACAATGGCCCAGTTCAAGTATCCCAGCTTAATCTGGTAGATCTGGCGGGCTCGGAAAGAGTTTCCTGTTCAAAAGCTCAAGGAAAACGCCTTCTAGAAGTCGCAAATATTAACAAATCCCTGTCAGTAATGTATTAGGCAGCTAAGTAAATGTGAGCGCCATGTCAGTTACCGAGACTCCAAGCTCACCAGATTACTCCGACAAGCGCTGGGGGGTAATGCAAAATCTCTAATAATTGCTACAATAAATTTGGCGGCGGGCGAAGAGACAAAATCGACCTTGGAATTTGCTCAAAGAACTAAGGCGGTTAAGAACAAACCCGTTATTAATGAGACTTTGTCCGAAACTGAGAAATTAAAAAAATATGAATCGGTAGCAGCTGATTATAAGAAGAGGTTGGAGTGCGAAGTAAATCGCTTCCAAGAAATGGAACTTCGTTACCAACAAGAAAAAGTTGAACAAGAGAAGGAAATTATCAAGCTAAAGCAACAATTTAAGTTGATCAATATATTTGCGAAGGGACCACAACCGCAGAAAATAGAGAGCAAAATCCCCAGACGACATACTATATGATATTATGGTAGCACTTCATCGTTAGAGACCTTTCAGGAATTGAGTGTTTTACCTGGTATATATAACAGAAGAACACAAGACGATTATAATTCAGCTGAATTCGAAGAAAACTTAACGGGCTCTGAGTTCACGAGGTTCAACTTAGAAAAATCATTGACAAAGGAGGTTGCTAAGTTAGAACTATCTGAGGAGGACACATTGCAGGCCCTTGAGTCGTTTAGTCAAGAATCTTTTCAAATTGCTGCGCATCCAGGAGACACATTGCCCGAATCTCCAACCTCATTTCTCCGCAAGAGACTAATAAGCCTGGAAGAGTCATTCATTATCTTGTTGCCATAATTAATTTATACATTAAAGAGTGGTCATTGTCGATTAATAATCGAGTTGTTTTTTTTGCTCATCCTTCCTTCGCCTCAAGCCACCGATATATTCTTCCCCACAAAGAAAAACACCCGAACTTACCACGGCCATTTTCCCGGCTAAAACCAAAAGAGCTAGCGAGTGGGCCTTTCGCTTCTTGCGGCCACGAAAGGCACACTATAAAACTAAATATTATCTTTTGTTACCACACTCTGTGGAGGCATATAACTCGGACCTCCGCCTTAATCACCGGCTGCTACTTTTATTAATAATTATTATAATAGTAGCAACCCATTATCTCTTTCAGGCCCAACAACGAATTGTACGCGTAACAAGAGTGGCGCCCAACTAGCTTTGGCGTGGTGCTTTTTTTTTGGTGTTGCCTCTGTGTCTTGTGTTATTGGTTGGATGAGAAAAAAAATAGAAATAGCATTAATCCATACTTGAGATTTTTGATTTATAATAACTTGAAATCGCCACACATTGATAAACAGAAAAAAAAACGCTTATCTTTTGTGCATTTTACGGAACATTCCGTGAACCATATCATGTTTTTTTGCTCGGCGCTTATTGTTTTTTTCGAATTGGTTTTTACAGTTTACTGGTTGAAAGTAAATAATAAACTCTAGGTAGGTACCTACAGTATATTCCGCAGTTATTGATTTTAATTTTTTAGAGGTTTAGTGTGTATAGTCTGTTTCTTACCTATGGGGTTTATTATTACTTTTGTTCAGTTACCCTTTTAGGTTTTTTTTTATATATATAAATTGTGGCGTTTATACAGGGTGTATTAAGTATGAGTACCGTTCTTTTAACAGGTGATACATTGATGTAGAAGGAACAAAAAATTCTTAATAATTTTTTTTCTCTCTCGAACCGTTGCCCAGTTATGCCCTATTTAATTAAATAGCGCATCTGGCAACATAGCGCAACGAGCAGCTGTAACTTGTGCTAACCTACGTCAATATCCTCTACTCAGGCGACTGTAATGTGCCAAAAAAGGTGTTCTTGGCGAAATATTACATTATGTTATTGAGAAATAATCTCTGAAATAATAGTAATAATTGGGTCTCGATGAACTATGTCCAGAATTTCTTCCTCAATAACCAAATTATCCGCATGTCGGTCGTTGTGGTCCCCGGTTTTGTACACGCGAAACTACACTTCCCGTATCTAACAAACGTTGAGATGTGCGAACAAAACTTATATGAACTGACGAAAACAAAATAGTAAAACGCACTAAACATTAATTACCGACTTAAAACACTCGGACGGCGATAACAAAGGCAACTGAGTCCTTTGACTCCTTTGTGATTTGTAACAGTAGCCCACTGCCAGCCATATGATGCGACGTTGTCATATGCCTCTTTTTAAAAATGTATTAAAATACAATAAATTATTTCACCAAAACCCTCCACCGGACAAAAAATTCGCATTACAATTTTCTATTTGTATATTCGACCGGCACCTTCTCATAAACTTTTAGAACTTATTTTCTATTATTTTCCATGTAAATTTACCTTCAAAAAGCAAAGTTAAACTATTTTTTTTGGGAAAACCATTCAATTTTCGACACATGTTGTATAAGGTTTTTTTGTTTCTTTTAGGCCAATGTTTCACCCCTTAAAATAACGGTACTCATACTTAATACACCCTGTAGAGTTGGTAATTGGCATTCGTCCAGTTAGGGTGAATATTTTTTTTACGAAAAAAAAAAATATATATATTTTTTAAATTTTGGGAGGGGGTGAATTTGCTGATTATATTCGGACATATACGATTGCATAATGGATATAAACAGGTTATTAAGCGATGAATTAACTTATGAACTTTTGAGTAGAGGCTCGGAGTTAGGTAATGGTACCGTTGAAGGAAAGCGGGGTTTACTGAGAAAAGTCATAAGAAACGAACGTATGGGTATTGTGAACGTAGTTCAAGTACACTTTGAAGCTGATCGGGAATTAAATATTTGTGCAATTAAATTGGAAGAACTCTTAGGCTGTTTGCAAAGTTTTGATGTTGCTAATACAGAAAACGAATTTAAACGAATCAAGACTAGATTACTCCACGTTCAAAGACGTTTAAACCTAGTCAGTAGTTCAGACTCAGATTCACAATCCAGAAAAGTTTGTTTAATAAAAATGTGTAGTGAACTAGTTAGTACTCTTGAGGATACTTATTCAGCAGTTAGTATTCCTGAAATAAATCAGAACCCATCCGTTTCTCTCTTAGACTTGCCACTTGAGCCTATGGTTGCTGCAGTTAGTGGCCAATCAACTTCCGTTAAAGGAAACTCTACTATGTTATCTGATCATGTACAGGATTTTAGGAATAGTGGGGATCTGATTGTTATCGGACCAGTGTTGGTACCTCCACCTGCGCATAACGCTTCTAGTGATATTCGGCAGACATTTCTTAGTAGAGCCGTTAATAATTTGGCAGAAAAATTTAAGTATATTAACTTTAGTAATAACGTACCCTCCCAAGGTTATTTGTCAAGTTCTCAGAGTCTTGGTAGCCAAACTCCTCAGGCGCGACAAGTACATTTCATGCCCGAGTTCTCAACAGCTAAGGAGGCTGCGCATTCGATGCTTCGTGACGTGAATAAGGATACGCACAGCACGGTAAGTTCAAAATTCGTAGACGTAAGTAGATGGAGATTACGCTTTAATGGAGCCTCCAGCGTTACCGACTTTTTAGAGAGTTTAGAGGAGATGCGTATTTCTCGTAACATTTCTGAGGTACAAATATTAAATTCTGTATCGGAGCTTTTGGAAGGCGACGCGTCGGTCTGGTATCGTTTCGCGAGAAATAAAATTTCAACCTATGAGCAATTTTGTGACACTTTTCGTTTTACATTTTTATCACGTAATTACGAGGATCTAATATTAAATATCCTCAGGCATAGGACGCAAGGGAGCACAGAATCGGTGGTAATTTATGTGGCGCATATGGAAGGTTTATACAACAAATTGTTTCAGAAACCCGCAGAAATAGCTAGCGTGAATTTTATTAGAAGTTAGCTTTAGCAGGTAAGGGTATTAACACATTAGAGTCGCTCATCGCGATAGGACGTGAAATAGAGGAGGCTAGTCTCAGCGCGCAGGAATATCAGTCGCCGCCTCTTAACCGTCGAAATTCGGTGGAGCCGGGTTTAGAATACCGACGCCCTATCGGTTCTCGTGTCGTTTATGTAAGCCCCGACTAGGAACTTGCAGGAGCGATACCTGCTACCACAAATATGGCACCGGTGGGCATAGATAACGCCTCAGCCTTGAGTTCGCTACAAGCTAATGGCCCAGCACAACCTGCAACACCTGCTCGAGTAAGTCGAGTAGCTACCTGTTGGAATTGTGGCCAAGGAGGGCATCTACGCCTGAACTACCCACAGGCTTGGCGTTACCGTACAAACATGTCCTACATGTTCGGGAAACGTTCAGCCGCCCCACCCAGAGGTCGTGTAGTGGAACCGGCGGGGGTCAATTCGACCGAAAATGTTAGCTACGATCACTCGGTTCTAGATCGGATTCGTCCAGTGTTGTCTTATATTTTTGCCAGCTGGCAGGGGGACAATCGCCCTTACTTATGTGTTGACATTTTAGGAGTACGTTTTAAGGCTTTGTTGGATTCCGGTGCAAATCATACTATATTTGGTAGGAAAGGTTGGAATATACTTCGCGATATCGATTTGAAGCATTTGCAATCCCGAATAATTTCTTCTGTGGCAAATAGTAGTACTTGTACTGTTCTTAATGTTTTTACTAGAAGGCAAATTTAAAACTCTATCCGCGCTTGTAATACCTGACGTACCTCATGAACTAATTTTGGGTATGGATTTCTGGATAGCGATGGGCATAGTGCCTGATTTTAAAAATAGCGTTTGGTCATTTAATGATGGTCCTTCTGACACTACAACTTTGAACTGTATTGCTTCTCATGACACTTTAACACTCGAGCAATCTCAACAACTTACGCATTTAGTAGGGACTTATTTTGATTCAATGGGCATAAAACTGGGAAAAACGTCAGTGACCGAGCATAAAATTATTTTAACAAATCCGGAGCCTATAAAGCTTAGAGCATATCGCGTTTCGCCGGCAGTACATGAACATATCGATAAAGAAATTAAATTTATGCTCGAAAATGACATCATAGAGCCTTCAAGTTCTGACCTGACGTAAAGTTAGGGTGCAGAAGTTTATTTTACCAGTTTTAATACTGGGTAATCCTATTTTTTAGATATGCGATATCAGAAGGAATATTCATGTGATAGAAAAATCCCAACAAATAAAAAAGAAAAGTATTTTATTTATTTAAATTCGATTGAACCAACTGTTCTAATATTCTGTTTCTATCTTTTTGCACCTCTACCATTTCCTTTAACAGGCTGTTGTTAGTATTTAGTGATTCGGTCAACGCAAAAATACTCTTAAGCTTTTCTTTCTCTACTTTCAGTTGCTCCTGCCGGTGAGTAGAAGAGTAATAGCGGATCCGAGACACCCCCCACCACTTTTGCGCCCCCCACCACTTTTTTCTGGGGTGGGGGGGCAATTAGGATAATTAGAGTGGGGTGGGGGGCAATTAGGCTAATTATAGTGGGGGGAGGTAATTTGTAATTGCAATAAATGTAATTAGAATAATTAGATTGGGAGGTAATTTGTAATTGCGTAATTAGTAATTTGTAATTGCGTAATTAGTAATTTGTAATTGTGTAATTGGATTATTTCGCTGTAATTAGACTAGTATAATTGCAATATATCTAATAAATGTAATTAGTCTGGAGGGGGGGGGGGATAATTAAAACCCAATTGTCGCGAGAAATGAAAGTAATTGGATTATTGCGCTGAGAAATGAAAGTAATTGAATTATTGCGCTGTAATGTAATTGCGTAATTAGTAATTTGTAAATGTGTAATTAGACTATTTGCGCGTTAATTACACTATTTTATATAGTCTGGAGGGGGGTTAATTAAAAAACCCAATTGTTGCGAGAAATGAAAGTAATTGGATTATTGCAATTAAACTAGTATAATTGCAATATATCTAATTGAATTGGTACAATTGTATATTAATTAGTACATCAATTGGAGAAATGAAAGTTTATTGCGCTGTAATTAGACTAGTATAATTGCAATATATCTAATTGAATTGGTACAATTGTATATTAATTAGTGCATCAATTGCTAAATTATGCGCTCTTAATTGTCAAAAATATATGTCATTCAATATCGCTAACAAAGGATCTGGTATATTAGCATTAAACCAAAGTCAGCTTTTATGCGATTCGAATAGGACAAAAGGTTTGAACCGCATACTAAAGGAGTCATTCATTGCCGCTAACAACGTTATTTACTGTCACATAATTTCTCGAAACAGGTGCCTATCTGAAAATTAAATCACTCGTATTTCACATACCCTACTGTCACTGTGCCTTTACAAATTATTAAAATTCCAAATTGTAGGTAGTCTTCGACCAGTATTCCACAAGCGACATCGCATTTATTTTCTAATGATCAAAGATTAAATCAGCTTTTAGTTTTTTACTGTCGCATATCTCGAAACAAAATAGTTGGTTAAATTTATAGCTCCCATTTGTTCGACAGACAATAGGTTTGAATAAAGGACACAGGTACGTAGGCTGGGTGGCTCACGCGAACGGCACCTACCTGAAATCGAGGTAATGCCATTAAGGTGGTCGACTTTCCCGTTAAACAATATAGCATAGGCGCTAGGACAGGCAGTAAATAAGGGTATTACATTGTTATAAGACACTTCTTCTATAATGACTTTGTCATAGGGAATTAACTATCTCGTAATTATTAATATTGTTACATTTTATTGTTTGGTGTCTTTAAATCGGAGGGGGTTTACTGTTGCTTTTGTATACATTTAATGACTACCTTAAACATACAAAAATTCATTGATTTACAGCATATTAATTTACAATCTTTAACATATAGGGTGTACCGATTTGTACGAATCAAACTTTTATGTCAACTGAACCTATTATTAATTTTATATTCAATATAATCCTCAGTATTGCCTTTCAACTTAAACATACAATATTAATTTTTCATTGATTTACAGCTTATTAATTTACAAACGAACATATAGGGTGTATCGATTTGTACGAATCAAACTTTATGGTGTGATAAACTACCAAAATAATATGAAAAAAGTTCATATGTAAATGTGGGCCGGGAACACATAGTTCCGAGATACAGGGTGTTAAAGAAACATGCAAAATTTTTTTGTTGTTTGAAACACTGAAATGATGGCACACTATATTGCGCTCTAATTAGACTAGGTGCAATTTCTCGAAATTCTATGGTTTATTACCTTATAGAAAAGCAGTATATCTTAAGATATATTTACAGATCAGTATACGTCCAACTTGACGGCGTTTTAACAAAAGCAAGCGGAAACGATGACTACTTTGATAATGCATTAAAAAGCAATATTTTAACGGAAATTACAGCGATGCTCTAATAAAGCTCTGGAAATGTTTAATACAGGAAATTCATATCAACGGAAAAAATTAAAAACATACAATATTAATTTTTCATTGATTTACAGCTTATTAATTTACAAACTTGAACATATAGGGTGTATCGATTTGTACGAATCAAACTTTATGGTGTGATAAACTACCAAAATAATATGAAAAAAGTTCATATGTAAATGTGGGCCGGGAACACATAGTTCCGAGATACAGGGTGTTAAAGAAACATGCAAAATTTTTTTGTTGTTTGAAACACTGAAATGATGGCACACTATATTGCGCTCTAATTAGACTAGGTGCAATTTCTCGAAATTCTATGGTTTATTACCTTATAGAAAAGCAGTATATCTTAAGATATATTTACAGATCAGTATACGTCCAACTTGACGGCGTTTTAACAAAAGCAAGCGGAAACGATGATTACTTTGATAATGCATTAAAAAGCAATATTTTAACGGAAATTACAGCGATGCTTTAATAAAGCTCTGGAAATGTTTAATACAGGAAATTCATATCAACGGAAAAAATTAAAAGCCTCCTATTATGTTGCAGAAATTATTGATTTAATCATGAATATCAGTTCAAATAAAATGCAACTAGTTACCGTATCCAAAGATTAGATATAAATAAAGTTTCTTTTAAAGTTTTTTGCATGACGGGTGCATTTACGGTATACATTTGTTCATTGATGGTACTAAGTCGAAAACAGCATGCAATTCCCACTTTACCGATAAAAAAAAGTCAATTAATGCTGCTAACAAGGGTTGGCAATATATTAGCGTATCAAAGGTAGATATTGATAGTTTTAAAACTAAAAAAAAAAAAAAAAAAAAAAATGGTTATCTTCATACGCAGTTAATGGTCATATTCTTTTAATACATACTATATAAAAAATGTAAATTAACTTTTATTACAAAATATTGAAATTATATGATTGCTGTGGCTCTCTACGGCCCTGAGATTTGAGATGAGCATTAAACACAAATAATACAAGGTTTCGTAAATAACCCCTACTTTATTTTATCGATTTCAATTCAAACAAATCTAAATAATTATATGCCTCTTTTAATCTGTTTTACTGAATAATGGGGATGGCTCTCTTCAACCGTCTGTAAAACTATTTAATGAAACCTAGTTAAAAATTCAGTTCCATAAAGAAGCTACGATAATTATGACTTAGTTAATCACGATCCATTTTATTATATTTTTTATCAGTTTAAATACACTAATGTAAACAAACATTACTCGTCTGTCAAAATTTGGTACCAAAAATACGTTTTTTATTATTTATTCCCTAGTTCGTAGCCTCCGAGTAATATCAATTCGTACAATTAAAATGCATATCTTTTGGATAATTTTTAATTACTACTATTAGTACATTAAAGCAATAATTCTAACGGAGCGTTTTTAGATGCCACCGAAAAAAGCCACTCCAGCACAATTAAAGTGCCTTCTTGACTATATAGAAAAGGATGATATAATCCTATGGAAAAGAAATAACCTTAGTCTTGTACCTATTGAGAATAAAACTGTAAAACACTTGTTAAAGCTCTCTGCTGGGCGCTGGCAGTAGCAATAGGTTGTCACCAATAAAAGAGTAAACTAATTACTTCTTGTTTGTTATTATTTGAATCAAGTTATCTACCCTTAGCCTCTGTTAATAAAGAAGCGGTCTTGGGATGAGTTATTATTTGGGATTGTCAAGAGGTTGCTCCTGACTCTTAAAAATCAGCTGTCGCGATTTAAATCAATCCTACAAATAAATACATGTTTTTTTTTGGACTTGTACAATGTATAAGTTGTAAATATATCTACGTATATCATAAGTATTTTTATACTCGTAGTTGCCCACTTAACATGTTCTTTAATCATTCTCTAATACATATATTTTATATTTATCTTGCTATTTGTTCTTTTAACACATCTAGATAACTACTAACTCCATTATTTTCGCAACTCAAACACACTTCACCAAATAAATTCGCAATTTAATTCTTCTGGCAAGTCTAAACAAAAACTCTCTCCACTTGCCAGATTTCAATTGACAAATTTCAACATTGACTTATCATTTCAATCGAAAAGCATCATAGAGTATACCAAAAATTGAAAATATTGACTGTATTCAAGGTCACTTGTTTTAATTCCAATAACTTGATTTGATTTTAATATCTTAACTTTTACAGAATAGCAAACGGCCATGTTTATTGAAATTTCTGTCAAATATCACAAATGTCAATGTTGACTTGATTTTAATACATTACAGAATAGGGCTGATTGCCTCTATATTATCGAAATTTGCCGGGTCATTTAAAATATCCACGAATTCACATGTAGAGTAGAAGCAATAATGAAACAATATTTTTTTTAATCTAAATTTAAAACAATTAAAATTTAATGATTTCAATAAATTTGGAAGTACATTATACAAATTAAGATTTAATGAGTTCCTTGTCGATTTTGTTAGTCTAAATCTATAGGGTCTAAGAAAGTCCACTTGTCTAGTGGTTAGTTATGAACATCCGAATTCCTGACAAAAAAGTTGTAGTTTTTATGTATCTCAAGCAATCTATAATACAGTAAATTCACTTTTCAACCAAAGCACTTTGTGAGTGAATAGGAGATAGTAGTAAAGCGAGAGCACTACACACATATAATGTAGGTATCGACGCAAAATTCAACGCAATAATACAATTTGGTATTTAATTTCTAGTCGAAATGCATTCATTTTCTAAGGACAAATATATTGCGCAAAAGATTAGCCATCTCTTATCTAAACAAAAGATACGTCGATTTTTACAAAACAAAGCCACACAATTACCTGAAATTTTAAACTTAAGAATAACAGGTGAGAGTGTGATTCGAATAGGACAGAAGGTTTAGAACTGCCTACTATAAAGAAGTCATTCAATGCCGTTAACAAGGGTGGCAATATATTAGCTTATCAAAGATAGATATTGTCATAGTTTTAAAACATTTTCTATACGAGATAGTGGAGTACCTAACTAAGAATATTATTGAAAAATATCAACCAATCTGACAAAGAAGCTAATGTAGATACATAAATAATGTTCTTTTATTTTTATTGCCATATTTATTACATCAAATATTGTATGTATTATGTAGTTATGATGGTATATTTTATATTATATTATAAGGTTAAATAAATGAAATACACATTAAAAGATTACATTAATTTTATTTCCTATTTTTTATTACACAACTAAAAACAACCATAGTATAATTAAAACAGTTTTATTTTAAATACACAATTACATTTAGCGGCTCGTTAGTGTGAACGTGTACGACATGACTGATGTAATTAAATTGCGTTACCCAATTTATTGTGGATTACAGCAATAATGGTATAATTTCCCCTTCTTTGAAGTTGATGGTGATATATCAACATTGTTATTGGATGCCACATTTACATCGTTTACCTTACAATAGCAGCAAAACATTTTTCGAGGTATTGGACCGTCATTAGCATCAAAACTGCCTTCATGATCGTTAAGGTAATGTTCTGTGCAGTATTGATATTTTATTATATCGACATCGTTCTGAAGATGTGTAGGTAGCTTATCCCATACTAATGCAATTTCATGTGAAGCCAACCCAATCATCACTTCTTTGGGCATATCTACAAGTTGTTGTTTGCTCATCTTCAATAGACTACGCAAACGGGAGAATGCAATTAGTGAGTGGCCCATTCGCTTGATACCTTCTCGATCCATTGCTGGGGTTATAGTTTTCAGCTCCATGGCGTTTTATATTTCTTTCGTAGAGAGAAACTTTAAACACAAATGTCCACACCACACTGTGTTAAAATTCTGTACACGTTTGTAGTTATATAATATTTGGCTGACCCTCCTTGAATCGTTATTGAAATATGTAACTAATTCTATAGGTGGGGGTAAATCACCAAAACTATCAATGTAATTTACTAAACTACCTCGTTTTCTCCTTCAGATGTCTCACTTGAAGTCTTGTTTTACTACCTAGCAGTTTGCTCGTCAATTTTACTGCTCAAGTGCATAATTAGAATTGTTCAACGTAGAAAGTATCTGTTTATGCTAAATTAAAAAAAAAAATACGTAAAAACATCATGTGTGACTCATCAGTACCAACATCGCTAAAAGAAGCTGTCGATATGCTGCTTACTTCATTAAAATATGGCTTAGGTGGTGAACTACATAAAGACAAATATAGTCTCGGCATAAATTATTGTGAACTTTATATCAGTGATTATATTAAGCTGAATAACTTTTGTGATTCAATGGTAAAATGTGGTCTTCATGAACAATTAAAGCAATATGTTTCCAAGTTTATAACTGATGAGGTACTCTATAATAAATATATCGGCGACGATGAGGTTGACTTAATAGAAAAAGAAAGCTCTCCACATCTTATTGCAGAAGCAATTGATTCGCTCCGTTTTATTTTGAGTCAAAGCCTGCAACTATATACTAATCCACTTGATGAAAATCGCCGTACCTATCTGAATAAAATGGGAATAAAATATTGTGATCTTTATATCTGGCACTATATTACGCTAGATAAATTTTGTACTTCGATGAACCAATTGGAGCTGCATGATCTATTAAAAGAACATCTGTCTGGACTTGTAAGTGATGAACTTCTCGATCTACTTCCCGATTACGAAGGAGCACTTTAATATAAATATTTAACAAAAATGTATTTTATATATGAATAAATATCTTGTACCAATATCTGTTTTTTTATTAAAACGAGCTGCCGCTTCTGTATTCCATAACAGCTAAATACTTTGAAGAATCGAGGTACTAGCAACTTGATCATATAGTGGAAAGGCGGGGAGATATAACGACCATAAATTAACACAAAGACCTTAAATAGTAAACAGCTTCTTGGAAAGCTATCAAAAGCCATTTAAATATATTGCATCCTATACAAAAAATACTGCGACTTTGGTTGATGTATCAGCTCCCCTTAATCTTGCATATCCTTGGTAAAAGCTAATTGATTATTAGCATATTTTCCATAGATATTAAATTAAAAAAGAGTAATTTTTTGTATAATTATTTATTTTATGAAAATTTACTATAAATATGTTGTTACATTTTCAAAAAATATATTTACAATAGATATAGTACCTATATAAGCACATAAAATATTCAATATGTTTTACCTATAATTATGGCACCAACAATTTTTATTGTGGTGATTCCAGCTGCTATAAAATAAACCAACTCGATCACAAAGTATACTTGCTCCTGTCATACATTTCATGCACATATTATTCCAACAATCGTCTTCATATTTATTGCAGTATGTACACCGCTGCCTTAATTGCGATCTATTTATTTTGCAGGCTTCACACACATCTTCTCTTTTAAGCATCTTCTACATAGGCCGGTATATGGGTTAATCCTATCTTTACGCCAAGCACAAAAGCAATTATGGCACATTTTTGACTTATTATAGCTGTATGGATGTGCAGCAATTAGTGGTTTTAATTTCCATTCCTTTGGTAAAACCATTGTATCCCCCCCCTTTTAACGTTATTGTGCTATGTATGAAGTTTTAATGATGTTCGTTCTGTGGTTGCCACTTATTTTATAATAGGACCCTGACGTCATAGAAAGGGGCGCGCCAGCCGACTAGGAATATGGGACTTCAAAATGAATGGGCAAACGCACCTCGATCGAGTCTCGTCCTTTGTACCGTTGTGCATTCAATCCGATTCTCACCCGTAACGAGGACACTTTATCGAGTGCGGCTGCCTGTTCATTCCCCGTCTCGTGTTCCTAGTCGGGTGGCGCGCACTGTAGAATTTTTTAAAGTTGTTTGTTTCCAAATTCATTTGTTAAAGTTCTTTGTGCCTAAATTCATATCTCATAAAGAAAATCCGCATTTAAGGATAAAATAGGGTTAACGTAAGGATAAAAATTAAGGATAAAAAAGGAAGGATAAGAAATAAGGATACAAATTAAGGATAATAAGATTTTTCGTTTGTGTAATCGTACCCATGTGTGGAAATATCATCCCAAACGAGGTTTTTTTTTTGGTGTCGATGATCTTTGAACGAGGTTTTTTTTTTGGTGTCGATGATCTTTGACCAATGCGTCTGCGAATTTTCTCGCATTTTTTTTTTCCTTATACGGTTGAATAAGGTGTGCATAGTTAGTTACAAGTCTCATTATTATTTGGTTTTTCTGATGCGGCTAACTTTGCTAAACAACTTGTCTTATGGTTAATGTCAGGACAAGAAGAATAAATACGGATAATGTAAGGGCAAAAAAAAAAGAATAAAATAAGGATAAATTTAAGGACAATAAGAATAATATGAGGATAATATACGGAAGACCTATTACTTTTTAGTTATTTGATGCCATATAGTGGAGGATAAACATGTATTATAAATGTCATGTTTGCAACAAAACATTCCATTGGTCCAGTAGTCGAAGTAGACATACAATTGTTCATAGAAACATCTCTTTCCAGTGTGATTTGTGTGATAAAACATTTAATAGAAAAGATAATTTAATTAGTCATGCGCAAAGAGTACATCGCGTCGATGAGTTGCATATTTCATCCAATAGTATGAAGGCGACCTGCAAAAACATTAATTTGCCACTTAAAACGACTGACGAGGAAGATCAAAGGGAAAATTACAATAATAAAGTGTCTAATGTATCCTCACCTAGAGAAAAATATCTATCTATTACAAGAAATAAAACACAAACAAATGGAGAGTTGAAAAAATTTGCTGCACCGTCTGTAGCACCTCGAAAGACACCATCAATCGAGGAACATGTTACAAAACGTTTGGAGAAGATGAAAAATGAAGAAGTATTAGACTGGGACTTTGAAACTAACCCACGAGATATAGTTGAGGCGATAAGAATTAACATGCGCCTAGGCGTAGATTTTCAAATATATATAAACACTTTACGACACATGGGCATTATTGAATAAAATATTTTATTGTCATATTTTAGTGTTTTATCAAAACAAAACAAAAATACTATACTGTTAATGAATGCCTCCACTACAGTTGACGCATGAGGATGGACTTTGGGTAGTCAGCAGCGCAAGCCTTGCCAGCAGCGTAGTTCAACAAGTGTTTGACAGTCGAAATTGACAGTTCAATGTCTGGAGGTTATTAATACTTTTATTAATCTTTTTTTAAAGCAAAAAGTGATTAATTGTTAAATTTCAAACGTTATGCACTGAAAACTCAAATTAAATATTTAAATCGAAAATACCACCCTATACATGTAAATTTCAATTCAGGTTATCCTTTAAAGTAAACAAATATTCAGCCAAGATGTAATGATGCATAATAATGAGCGCTGAGTCCTTGCGTGTTTTAGGAGGTGTTGATTGTTTACACTGGACGGTTTGCACGTTGTTTTATTTTCTTAATTTTCTTGAATGCAATTGAGCTGTGTAATCCTCATAGAGCGTCATATTGAAAGACAATGGTTTATCGATATTGCATGGTACCCGATTGTAAAAGTACTACGATTTCCACACCAGCAAAAACATTTATTAAAGTGCCATTAGACGAGAAGCATCAAAAACGTATATGGCGACCTGCTTCGTGACATCACCACCAATGGCAAGGTGTTTTCGTGTGACGTCAATTTAAAGATCTGTGTTTGAATTTTAAATGGAAAATTAGACTGGAAATTGTCTTTTCTTTTCAAAAATATATGCGAAGAGACTCTTAAATTTACTAAAAGATGTGGTTTATTAGCTTTTGGAAGTAAAATAAATTATATGCAAGGTCCCTATTGTCACTGTCTAGAAAATATATTATTGTATCATTATGAATAATTAAGGATAATTAAAATATATGTCACTGTCTAGAAAATATATTATTGTATCATTATGAATAATTAAGGATAATTAAGGATAATTAAGGATAATTAAGGATAATTAAGGATAATTAAGGATAATTAAGGATAATAAAGGATAATTAAGGATAATTAAGGATAATTAAGGATAATTAAGGATAATTAAGGATAATTAAGGATAATTAAGGATAATTAAGGATAATTAAGGATAATTAAGGATAATTAAGGATAATTAAGGGTAATTGAGGATAATTGAGGATAATTAAGGATAATTAAGGATAATTAAGGATAATTAAGGATAATTAAGGATAATTAAGGGTAATTAAGGATAATTGAGGATTATTAAAATTTAATAAAGATTCAAATGGATTCTCTGTGGACTCTCTAAAGAACACAACCCGTGGATTGATAGAGCTTCTCTTGTTTAAAATTGTCACTGTCTAGAAAATATATTATTGTATCATTACATGGTTATGTCATATGAAATATTTTTTTATGTATAATAAATAAATAATAAAAAGAATGTACTCAATTAATATTTGTCTAATTTATTTCCTTAATGTTAAAATGTAAACAAAATAAAAATATTTTTAAGTTTATTATATATACTACAATTTCTTTAGACATGAGTATAAAACTTGCTGTTATGTATTTTAGATACTTAGTTAAAAACAAAGTTCTTTATTACATGTTTTTATGATTTAAATATCTATTATTAGCTGTAAAATCAGGGTCCTATTATAAAATAAGTGGCAACCACAGAACGAACATCATTAAAACTTCATACATAGCACAATAACGTTAAAAGGGGGGGATACAATGGTTTTACCAAAGGAATGGAAATTAAAACCACTAATTGCTGCACATCCATACAGCTATAATAAGTCAAAAATGTGCCATAATTGCTTTTGTGCTTGGCGTAAAGATAGGATTAACCCATATACCGGCCTATGTAGAAGATGCTTAAAAGAGAATCCCATACAAAATAAAGTGAAGAATAAAGAATTTCAAGGTAGCCGTCCAAGTGGAATGCAATGCCGAAGTTGTCTACAAGTGCTCAAATGGGTGAATTTTGGCATATGTCGAGATGTGTGTGAAGCCTGCAAAATAAATAGATCGCAATTAAGGCAGCGGTGTACATACTGCAGTAAATATGAAGACGATTGTTGGAATAATATGTGCATGAAATGTATGACAGGAGCAAGTATACTTTGTGATCGAGTTGGTTTATTTTATAGCAGCTGGAATCACCACAATAAAAATTGTTGGTGCCATAATTATAGGTAAAACATATTGAATATTTTATGTGCTTATATAGGTACTATATCTATTGTAAATATATTTTTTGAAAATGTAACAACATATTTATAGTAAATTTTCATAAAATAAATAATTATACAAAAAATTACTCTTTTTTAATTTAATATCTATGGAAAATATGCTAATAATCAATTAGCTTTTACCAAGGATATGCAAGATTAAGGGGAGCTGATATATCAACCAAAGTCGCAGTATTTTTTGCATAGGATGCAATATATTTAAATGGCTTTTGATAGCTTTCCAAGAAGCTGTTTACTATTTAAGGTCTTTGTGTTAATTTATGGTCGTTATATCTCCCCGCCTTTCCACTATATGATCAAGTTGCTAGTACCTCGATTCTTCAAAGTATTTAGCTGTTATGGAATACAGAAGCGGCAGCTCGTTTTAATAAAAAAACAGATATTGGTACAAGATATTTATTCATATATAAAATACATTTTTGTTAAATATTTATATTAACTGATGGTCGAGATGGTAGAGTACCTGCCTCTCACTCAAAAGTCCCGGGTTCGAATCCCGGTCGTGGCAATGGAAAATACTGTGAGAGGGATTTTTCCATTAAACACGGATATTGGATGTGTGTCCCTTGTCTTTAAATGTGTAGCCCCCTCCCGCACAAGGCTCAGCCTTCTGGGATAAAGGGGGTCGTAATTACATGTGATGTATTTATTTATTATTATTTAAGTGCTCCTTCGTAATCGGGAAGTAGATCGAGAAGTTCATCACTTACAAGTCCAGACAGATGTTCTTTTAATAGATCATGCAGCTCCAATTGGTTCATCGAAGTACAAAATTTATCTAGCGTAATATAGTGCCAGATATAAAGATCACAATATTTTATTCCCATTTTATTCAGATAGGTACGGCGATTTTCATCAAGTGGATTAGTATATAGTTGCAGGATTTGACTCAAAATAAAACGGAGCGAATCAATTGCTTCTGCAATAAGATGTGGAGAGCTTTCTTTTTCTATTAAGTCAACCTCATCGTCGCCGATATATTTATTATAGAGTACCTCATCAGTTATAAACTTGGAAACATATTGCTTTAATTGTTCATGAAGAGTCAACATTGACATTTGTGATATTTGACAGAAATTTCAATAAACATGGCCGTTTGCTATTCTGTAAAAGTTAAGATATTAAAATCAAATCAAGTTATTGGAATTAAAACAAGTGACCTTGAATACAGTCAATATTTTCAATTTTTGGTATTCTCTATGATGCTTTTCGATTGAAATGATAAGTCAATGTTGAAATTTGTCAATTGAAATCTGGCAAGTGGAGAGAGTTTTTGTTTAGACTTGCCAGAAGAATTAAATTGCGAATTTATTTGGTGAAGTGTGTTTGAGTTGCGAAAATAATGGGAGTTAGTAGTTATCTAGATGTGTTTAAAGAACAAATAGCAAGATAAATATAAAATATATGTATTAGAGAATGATTAAAGAACATGTTAAGTGGGCAACTACGAGTATAAAAATACTTATGATATACGTAGATATATTTACAACTTATACATTGTACAAGTCCAAAAAAAAAACATGTATTTATTTGTAGGATTGATTTAAATCGCGACAGCTGATTTTTAAGAGTCAGGAGCAACCCCTTGACAATCCCAAATAATAACTCATCCCAAGACCGCTTCTTTATTAACAGAGGCTAAGGGTAGATAACTTGATTCAAATAATAACAAACAAGAAGTAATTAGTTTACTCTTTTATTGGTGACAACCTATTGCTACTGCCAGCGCCCAGCAGAGAGCTTTAACAAGTGTTTTACAGTTTTATTCTTAATAGGTACAAGACTAAGGTTATTTCTTTTCCATAGGATTATATCATCCTTTTCTATATAGTCAAGAAGGCACTTTAATTGTGCTGGAGTGGCTTTTTTCGGTGGCATCTAAAAACGCTCCGTTAGAATTATTGCTTTAATGTACTAATAGTAGTAATTAAAAATTATCCAAAAGATATGCATTTTAATTGTACGAATTGATATTACTCGGAGGCTACGAACTAGGGAATAAATAATAAAAAACGTATTTTTGGTACCAAATTTTGTTTGTTTACATTAGTGTATTTAAACTGATAAAAAATATAATAAAATGGATCGTGATTAACTAAGTCATAATTATCGTAGCTTCTTTATGGAACTGAATTTTTAACTAGGTTTCATTAAATAGTTTTACAGACGGTTGAAGAGAGCCATCCCCATTATTCAGTAAAACAGATTAAAAGAGGCATATAATTATTTAGATTTGTTTGAATTGAAATCGATAAAATAAAGTAGGGGTTATTTACGAAACCTTGTATTATTTGTGTTTAATGCTCATCTCAAATCTCAGGGCCGTAGAGAGCCACAGCAATCATATAATTTCAATATTTTGTAATAAAAGTTAATTTACATTTTTTATATAGTATGTATTAAAAGAATATTACCATTAACTGCGTATGAAGATAACCATTTTTTTTTTTTTTTTTTTAGTTTTAAAACTATATCAATATCTACCTTTGATACGCTAATATATTGCCCTTGTTAGCAGCATTAATTGACTTTTTTTTTATCGGTAAAGTGGGAATTGCATGCTGTTTTCGACTTAGTACCATCAATGAACAATGTATACCGTGAATGCACCCGTCATGCAAAAAACTTTAATAGAAACTTTATTTATATCTAATCTTTGGATACGGTAACTAGTTGCATTTTATTTGAACTGATATTCATGATTAAATCAATAATTTCTGCAACATAATAGGAGGCTTTTAATTTTTTCCGTTGATATGAATTTCCTGTATTAAACATTTCCAGAGCTTTATTAAAGCATCGCTGTAATTTCCGTTAAAATATTGCTTTTTAATGCATTATCAAAGTAGTCATCGTTTCCGCTTGCTTTTGTTAAAACGCCGTCAAGTTGGACGTATACTGATCTGTAAATATATCTTAAGATATACTGCTTTTCTATAAGGTAATAAACCATAGAATTTCGAGAAATTGCACCTAGTCTAATTAGAGCGCAATATAGTGTGCCATCATTTCAGTGTTTCAAACAACAAAAAAATTTTGCATGTTTCTTTAACACCCTGTATCTCGGAACTATGTGTTCCCGGCCCACATTTACATATGAACTTTTTTCATATTATTTTGGTAGTTTATCACACCATAAAGTTTGATTCGTACAAATCGATACACCCTATATGTTCAAGTTTGTAAATTAATAAGCTGTAAATCAATGAAAAATTAATATTGTATGTTTAAGTTGAAAGGCAATACTGAGGATTATATTGAATATAAAATTAATAATAGGTTCAGTTGACATAAAAGTTTGATTCGTACAAATCGGTACACCCTATATGTTAAAGATTGTAAATTAATATGCTGTAAATCAATGAATTTTTGTATGTTTAAGGTAGTCATTAAATGTATACAAAAGCAACAGTAAACCCCCTCCGATTTAAAGACACCAAACAATAAAATGTAACAATATTAATAATTACGAGATAGTTAATTCCCTATGACAAAGTCATTATAGAAGAAGTGTCTTATAACAATGTAATACCCTTATTTACTGCCTGTCCTAGCGCCTATGCTATATTGTTTAACGGGAAAGTCGACCACCTTAATGGCATTACCTTGATTTCAGGTAGGTACCGTTCGCGTGAGCCACCCGGCCTACGTACCTGTGTCCTTTATTCAAACCTATTGTCTGTCGAACAAATGGGAGCTATAAATTTAACCAACTATTTTGTTTCGAGATATGCGACAGTAAAAAACTAAAAGCTGATTTAAGCTTTGATCATTAGAAAATAAATGCGATGTCGCTTGTGGAATACTGGTCGAAGACTACCTACAATTTGGAATTTTAATAATTTGTAAAGGCACAGTGACAGTAGGGTATGTGAAATACGAGTGATTTAATTTTCAGATAGGCACCTGTTTCGAGAAATTATGTGACAGTAAATAACGTTGTTAGCGGCAATGAATGACTCCTTTAGTATGCGGTTCAAACCTTTTGTCCTATTCGAATCGCATAAAAGCTGACTTTGGTTTAATGCTAATATACCAGATCCCTTGTTAGCGATATTGAATGACATATATTTTTGACAATTAAGAGCGCATAATTTAGCAATTGATGCACTAATTAATATACAATTGTACCAATTCAATTAGATATATTGCAATTATACTAGTCTAATTACAGCGCAATAAACTTTCATTTCTCCAATTGATGTACTAATTAATATACAATTGTACCAATTCAATTAGATATATTGCAATTATACTAGTTTAATTGCAATAATCCAATTACTTTCATTTCTCGCAACAATTGGGTTTTTTAATTAACCCCCCCTCCAGACTATATAAAATAGTGTAATTAACGCGCAAATAGTCTAATTACACATTTACAAATTACTAATTACGCAATTACATTACAGCGCAATAATTCAATTACTTTCATTTCTCAGCGCAATAATCCAATTACTTTCATTTCTCGCGACAATTGGGTTTTAATTATCCCCCCCCCCCCTCCAGACTAATTACATTTATTAGATATATTGCAATTATACTAGTCTAATTACAGCGAAATAGTCCAATTACACAATTACAAATTACTAATTACGCAATTACAAATTACTAATTACGCAATTACAAATTACCTCCCAATCTAATTATCCTAATTACATTTATTGCAATTACAAATTACCTCCCCCCACTATAATTAGCCTAATTGCCCCCCACCCCACTCTAATTATCCTAATTGCCCCCCACCCCAGAAAAAAGTGGTGGGGGGCGCAAAAGTGGTGGGGGGTGTCTCGGATCCGCTATTACTCTTCTACTCCGGTGGTAGAGTAGGTTTTTTCGTTTTCCTTTTACTGGTGGCGTCGTCAATCCCTGCTTTGATATGCCTGACTCCGTATCTGTTTGTATCGCATCATACACGGTGGGATCTGATGTTCGCGATGTTGATGGTGTATTGCATATTTTCAATGCAGATGTTGCACATTGACACTATCTTGATGAACTGTTGGGAATAGTAAGATTGTATCAGAAGGTGAACTATGCATCAATTATAAGACTTACCGGAAGATGAAGACAATTTTCGCTCTTTAGGGGTAGGTAAAATTGACTCTATTGCTGGTATCTGTATGTTTAATGTACAGTCCTTTAAAAATATTTCTGACATAATAGTATAGTATTTCCAGTCAATATTTCCTGCCCCGGATTTTCGTCGTACATTTTGATTATCCTTTATTCTCATAAAAGTTTGCTTTAGATTCCTGAATTTCTTGTCAATGGCATCTTCATGTACTTTGTACTTATGACACTCAAATACTCTTGCAATTTCTTGCCACAAATCTTTTTTTTTAATTTTTGGATTTCGAAACCTTTCATTTCTTTTCCTGTATTCTTCTAGAAGCAGTAGCGTGTTCTTATCATCCCAAATGAATTCTATAAAAAATATGTATAAACATGAAAATTCTATTTTCAAATCGGCACAAAAAATATACAGGTAGGGTACGTTTCTAATACTGCATCGATTATATCAATGCCATTGTATGCACCGTGGCTTATCAGTAAAAATACATAGGAACATGCAGCAATTTTACAATTAATGTTTATATTGTCACTTTATAAGGTTGGAGGGATCAAGTATTTAGAAATGCATCTCTACTACAAGGATATATAAGGAGAGTACTAACCTTCATTTTCAGGAACACTAACTACTGCTTCTAGGGAGTCTGTGGTCGTGGTCGTCTCTGCTCTGCTGTGCGACTTGAAGAATTGTACTGCAATATGATTCATCTGAAATAATTATAGTCTCAACATGTATTCAATTTTTACTAATTCCTGTTTAAATCTTACCACTCAATATTTTTTGACGTTCTTCAAGCGTTACTGAGACAGAAATAACTTCCTCTTCCAACTGCAAAGTCATAATACTATCTTCCTCCATTTCACCGGTTAGGTTAAACTTACTTAACAGACTACAAGTTGTAGTCTATAACTACACACATCTGATTTGTGAGGTTATGAGTCGTAATGAGAGCACGATTTTTGTTTACACGCTGCACTGCTTTATTACCTACCCAGCGGTAAAGCGGAATAATTATATGCCTTAAGATTGGGATTTAGTAGAGTGAGAGAGAAATATACGTATTTATTTTGGTTTATTATGATTAATGAAACAAACAAATATGGTGTGATATTTATAATAGTTTTAGGTTTTTAGTATTGTCCTAAAGATTTTAATAATACCAATTTCTAAATATAAATTTTTATTATAATGAAGTGGTGTGCTCTCAAAGCGAAGACTTGACCTAAAAATGTAAAAATTCTCCTTTGAGGGTCAATTTCACGAAAGATACGTTAATTTGAGCCACAATATTTGGTGAGCTTTTAAGTAATACTTTGTACTCGGCCGTAAGCTAGTTTCTTTTTACAAAAAAAAAAAACGAAATTGTAAATACAAGCGATTGAATGAGTTGCCTACGTATTGCCAATATGTACAGTCTTATTTTTTCCTTCTCAATTATAGATAAGAATGGTAATTTCAATACCTCACGGCCACTTACACTTTTTTCTGCAAAATTAGATACATTAATTTTCAAAATCCGTGTATTAGTTTCTGCAAAATTTACTCCTAAAGAAATCGCGGTTAATATCAGAGGAGTAAATCGCAACCTTAACGCTTTACTAAAGCGCTGCTATTCAGTACACCGCTTCAATACAGTGCTGTAGCGCTGCTGTTCCCTGAATGCGACTATTGACACCTATGAGGCGGAGAAGTCTGAAGGTGATGGAATACTGCTAGATAACCAAATAGATCTATTTCATGGGGATGTAAGTGATGATAACACATCCTGTAAAACGAGTGATGGACCTTGGTCGCCCAATGAAACTTTGCTATTAATTTCCTTATATGGTGATCATATAGATGACTTTAATAAAGCAAAAAAGAGAAAACATGTATGGACTATCATTTCAGAAAAAATGTCAACACACATGTACAACGTAAGTATTATTAAATTAGATTAAGAAAATTTCATAGGTACCTAGGTACATGGTTGATAAATTTTCAAAGGACACCTGCAAAATTGGAGATAAAAATGGATAAATTCAATGAGGGTTTATCGATCTATCAAAGATAATAAAGTTCCCAAGAAAACAGGTCGATGGACACAAAGTTATATATATATTTATTCAAAAGAAAATTCAAGTGAACGAAAGGTATCCACAGTACGAGTTTCAAAAGAAAAATACAGAATCGAGAAAGAAAAAAATAAAAACAGGCATGATGAAAAATGAAGATGGGAGCTAAAAAGATCGAGTGCGAAGAGAGGAAAATATCAATCAATTAGAGGCTTATACAAAAATGAATACCAAAAAAGAAACAGAAAATTAGGTTTAAATGTTAACTCAATGTTGACAATAAATGGCATTTTGGTTTATTGAAGTTAAGTTTTAAATAACTTTTTAGTTATTATCAATAAAAATAATAACTGTTGATACCTGGGACACAGAAGTGACATCGAGGGTGCTTTACTTTAAAAGAGGTAGCACGTCGCTGCCACCAGATCGGGAATTATTTTAATTTACCCCCGATCAGAGAAACACTTGAAAGTACCTATGAAGCAAAATCAGCTGATAGGCCACTGGTAAAAGAAGATCCTCCAAAGGCTAGGGTCCGGCACGGCTTATAGGCGTGGTCTTTTGGCAGAGGTGAAGATGGTGGGAATAAAAGACTATCAATTAAGAAAAATAAAAGCGAACATATTACTCAAAATTAGAAATAATCAAAGCAAGACAAAACAAAATAAAATGAATGATAAAATTCTAGATTAAATGATACTCTCCAAACAAAATATTTATCCACACGTACAAGATTACAGTAAATATTTTTCCAAAATGAACAAAACAAGTTATTATTACATACAAAATTACAGTAATTTAATTACTACAAAACAAAACAAATTATTACGCACAAAACTATAGTAATTTACTTCCAAAACGAAACAAGATATTACGAACAAAATTACAGTACTTAATTTAATTACTACAAAACAAAAACGGGCTACCACTCACCGTTAATACGCGCTTTAGGACCCCTAAAATTATTAGCAAAGAAATCTTACGTACCCAATTTGGGTCTCTCTATATAAATATATATGTATGCCACCTACACCTTTCACATTTAGTGTCAATATCAACGATTTTCTAGACCCTATTTCAGGTTCACTCACAAAACGAAACGTATCTGGGGTTAGTAAACTCAAAATGCCTTACCCACAGGCTTCTAAAATTTACAACAACCCTAATTGAGAATACCTTCACTAAAAATTATACGTCGAAATCTATCAACTTTAAAACGCCACTCAATATAAAATAAACGCACACGATTCCTATTAGGCTAGGTCTGACAATTGACATTAATGAAATTAATGGCGAATCATGACAGGAAGTTTGTTTTCATGTTATTTTCGTCCGTTTTTTTTTAAATTTTGTGAAAATACGAAACAAAGTTTTGTGAAAGCTGCTTCAGACAATTTGCCAAAAGTGGATTCCTGCATGATAGACGAATTTTATATGGACAATTTAGATTTTTCAAGTGCAGAGCTGAGAAACGTAAAATTGCACCACGACTGTCGCCGAGTTTTATCTACTGGTACTTGTCAGGCATATTTACAAGGTTATTTGTACATATTGGCAATGTTTAATCATAATAACTTTCAATTCTTTAGAACTATCGCAAAACTCGAAATACTATCATCATAACCTAAAACCTTGTTGACAAACAAGAAGGATTTTTTGGCGTATCAAACGTTTAGCTCTTGATTGGTGTATTTTTAAATAGGAATTTATTTCAGCCATTCACGACGAAGATCCGCAGTATCTACTTTATCGACAAGCAACAACCAATGCGAACGACTCGGGATTTACAACGTCACGAAGAGCGCGAGTTTTGATTTATGTTTTATTTAACTTTTTTCTCTTGTGTTAAATGAGAAGAAAATAAAAAATACGGATGATTTATTTTTTTATAAAGTTTTATTATTTAAAATAAAAAAAATGGGGGATGACCCTATTTAAAATGGCTCTTGAAAGTGGATTAATTAAAAGCAGGAATAACTTCTCCAAAAAAGTTTTGGGATTTAGGAACTACCTCACAATTCACGCTAAAAAAAATATCATATTCCTGGAATTAAAATTAAATTAGCTACATACAGATCCCACGATTCTTTCTATTATTTCTTGTTCTTCCTGCTGGATTATCAATAAATTCATATTTTGTTCTTCTTGAGCAATTATTACGCCAATAACTGCCCCAACTATTTTATTATCAATATTCAATAAATAATAAGCATAAATACTGATAAATAGCATAAATAACGCAGAAGAAATAATATTATTATTATTAAACAAACATCCTTTTGAGACATCAAATAAACGTCACCTTCATCAACTGTCAGATACGGGACGGCAAGTCCACCTCGAATAATTTGTCGTTTTTATGGTTGGACATTTCTGTTCCTACTTTTGATTCTGAGTAGGGTGTAATAAAACGCACCTACTAACTGTTCCAGCAAAAGTAGGTACCACGAACCATTTTACTATAGTTACTCTTCTTAAAAACGAGAAGAAATATGTGTGTGACATTTTACGCTGGAAAATATTTAAATCGGGTATGTGGAAATAAAACTAAAATTAACAACTTATTATCTTTAATAATTCCAATTCTATTAAATTTGACACTTCAAAATTATGTATTTGACCCAACCAACTTGTTTGCGCTGTAAGGGAATTTGTAAATGTCTTTATTTGTATTATTAGAAATTTACTTTATATTTTATCTTTAAGATTAGTTCCTGCTACCATTTTAAAATATTTTACCTACAGATACATTGATATTAGAACTTGGGATAAAATTTTTACTAATTCAGCAGTAATGCTAGTGTGATTAGAGTAGCATCGTAGCTAAGGTCATCAGCACCCAGGGCAAGATTCGAATTTTGCGCCCCCAAAAAAATTCTCTCGTGTTTTATTTTGTGTAAGCGTCAATTTTCTTAATATGCCCATCAGTGGCGGCTTGTAATATAAATTTATAGGAGGCTGAGAGGTAAAAAGCTGTGCGTATGTATTACATAAGTTGTGGGGATTTGTGTGTGAATTAAACCGGTGCTGTGGGAACATACTCACGGACTACTGTTTTAAGTGGACATTCACCTATCCCCATTAGTACAAATACAATTGGACCAGTTATTTTACCATACATTATGTCTATATTTTTGTCTCTTTTTTACTGGTCGCTGTTAGGTAATTAACTCTGGATTAAACTTAGCTACTTCTATTGGAAACAATTTTACATAGAGATATAAAATGTTCCCGTAACATAAGTAAAAATCCGGTATGTAACAGACTAACTATGTCTTTCTATTATGGGGATACAAAATACAGTTGGCTGGTGGCGCCCCCTACTAAATTTAAATAATTGTGCCATAAATTTAGATTATCATGTCAAATGTGTTAACAATCAATTATTAACCGATATTCCGGGGAGAATTTACTAAGAACACGTAACACATAAGCAAAATTATCCTGAGGGTATTTTTATGAAATGTAGACATTTTAAGAAACTTGGGTTTGTACTTCTGGATACCAAATAATGTAAAAAAGTCGCTAAAAAATTTCAAGAAAACATTTTATTTTTAAGTTTAATATAATAGGTATATATTATGTCACTAAGAGATAGTTTTGGTAAATTTAGACATTTTTGTTATGTAGTTCTTTACGTAATATTTTATATCCTTCCATGCCCTGTTTTTTAAAATCCCTTGGCTTCCATTAATGCACTCCTGACAAAGTTCTTTCCCAGGTACAATTCTCTTTTTTATCTGCACTCTGAAGAATGTAAGTACTGCCTTACTTTCATTTTGGGACCACGGTACTGGTGGCTTCCTACCTGTTTTTGCTGGTTTGGAATCTTTATCTGAAAACGTATGGCTGTAAATTCGAATATAAATTGTATTAATAAATAGTACCTGGTTATGGACATATTTTGATCACATCTGGATGTTGTGGCAGTATCTTAAAGCCTTGGAAGTTGTTCTTTATCTATTGAAAAAACAGTAAATAAAATTTTCTTGCTATATACAAGGTGATTCCTCAAATTTTGAGCTATGGTTACAATCTTTATTTTTGAAGATACAGAAAAAATAAGAAGCAAAGTTTGTATCCGGTTATAGATACATAATGTTTATTGTTCCACTTTTTACTTAACAGGAAAGTTTGGACTGTATTTCACCTTTATTAAAACAACGTAACGTTCAACTTAATGTACTTTATTCTCTTCCACACAACAACAATTGTCAATCTTTCCGCACAATGGATAAAAAACAGGTAGGTTACAGTTCGTTTCAAACAATGTTTAAATTTTAGCACTAACACTAACTGGAAAAACTGTAGAAAACGGTGGCGATATAGCCGGTTATTTATACTAAGAAATGGCTGATAAAACGAACGAATCAGAAAACGTAATATAATATATATTGACGTAGGTTTAACCCGGAAACTCAGGTAATGCCTTATTTTAAAACTAATGAAACCGAGCATACGTAAAATACGAATATTGATAATAACTGACAAACGACTCATTGGGCGAACGTCTAACTTCCAACTAACTTGACTCTCGCGGGTAGGCGGGTTTGCCTCTCCACTCCCCTCGCGTCTCGTACCACACCGAGCCAGCTTGGGATTGGCACGTGATCGATCAGCGGCGTAGCAAATTTATTTTTATTTGAGGGAAATTCCAACAAAGTTGTAAGATGTCATATGAACCATAAGCTTTCAAATAACAATTGAAAGTCGTATATATACATATAAGATACAAGCCAGAGTTACCCTTCTTAAATGGAACGCCCTCTATATTTAGTTAGAACCTCTTTTTTGTTTAAAAAATATATAATGTACATATATTTAGACGGTTTTTTTAAATAACAGGTGATATTTGAAAAAAATCGTAGTCCGTGAAAAACAAAAATACTACCTATCTATTTTGTTTATTGAATCTTGTTTTTAAGGGAAACCATATAAAATGCTCGCTATCAAAATATTTGAATAAAAAGAAAATATCATGTACAGGGTGATTGGTTATAAATGCCACCCCTCCTTAACTCCTTTATTTTTGAATTTAGAAAAGTCTTAAGTATACAGAATAAGATTGGAGCCAGGAGAAGAGAAGGGAGGGGGTAATAATCATCCCCATCTTATTGAATTAATAAGCGATGCGAGTTGGATGATAGCCGGTGTGCATCATGCTGAATCGAACTCAAGACGAATCCTTGTAGGCTTTAATTTTAATAAAAACTTTAGGGACCCCCTTAGTAATGATAACTTAGGGGTCGAGTGAAAACTGTTAAAGCTTTAGAAGATCAAGCCAAGATTTACGGAATGTGTAAATAAAATAAAAGACTAAAAACTTGATTAGATGTGTCTTATGCAGAGATTATCTGTATTTTTGACGCATGAGGGAAATCAGATCAGATTCTATGATTTTATCATCGATCAGGGGTTATTGTATACCCTTTAGTTTAGGTCACTTAAGCTTCACCTCCTTTGGAGACAATCTGGTTTGAAAGAGAAAGACAAGATATTTTCTTATCCGTTAAACATTTAGTAATGATAGGTGCTGTTTCAAATTGTAATCAGTTTGAAGGGCACTTTATCAATAAAGGGTCGTACTTGGTACCATCTATCACTTTCTTCCCTAGCATTAGGCATCGAAAATGCCATAGCCATTAAAATCTCCTCAAATCGATGTAGACCCACGGAAAATCGGGTTCCAAACGCAGCTGCTGGAAAAATACCATCGATTTGCGACCAGTAATCCCTTCTTTCTGGCAAGGTGTTTAGACTCATGGCATATAAAAGTCCTATCACTTTGAAGAACTCCTGCTTGGTGACAGGTCGACGCCGTTCTCTGAGATGAGCATTTGTGCACTCCAAAAAAATAAATCTTATTCGATCAGAGGGGAAGAAAAGGAACCATATATCCAGTGCTGTCATTTTTTAAACATCTGGCACATGTAGACTGAGTTTATACGCAGCATCTTTAAAATAGTTGATGATACATGTGGCTGCAAATGTCCAAGTAGTTTCATGGACTACAACAGAGTTTTCATCAACCTGACGATCACCAGCTATTATAAAATCATCTTGCCCAGCATCAGCTATGTTTCCAACAGTACCTCGTCAGCATCACCTTCAGACTCTTTATCTGAAGAGAATGATGAGAATGAACTTGATTTTGAATTGTTGACATGGATGATGGAATTATTGTATTGGTTTGTATTTTTTCTCCCGAATTTTTAGGTTTCTATTTAGTAATGGGATGACGTTGCTTTATGTCACTATTTTTATCTATAGGCGTCGTGGTAATTCTGTTTTGTGTTTTTTGTTTTAAATTTTTTGCTGAAGAAGTGCCTTGATCGGATTCAAGTCGTTTCTTTGAGGCAGACTTGTGCCTTCTTGCAGGTTTTTTTTGTGGAATAACATCAGGCGAGTCCTCATCTTCGGAATCTAATTTAAATAAAAACATCAACCTTTAAAACATTCAGTTATAATACCGTAAGAAACCGAAAAATATGCGAAAATAATTCAACAGTTTTTTTAGTTTCTCGTGAGCAAATACTGTAGTACTATTACTGATTATCTCAGTTTTGTGTTATGGTAGAAAGCATGTTTTTTAATTAAAAGGTTTTTAATTTATTTTTAAAAATAAATTTAATTTAAGTAAATTTAATAATTGTTAGAAGTTCATTATCATTGTAATATGAAAGAAAAATCATTGCATATAAATTATCTAGAGCTTTTAACTGAATATTTTTGGATTACGATGCTTTGCAAGAGATTTATTCAACTGTGAGATACTGCCTAAGAATTGATGATACTACTGCTATTTCTTACATCAACCATATGGGTGAAATTCATTTTCTTAAACATTGACTGAATTAACTTTAAAGCAGTACAATACAGGTTTAAAATCATAGTGGCTTTTTTTTTCAAGAAAATCAAAACGGATGTCTTTATAATAGTTCGATACCAACTATATGAGGGTTACTATCGTAACATTTTCGAAGAGGTGCTTCTTATGGAGTATTAAATACTTTAAGATCTGCTTTAGCTTTGATACTCACCTCAGATAAGTGTTGATTATTGAGTTTCTTTAAAGGAGCGCAAAATTTAAGGCCGGACAGACCTAAACATAACTCAACATGGGATACAACCATTGTTCTAAAATATCTATCTTCCTGTCTTCCTTGTATTCAGACACAGAAATTAGTGCAATTTCTGCCCTTAATAACAGCCCTTCGGGTACAGACATTGTCATTAATAGAGATTGAAATTTTTCAAAGAAATACAGATTAAAATTCCACATCGTATTAAAACTTCAGGTCAGAAGACATCTCGACCAGTTTTATTTTTGCCATACTTTCATGATAAACCAAATCTGTGTGCTGCAAATGCTCTAACTTATTATTGAGAAAGAGCTAAAGAATTGAACTCGGATATAAAGAAATTATTTCTTGTCTACAATAAGAATCACGTAGCAACTGTTTCTATTTAACAAGTAGACAGCTGTATTAATGGCCCCAGGCCATTAGTATTTTGGCTCTTGCCCCATATATCATCATGCTCTGAGCACTCCCCATCAAGGAAATTCCTCTTCTTCAAACGTTACCATGCTGGACGTTAAATCCGCAGCAGCACTGGTGACTCAAACTCTCCAACATCTCTAGGGCAGTCTTTATATTTATGGCACATAAGTTCACATTAAAAACAGGAACCCTTAGCTCTCACTGGCCTATCACAATTTGTAGCTGTGTGTCCTTCTCGGTTACAATTGTAGCATCTCAAAATGTTTCATGGTTTGTGAACTGTAGGAACATTTCTCACACTCACTGCACCTTTTGCCATCAAAACCACATTATTCATAATATTAAATTCAAAGTCCATTAATTTGATGGATTATCATACGTGCTTGACTTTGCAATTGTCTGTCATCGAACCCCTTCGATTACATAGTGCACCAATTCTTCTCACTAACTTGTGCGTTATTTCCTTAGTAGCATCTTGTCATGAAAATAAGTCGAGAATTTTCGCCTTTACGCCAACGTCCCTTGCCCATAATAATTCAGTGAAATGGTCATATAAGTCAATTGGTAAATAAGTTAACAGAAAATAAAGTCATTATTAGAAGAAGAAATAAAGATCCAATTTCCAAAAGTGTTCAAAGATAAACCAGGTTCGGTAATCAAACAATTTTAAGTCAGACTTAAGATTAAAAGGATAATGTTACGCCAACCTTTCACAGATCATACGGTATGCCTTAGGCACTACAACCAAAGGTGAAAAGAGAATTAGCTAAATTAGTAGAGTCTTACTAGAGTACCGTCAAACGGGGTTAAGTCGATCAAATATAATGGTTTTTTTCAAATTACGCCTCAATCGCTTACATTATATTTTTGAAAAAAATAATGTAGATTCTGTAGACATTCTTTCATATGATAGCCAGGTTAACTTTTTTTTTGTGTGCATTACCGTCATTATTTTTTTATTTGAAATGTGATCGACTTTACCCCTCATTGTGGGGTAAAGTCGATCACCCACTTAAAAACATTGAAAATCGACATTGCCCGTGAAATGGGGAAAGTCGATCACTAAATATTAAAAAAAAAACATGAGAAAAATTATTTACGTATTTTTTTAATACAAAAAAACCTTTAGAAGTATAAAAATATCTTTTATTACAATAAGTCTCTTACACAGCCTTTATCTCACAGATAAAATAAAACAAACATTCTCAGGGATAATATAAAACTTTCTTTTAAACTTGTAACTAAATAAAATAATATTAAAACTTTGCTAAAAGTTGACTAGCAGCTAAAAATTTACTAGGTGAAATCTACTAAAATAAAAATAGTAACCTTCTTGGTATAAAATTGATAAAGATAAAAGTTGTTTAAATGTTATTAATTAAAACATAAAAGTTATTCTAGAACATTTTGTTCCTCTCCTGTCAAATGAAAAATGAATTTACCTCTTTTTGATCCTTTTAAATTTATTTTTTTTTATTATTTGAGTCTCCGAAATTATTGATAGGTCCGGATTAAGAGGATACACAAAATACAATTCTTTTTGGGATTGTTTCTTACGCAAGGCATTAACTGTATATTCATTATCTGACATTGCTTCAATCTTTGCTATAAATTGTCTGTCTCTTTTGTTGGTTCCAAATGTTACAATTACAAAGTCGTTTGCATTTAGAGATTCGGAAATATCAGGTTCATGAGGCGCAGTAGAAGGTTCTCCTATTTCATAATCTTCTATAAATGACTTTTCTCGTTCCAGCTCATCCACATCAGACTTTTCTGGTTCCAGCTCTTCCACATCTGACTGTTCTGGTTCCAGCTCTTCCACATCAGGCTGTTCTGGTTCCAACTCTTCCACATCCAGCTGTTCCTCTTCTGATCGAGTCTTACGTATGCAGCGTCTTTTTCTTGGCGGATTTATAATTTTCTCTTGTAAATTATCCATATGTAACAGATCAGATGTGCTTATGCTTTTACCTGCAGCTACATTAACTTTCTTCCCTCTTTTTGGGGTTGCTGTACCTGAGCCCATTCTAAGTTGTTCAAGATGATCTACTATAGCACTAGTCCAAGATGTCTGCAAATCTTCGTCATTGACAGTGTTGTGTGGAATTCTTTTCAAAACAGCGCTTGGATCAAACGGTATGATCCCGCATGCCTTGAACCCAGCGAGAGAGTTGGCTTTGGATTTAAGTCCAACTGTTTCGACGGCTTCCTTAAGCAGCCTCGGAAATAAGGTTTTAGGGAGCACTCCTCTATTCTTCAATTTCCATGTTTCCAATGTTTTTCTCCATGCTGCCTTAAGTGGCCTAAAATATGCCACATCCAAGTTTTGTGTTAAATGGGTCGAGTTTGGGGGAAGCAACACAAACCTGATGTCATTTTCTTCACATTTTTCAATAACCCTTATGGTGATATGGCTGTTCAGATTATCTCCTATAAGAACCTTGTGTCCCTCTAGTTTCTTAAAGTAAGGCAGTACAATTGAATAGAACCAATCTTCAAAAATGGTCGAATCAAACCACCCGCTGAGCGTCCGGTTGTACCTCGCTCCTTCAATACCCCCCTCGGTCCACCCTTCATATGAATGTTTCGCCTTATACACAATATAAGGGGGTAGCAGGTTACCATCCCCAGATATTGCAAACATTACTGTAGTACTGGTCTTGGTACTATCTATAGCTCTATGGGCATGTTTGGTGCCTCTCTTAAGGACTACCCTAACCGAACCGGGATCGTCGACAAAATTGGTTTCATCATAGTTTACTACATCTGGAATATCCTTGATGACTTCCTTTAAGTTATTAAAATAATTTTGTACAGTTTCATAGCTTAAGGCTGCCCTAACGCGTTTGGTGTTTTCTGCTAGTTTAATAGTAAGATTGGGGTTTCTTTTCATGAAGCCTTTGAACCAATCTGTCCCAGGTAAATTGTCCGCAAACCTTTTCTCTGTTAAACCGCGTCTCGTTAAATGTTGCCTAACAATATGCCTAATGTCAGTTGGTGTTAGGGGAAAACCCCAATGGCAACTTTTCTTCATTTGTATTTAAAGCAGGTTGTCTACTATATTTCAGTTGGTGCCTTCCATGGCAATGATCATTAAGAGTTGAATAAGGCACCGCATAAAGCTGGGATGCAGCTCTCATTGACATCCGATTTGCTTTGACAGCTGCTATTGCTGTTTGGAGATACTTTTCGTCATAATTTTTTTTTCCAGAAGCGCCAAGTTTCTTTCTGTAGTTTCGAGGCATCTGAAATAAACGATTTACCTTCCTCTAGTAAGTGACCTTTGTGACCTTGTTCCTTAAGAAAATAATAATAGCTCGGCACTGGTTTTAAGGCTTTTAGTTTGTACCAATCGAATTAACAAACAACTAAATTTGTAATGAAATTATATCAATAATATTAAATAATACCAAATGATCGACTTTACCCCGCAAAAGTACAATTTTTAATATTAGTCGCTACAGTTTTTCAACATGATGGAAACATTATTATTTTCTTATTGATATCTGTTCACAAATAACCAAACTATAGGAATACTAGCATGCAGAGTACGTATTGTGTACTACCTTGCATGTGTAATCAAACGCTTTCATATGTTTCATAACATTCAAAATATAGGCCTTATAATTATTAATTATTTTCTGAGTACCTACCTTTTATTTTGCCGAACAATCACATTTATCAACATAACTGACACATGTCCTAACCTATTTGCGCGTTACAACAATGATTTGACGCAGCAGTCTGACCATGCGCCACAATATATTTGGTTGCGTGCGGTTGGTCGACTTTACACGTACTGATCGACTTAACCCCGTTTGACGGTACTCATAGCAATTGGGCTATAGTCCCATGAAATACGATTTTGTGTGGATTTTAAACGTACTGTCAATACTATACTAGAAAATAGTTATTCGTCTTACCATGCCCTCAGGACATATTTTCAAACGTATTTGGTGTCATTGTTTTACCATAATAACAAATACGTAAATTATGTTTTTAAACATGTTGAAATTTACATCAAAATTAGTATATAACTTTCAGTTTAAGAGCTGACATATTCATAAAAGTAGGAAAGTAGCTGCAAATATTGTTGCCGAATCCCATTTCTAGTTCCTAATGACGAAAAGAAAACGTCTCTGAGGAGAATCACAGTTAGTTAATATTTTTAAAAGCCGTTGCATAACCCTACCAAAAAATATTGCAAGCATGGGAAGACAGTTGCAAATTACGAAATAAGTTAAGTATAAGGATAACATAAAGGATTATAAGAAATATTTGAGAATTTCTTTACATGAAGATTCAGCACAAATACAATTTGAAAATTAAGTACTTTTTTTGTTGAATTACTGAACTGGCCAAATCCGGAAATTATATAGTCAAAACAACCATGACGAATTCAGAGGCTCGTTAACGTCTCGACATATTGTAACATGATAAATTATTAAAATTTATCGTTACAAGATATATATAAGATTGAAATAAAAATAAACGTTAATAACTGGTAACAATTTGGGTACTTTAAAAATGATTTATGAAGCTTAATCATAGGCAACCCACCATAGCCTAGTGTAGTATCGAAAGTCACGTATCTACGACACACATGTAAAAATTATTAAATGATTCGTGGTCAGTAAAATATTGTTTTTCATCATAGCAGTTTTCAATTGAATTTAACAGAAGTCGCCTAAGCGAATTTCTTTTTTATAACGTTATGAGTCTCCATAGCAAACATTCTTTCCTTTTAAAAGACTTTTCGTATCATCAAATTTGGTGAAATTTAAGTTTGTCTAAAATTCGTCCAGATGCGTGCATCAAAAGATTAAATGTAAATTTTCTGAACAACGGCTTGTCATATCAAAAAGTGCCAAGAGACATTAAATTTTTGTTTTTTCTTGCTTTATTAAATTAAACTGGAAACATGGGAAAATATCAGTGGCGTACTACTTTTTTTATAAATGACTTTATTTAGGCTTTATTCAAGCATAATAACAAAAACCTATCCAATTTGATATACTCACATTGATGTTTCATCTCTAAACATACAATTATTAAGTTTATTGAATCTTCTCTAATGCATGATAAAAATTGAATTAAAAATTACAAATTTCAAAACGTCTAAAAATTAAATTATGGCAAAAATTATTTTTAACTTACCCCAAATTCATTTATTATGGCCACCAATCAAAAAACGATGTCCCTAAGAAGATGTACATGTTCTTTCGCCTATATGGCTCATCAGAGGGACCCCAAAATCACGATCAATTCAAATTCTACCTTTATCTTGAAAACTTATACTCAAAATTGTATTTATTGACATTAATAAAACATTTTGTAACCATAACAAACAAGTTTTTTCATTCCTTTAACTGATATGTCTTCTACTATATTTTCATATCCTTTTGTAATCTACTCTACTTTCTCTTTTGAGACGCATTGCTAATAAACAAACTTATTTAAGTTTTTTTACACTGGCCCTATTATAACAAAATTATCTAATATATTTATTGATGTTCCACTTCTGAACATACAAATATAAATTATGTTGAATTCAAAGAAAATCATTGAAAACATTTTAGAACGTTATTATTGTCGAAGCCTTAGTAAATCCATATATCTACGCCCATGGTTAAGTAAAGTAGTAGTTTGTTATTCTAAAATAGGCCTCTAAATTGTATGTAAAGAATTGGTAAGTTTAGATACTATTAAGCATTCTGGAAATATAAATATAAATCCATATTTATTTTCAAACTTTAACACCCTGTATCTCGAAAACTAAGCATTTCTCAACCTATGTTTATATGAACTTTTTTTAATAATTTTCAAATGTCTATCGACTGTTAAAGTCCTGCTACAAAAAACTAGAACACCCTGTATATATTTTCAATATATTTTCGAGTCACTAACAAGGCATTAAATTGCAGGTTTTTTGGTTGGAATTTTAATTTTGAGGTTACAACTTTTGAACTTGGATTGTAATTTATGGAGACACTGTAAGTCTACGTGGTTATTCAACTTTTGAAAAATACTTATGAAAGTCAAAGTTTTTATAGTTGAAATAATATACCATTGAAGAAGGACCGAATGTAGCTTTATATTCAGGATTGGGAGGATAGGAATTTTCCAGTACCATTTTCTGACCAGGAATTCGGAATAATTCCGACATTTTGGTGTCTTTCATCTCCAGGAAGCTCAGCCGAATAATTTAAGATAAGTACCTAATTTTCAGCCATAAATGCTTTTGTTCTAAAAGGAATTAAATGATTAAATGCCAAAGAGCAACTTCATCCCAAGAACTCTTACATTTTTATACTTCATGCTGACCAACAGTATTTAATTTTAAATTTTAATGTATAAATTGTGACGTGTGAATCTATGTTAAAGTAGATGGGTAGTTAAGCCAGTAATTTAAGCTAGGGTAATTTTATCTTTGGCATGACGTGCCGTATTTTATCTCTTGTCTCAAGTAGACAAACCTTTTTTATTTGACGAAGAGGCACATTTCTCTTTTTCTTACTTTGGCGTGTGCCACATTTCTCTTGTTTCTTAGTGGACAAGACTTGATGTCGTGACGACAAAAATTTAGTTTTTTATTGTTTAAGTATATTATAATTGGGTCAGGATGGCCGATTCAGTCTAATAGACAATTATTCCTAGCGATTTATAGTACCTAAACACTTTCCTTTATAGTTTAATATATATAAGTACCTATGTAAATACTTGAAGGAGTAAATTTTATTAAGCCTCCTTTTTGAAATTTGCACTGTGATATTTAAAACTTCTTGTTTGTTATTTACTATTTACTACTAAATATATCTGGGGTGCAATTCTCGAGCTTCTACGAAGAGGTTCGTATACGGAAAATACCGAAGTTCCGCACAATTTCTTGACTTGTGTATTCTTGAATTATTTTTCCTACGAAAAAGGAATTCGTCTACGAATAGATCCGTACAACATTTTCCGGTTGATACATAGCACTCGTATTTGTGTATTCTATACGGAAATCAGTCACAAATGTCACAATTATTGTTTACGTTTTGAGGTAGGTAATTGAAAATTTGTATAAGCTCATGCATAGACAACAGTTTTTAGATAATAAATAATGGATGATATTATAAATATTGCTGCAGTTGGTGCTCTTGAAGAGGCGGAAATCGGCAATTTAGCTCCGATACGTTTATTTCACGTTAGGGATAATCCGTTTGAATCGTTAAGTGATAGTAAATTCATGAAAACATATCGTCTGACCAGGCAAATGGTGTCTGAATTATGTGATATCGTAGAACCTTTTATTCCTGCTGCTTCTCGTAAATCAGCACTTGATGTGACAACAAAAGTATGTAGTTTATTATTTGAAAATGATGCATTTACCATATGAACTGTACGATATTGACGAACCTTTAAGGTGTTAGCAGCACTGAATTTTTATGCATATGGAAGTTACCAGCTCAATATAGGACAGAATATAAACACGGCGATTAGTCAATCATCGGTTAGCAGAGCTGTGTGTGAAGTAACTGATGCTCTCAACAGGCCTGAAATATTCAGTAGATTTGTTCACTTTCCAAGAAACATGAATGAACTGCAACAACTTCGTAATCAGTAAGTATAAGTGTATATTTGATTCGAATATCATTGTTTATAAAGAATGTATTATAGATTCTATAGAAGATATCAATTTCCCGGTGTAGTTGGGTGCATCGATTGCACCCACGTAGCTATTTATCCACCTCCAACCTTTGACCCTTTATATCCGGAGCACATATATGTTAACAGGAAAGGATATCATTCAATAAACACTCAATTGGTAAGGACAAAAAGAATACACAGTAGCTATAAGTACTCCATAATGTGTTTATTTTAGATATGTGATGCTAATTTAAAGATTTTAAATGTTTGTGCCAGATATCCCGGTAGTAGCCATGACACATTTATTTGGAACAATAGTAATGTACATACTTTCATGGAAAGCTTGCATGAACGTGGACATACATCATTTTTTCTCTTGGGTAGGTAATCATTTGTATAAAATTATGAAAATCGTTGTAAAAACATAAAAATTTTAGGTGATTCAGGGTACCCTTTACGATCTTACCTCCTTACGCCATGCAATGATGCAGTTCCAGATTCTCCTGAGGAAAGGTATAACATTGCTCAACGCAGGATAAGATGCATAATAGAGAGGTGTAATGGAGTGTTGAAATTGAGATTTCGATGTTTGTTAAAACATCGAATATTGCATTATTCTCCCGAAAGAGCATCAAAAATCATAAATGCTGTGGCAGTACTACATAATATGTGCATCGATGCAAATTTGCCCAATGTAGATGAAGAGCCAGAAGATGGTGGCATAGATTATGGCATGTACAATGTTGCTGCCAATGAGTTGCAAGCGAGACGGAATTTGTTGGATGAAGGGAGAAGGCAAAGAGACTATATTATAAGAACACGTTTTAATTAGAGAAAAACTGTATTTTTGTTTGTTTTTATTTATATATATAAATTTATAAAAATTATTGTGGAATAAGAAATTATAATCGTTCATTGTTCCTCTCTTTTTATTGAAACGGAAAACAAAATTGTTATTTTACATGATCGTCTAGTTTTTGAAAGTTAAAATTACATTGTAATAATAAATGATGTTAGAGCAGCTTTAAGTTCGAAATACACTAAAAAACGAGGTAACAAGGAAACATTTCTAGATCCGTTACATTAGGATGTTCCCCGCGAATGTGTCTCGCCACCTGAGATGTCCTTCGGCAAGATGGTAGCATATTGGGCATGAATGACATATAAATTGGTACCACAAAAAATAAGGATTTTAATCCTTAAAATTGCTGGCAAGTTCCTCGAGTGCATTGGCAATTCTGTTTTGCACTTGAATCTCTGCTTCATATAACTCTAGTTTTCTAGCGTAATATTTTTCTTTTAATTCTATTTTCCTCTCGGTCTGCTCGGCTAATTTTTCTGTAGCACAAATTGTTTTTTCCAGACGCTGAAATTTTGACACTCTTTTTTTTGGTGTCTTTTGCACCAAGGGACTGCCATTAGGAGAGGGAACATTTTTAAAATTTGTCACATCAATCAATTTTGTTTGGTGAGACGTTGAGGGAGCGCTATGCTCCATTGTCATGATGTCACAGTCTCCAATCGTTACTACATCGTCTGGTAGGGTACTTGTAAAGTTTTCCTTTTCACGTTCAGAGTCTTCCAAAAATTTAAAATCAACCTCAGACTCTAATGTTTTTACGTGACCACCTATAGCGGTGGACCCTATCACGTATAGAATCTTCTCTTCCCAATCGTCAAAAGATTCCTTTGGAGGAGACCCGCCACCAGTCTTTTGGGTCAGTTTCGTAAAGTTGCTTTTTTTAGCTTTTGTGACAGCTTTCAGATCATGCCATGTCTTAAATATAGAAAAACAAATACAATATTAGGTGCACGTAAATATTAGTTATGGTTTCAAGCTGTTTTGAGGTTTCAAGACTTTAGTTATCAAATGTGATTAATTTGTACAAAAGCGTTTGTGCTTACCTTACGCCACTGCTGCCACGTTTTATTTGCACCAGGGAGAGCATTTAACGTGTTTTCCAATTCTTGCCACAAACTTCTTGCGGTTTTGAAAGTGTATTCTTTCGTAAACTTGCCACTAACCAATTCGGGGTGCCCCTCAATAAAAGCAACTAATGCGTACTTCTGCTCTTTGACAATATTACAAGTTCGTTTAGTAGGCGTCATTTTAAACTTTTACTACAGAACATCTATAAATACTTTTACCACGCGCGTTTTACCTTAGAAAAATGACGGACGATCAAACAGTAACACTTGTCAAACCAAAATACAAAATATTCCTAGAATTTACTAATATTTACTATTAAACGTATGGTCACATTGTGTGTTTAGAACGTTGCCAAAGCATTTATGCGGAAATAAAATTCGTATGAAAAAATCATTACGTACAACATTCGAGAATACAATTTTCTGGTTATGTACGTAATTTATTATACGACCAATTCGTTTACGAATAATATTCGTAGAAGTTCGAGAATTGCACCCCTGTTCTACATATATTTAAAACGTTTCCACTTTCTCTTCTTTTCTCTATCGGTCTCCCTTGCGACCTGGCGCCCGCTCGAACCTCACCCCTTGTAGCCGACTTAGAAAACTATCGCTTTGTAAAAAATATAACAACGCTAGCTGTGGTAAATAATTGTTAGGTGGTTTCGCTTTAAGGGCCCACGCTTAACACCAAATGAAATTGTGGTTCAGAGATCTGTATTTTCGGTTTGTGCGTAAATGTTTGAAAGGGGTTTGAAAGGGGTTTCAAAACGGTGTCACATTATTGAGGGGATTTTTGGGACTTCAATTTCATTTTTTTTAATACAACCATCACAATATTTCCTGTGAACTAATATTTTTTTGAAGAAGAAAAACACAAAGGTCTTGTTCCCACAAAATTCTTTTTTATTGCAACCGGTTTCGTGATCAATATATTACATCACATCATCAGGCTACAAGACTACAAATAGAAAAACGTATGTAAAAATTTTAACAATACGATTAATACATTTTATATAATAAGTTAAGATTTTCATAAAATATGTAGGTAGTTAAATTTAAATAAACAAGTAAAACTATTATGATGATATCAGATATTGTTTTTTATATATAAAAAATGTGTTTGTAAATAAGATCAAAAATTATTAACAACAGATACTAAAGAAATTAAAGTCAAATGAAATTGCAAATAATTAATAAGTTAAATATAGAAACAATATACTTACATTTCTATAAATACCAAAGGTTCGTCAAAATTAACATTAATGAAAAATTGGTCCAATTTTTTAGAAAATTTAGAAATCGGTCTATTTCACCAATGAATCAACTTCTGATGGCATTACGTATTTATGCCACTGGAACACACCTATTGCAAATAAGCGATTTTGGCGGAATGCATTACTCGACAGTCTCGAGAATTGTAAAGAGAGTATCAGAAGCAATAGCTCGGTTGGCCCCTATTTTCATTAAATTTCCTTCTACACAAGATAAAATTCGCAAGATCAAAAACAATTTTTATGACATAGCATCCTTCCCAAATGTAATTGGTGCTGTTGATGGCAGTCACATAAGAATAGAATCACCAGGTAAGTCCTTATAAAAAGTATATAAAAATAGGTATGATATCTACATAAATTTTTATAACTGTTCTAGGAGGAGACGACGCTGAGGTATTTAGGAATAGAAAACAGTATTTTTCTATTAACATTCAAGCAGTATCTGATGCTAACATGCAAATAACAAATCTAGTGGCTACGGTATTCAATAATTCAAATCTCAAAAGAAAATTTGAAAATAATCTTTTTCCAAACTGCGTTCTTCTTGGTAAGTAAATTATTGAGATTAATATCATCTTTTTATGGCTGGTTTATGAAGTTTTGTTTAACTTCAACTTTTATTTTGCTTTTCAGAAAAATTAGGCGTTGTAAACTTGCAAAATTAATACTGTACATTTAAAATTCAAACATATGTTATAAATTTGCACATGGTAATCTCTAGTTTTTATTTAACGCTAGAAAAAAATATACAATCTAAGTGAATATTTTATATTACAGGTGATAGCGCTTATGGGTTAAAAAGATATCTTCTTACGCCTCTTCTTAATCCCATCCAAGAACATGAACAGTTATAGAATGAATCTCACATACGTACAAGGGGAACTATTGAAAAGTTGTTTGGGATTTGGAAAAGGAGGTTTCCAATTTTAGCTTACGGGTCTAGATTTAAATTAGAAACTACCTTGACCATTATTGCTGCAACTGGAATTCTTCATAATATAGCCAGAAATATGGGTGAACAGGAGCCTCCTTTTCCACATGATGTGGACCAACACGAGTTACAGCACCTCATCGGGGATGCAAATATTTCAGTTGCTCCAGTAGATAACGGCCCAGAAAACTTTATAGGAGGCCATGTGAGACGTGATTTAATAAATAATTATTTCAGAAGATTAGCAAACCATAATTGATTTAAATAATTTTAGTTTATTTCATACCGCTGTTGGTTTATAAAATGCCTAAAGAACATATATGTGTTTTCTTCTTTCTGTTATTATTTACTGCCACGCTCCTTAATATTACCTAGACAATCTAAGAAATATCTGGATAAAAAAAATAACCTTTTTCTTCAAACGTCAGAAAAACATGACATTTCTTAACTCATTTCATGATGTTAAAGTTTGACATCTTAGACGGCTGTGCGTTGCCATTAGCAGTGGAGGCAAAAGTACTTTTTCTTACACTGTGAGCGGAAGAAAAAGTACGATTGATTCCTTTATAAATAACGACATCTTAAATAATACTAAACTTATATGCTTTAATTATTAAGTAAAAAAAACACTATAATTTAACTATTTATATATATTTTGTTTAATACGCCGGCCATACCATATTAACAGTATCAACACAATACGTTTTTGTATAAATAAACTAAAATAAAAACAATGATGCCATAAATAACTTTTAGATAATATTAATAATTATAACTTTAAGGGTTAAAAATATTAAAAGGAGTTGTATTGCATGAATTAAGTTTCTGCAAGTATGCCTTTTTTATTTGAATATCTAGTTCCAGTGATATTTTCTTCATTTCTAATTCCACTTTATCCATTTCTTCTTTCTATTTCATTTTTTAGCTTTTGTAGTTCAAGTGATGCTATTTCAATTTTAATATCTGCCAGTTCGTTATACTTCTTAGAAAGATCTGAGGATGGCAGGGTGGCTGCGACTGGTCGCCTTCTTGAACTCCAGGTAGTAGTAGGTGTTGTTCCTTTTGATTCTCTTTTAATAATAACACTGTTTCTTCGTTTCTTTCCTGCTTATTTTCTGTTTGTTTGGACTTCGGCAACAGTTTTGCATTTATTTTGGATTTTAAATGCTCTGCCTTATAGTCGCCCCAATTTGGTTCATGATTAGCTGTGACGTTAGCAACGGAGTTGCTTTCAGTATTTTCCTAAAATAAATATTTTATCAGAAACATAATTAACATTATTTTACTGATTACTCAATTCTTTTTTAGTTTCATATTCATTACAAAAATTATTGCAGTGTATGCGAACTTTATATTTTGCATTTGTATTTAATAGTTCGACTATTTACATAAAGAAGCAATACTTCTCAGAAAATGTCCCTACTTCAACGATATGGGTCTATAAATACCTAGGTGCCTAATGCCTAACATACACACCTGTTCAATATTGTCCTCGGTGTTGTATTCACATCTAATGGTTATTGTCTCATCAGTGCCCATGTCTATTAATTGAGAGGTATCATTTGTATCGGGATCAAATGTATTTTCAAGTCCAAATACTGTTTTTGAATTCATGGCAGACAGTGCCAATTCAGTATTAGGATCGGTTACTACATATCCTGATCCTCCGCCTGTGCATCGGATTGATGCCCGTTCATCGGCAATATCTTTCCGTACCTTCTTTTTTATGTTATCATATAACTTTTTCAAAGATTGTAGAGAGCGATATTCTCCAAGAGACTCGCTATTATAAAGTTCGGTAATCTTGCGCCACGCGTGTTCTTTCTCCTTCCACGTAGTACCATCCGTCTTTTTGGACTCTACCATTGATTAAGGAATGAATAAGATACGCGACTTCAATGGTAAAGTGCGAGGCCTTTTTTGGCAGCGAGAATCCCGGTAAGTTGCGGGCATTCCTATGATTTACGTAGTTTGCTTTTGACAAACCTCTGTCGTGTCTGGTTTCATATCATTAATAATCTAGTGGTAATAAAAATTTAATGTCCAGCTTAATTTTAGTTTAAAATTATTAACGTAGTATGTTCTCTCTGCCAGCTGTTTCTCAGCGTTTGTTTGACTTTTAACCGTCACATAATTTTAAACTCAAATCAATCTGAACATTCAATTTTTGTTTTCACTAGATTATAAATTATATAAAACCAGACACGACACAGGTTTATCAAAAGCATACTACATGAATCACAGGAATGCTCGCAACTTACCGGGATTCTCGCTGCCAAAAAAGGCCTCGCACTTTACCATTGAAGTCGCGTATCTTATTCATTCCTTAATCAATGACTCTACAATATGTTTAAATTTATTCACCAAGTTCAGCAGCATAGCTTTTTCATCTCTCGAAAAGTTTTGAGATCGTGTTCTCTTTTGTTCCTCCATTGTCTGCAAATACATTATAAATTATACAAATATACTATATAGGTTTATTATATTATACATTATGTATCTGACAATATTACCTGGAGCATTTGTTACTCATATTATAACGTTTAGTTAAATTTATTATTATTTCTTGCACTCGCAACACTTTAACATAACCTAAATTTCGACGTGCGGCGGCAAAATTGCTGTCAAAATGAACGGCGTGAAGTTAGCAATTACACCTTCCGGAGGCACCATAACATTAAAGTGATTCTTTGTTAAGAAACCTTGCAAACGGTTTGGTGCAAAACGACTAAACTATAAGGCTAACTTAAAGTTAGGTGTATCTTTACTAAGAAACGGTCTTAAGTGACGGTGCAAATGGGCCTTAGGGTTTTTTATTTCTCTAAGAATTTCAAGACTCTCCAAATTGTTAAGCAATTAATTAATTAATACCACGATACCACGTTAATATGTTTTTCTTTAAATGTACCGAGTGGTCCGCATATACTTAAAATCAAACCATGACAATATCAAAAGCAATGGTCGCAATTTTTATTCATACAATTCAGAATGGCGACCATTTGGTTACATTTTGTAGATAATTCAACTAAAGCATTGGTGCTGCTTCCATTTTTATTTTCCCCAATAACATTAAAAAAACAACTATCAAGCATTGGAGACTAAAAGGAGCGATATTCAAGAAAGCCTCTTTTTATTATAAATGGTAATTATTTCTGTCTATATACACACGAAATTTACTATATTTGATGTAATATTCAAGTAGTGCATATGAATGTATGTTAACTTATTGCCTCTCGGTATTATAGTGTAAAAAATTATTTAATATTTGCAAATTAAACTATTTAAAATATACCCCATAGTAATGTGTGTTTCATATGATCATATGTTTATAGTCCTGATAATTAAAAGCAGGACACTCCCTTGCGTCATGTACCTTAGCACACCTTCAACATTTGAAATGACATTTCCTCCAGTATTGTCTCTTTATTTAAACCTCTCTACCTTTTTATATTCTAAATTGCCCTATTTCGTTTTATTCTTTTGACAACATCGACACATTTTTCCTTCAAAACTTCTAGCTAGCTTCTTTGACACCTCTACAGCTCTACAACAATCACTTGCTTTCTTAAGATCTAAATTAGTTCGTATTCTTACTCGCAAGTTCTCATCTATGCGGCCGCCACTTAATCATTTCTCAAGTAAATCTCTAAATTCGCTGAGATAATTTCTTAATTGTTTATAAATGACTTTATTTAGGCTTTACACAAGCATAATAATAACAAACATATCCAGTTTGATATACTTATATTGATGTTTCATCTCTAAACATAAAATTATTAAAGTTATTGGACTTTCGTTAATACATGATAAAAATTGAATTAAGAATTACAAAATTCAAAGCGTCAAAAAATTATTTTTAACTCGCCACAAAAAGCAATTAAAAAACGATGTTCCCAAGAAGATGCACATATTCTTTCGCTATTACACTAGCGTTCATTCATCATTTTATTTAGATACATTTTATTAAAAACAATGGTGATATTAACAAACTCGTAGGCTGATAAATATAACAGGATTGGTGGTAAGGACAAAAAGGCATTTAAATCTTTAAAATTAGCAAAAGCATTAACTAATACGTATGTATGTTAGGGTGGAATGAAAAAATCAAATTTGGATGAAATTAATACTAACTAAAAGTTGTTATTTGGTATGTTAAGTAACTGTTAAAAATGTGAGGCTTCTAACTTTAGTCCTTGAGGTGCCGCATGCCGCTTGAAAATTTAAAAATTTTCAAAAAATCGCATTTGGATATGAGATTTCTAATAGTGGGGAAAAGTTGCCATTTTATCTGTTAATTAATTGTTGAAAATGTGAAGCTTCTAACTTTAGTTCTCAAGGTGCCGCAAGACGCCTAAAAATTTTAAATATTTCGAATTTCGCGCATATTAGCTATCTAGTTTTGACTATTGCCTCACGGAGGGCTGTCAGTACAGAGTGGAAATGTGCTGATGTTAAGCAATGTCTCACAGTGGTTTTATTATTCGCTCAAACGAACTTACCTGTGAAGTTCGATCGCCCAAAGAGATCACTTTGACTTACTATATTGTACCGCTTTTAGGTGCTAGCTGGCCATAAGTTCTAAAGGAATATTTCTAGTTCTGCTCACTATTATATAGTCTATGGTTTCTGCCTATCTTCATTACATTTTAAAGTTGTATTGTAGGTGAGCAATATTTGAAGATGGGTGGGATATTTAAATTCCGTTTTTGGGAGGGAGTGATCTCTTCGGGCGAGGCGCTTAGTATAATTACGATCGAACTTCACAGGTAAGTTCGTTTGATCGAATAATTATACAACAGCGCCCTCGAAATCACTTTGACTTACTTTGTAGATATTTAAAAATTAAAATATTGCATACCTACTGAAGTATTTTCTAATTTGCATAATGAGAATATGTTTGTGTTTATTCCAGCAACTCCTAAGATTTGTTTAATCCATCTACTAATAGTGGCTTTGCTTGCTCGTCTGTAAGCGTCTCTGGCGATCATAATAAACGTTCGATTCTGATTTATATTCTGTTGTTCTTTCTATATATGCTAAAAGTGCTGATGCAACACATATATAAGGCTTCTCATTAAAGTAAGGTACCTTCAGACAAGGTTGGCAAGTATTCACTCTAAAATGTTTTTATATGATCAGGAATATATATACAAACGCCTTCACTATCGAAGATTACATCGTCCACCCTGATTAAATGAAGGGGTTTGAATTTTATGGCCGATTGACAGAGCTAACAGAGTGGCTAGTTTCTTTGTTAGAATCACGGTGTAAGACAATTAGGTGATGAAACGCCTCAATTAGAGTGTCTCCAAACTGTTAACGCAAGAGACGCGAAATCGTAAGACAAAGAGAAAGAGTCGGTGGCCGCGGGGGCCGCGCGGGCTGCGCCTCGCATCGTCCCTAGTTAATTTCCACTTCATTTTACCAGGTCAAAAAATAAACCATTCGATGCAGAAAAATATGTAGAACACGATTGTTGAAAAATTATGTGTCTAAATTGTCGGCTGCTGTGCAAAAAAAAAACCATAAATGAAATTGGACGCCGGCACATTTAACTCGAAACGCTGGTAAAACCGTTCGAGTTATGAAAAAAATTAACATAAACAATTTTATAGAGAACTAAATTTCCTATAAAAAAGTCAGTGGTGGCATTAGTCTATCTTTAATAGTTTTGGTGTGAGTGCGCCTCAAATTCGCGCGCTGATCTTTTGTTAAATTAAACTTATCGTTTTCCAGCGCACAACTTTCAGCCACACCGTCGTGAGCCACCCTCACGCCTAAAATATTCAAGATAGACATATGCCGTCACTGACTTTTTTATAGGAAATTTAGTTCTCTATAAAATTGTTTATGTTAATTTTTTTCATAACTCTAACGGTTTTAGCAGCGTTTCGAGCTAAACGTGCCGGCGTCCAATTTCATTTATGGTTTTTATTTTTTTTTGCACAGTAGCCGACAATTTAGACAAATAATTTTTCAACAATCGTGTTCTACATATTTTTCTGCATCGAATGGTATATTTTTCGACCTGGTAAAATGAAGTGGAAATTAAATAGGGACGATGCGAGGTGCAGCCCGCGCGGCCCTCGCGGCCACCGACTCTTTCTCTTTGTCTTACGATTTCGCGTCTCTTGCGTTAACAGTTTGGCGACACTCTAACCATACGATACATTGAGGCGTTTCATCACCTAATTGTCTTACACCGTGGTTAGAATTAAGAGCGTTAAACTTTCATTGGGACCCAGAGAGTCAATATAGTCAATGACAATTTGTGGCTCCCAAGTTACATTGTATCTGGTTTTTGGGGGTCTAAGTCGAAAGGCACCCTTTAAAAACCTTCGTATATCTTTCCCAGTTTCTCCAGGAAAGATGAGTGACAATGCTGACCTGTGTTGGTTAAGCGTGTCATATTTTGCCATTTTATTTTGTAATTCATCCTGCATAAAAACTAGTATTGCTGACACGTCTCCCAGAAATGGATCCAAATTGTTTTGAGAACAGTACTTCCACCATGCCCTGTATGACGTGATGTATTATTTTAAAGTAGAGAAATGGAATTCAAGGTGGTGTTGATCGTCTGCTCTGGATATCCCTTTTTTAGGAGAGCTTGCCACATAACCTGCCTCACGCATTTTCCAAAATTTAATGGAACAATTGCTTATTAATATTCCTGGAGTTGTATGCTGTTTGGACGATATTCTCGTTACAGGTAAAAATGACCAGGAACATATGATGCACCTTGAGAATGTTCTTTCGCGTTTAAGAGAATGTGGGTTAAAGGTTATAAAGGGAAAATGTTCATTTTTTCAAAATACTGTTCAATATTTAGGTCACAGAATTGACAAAAATGGTTTACATACCACAGATGAGAGAATTCTTGCTATAAAAAATGTACAAATTCCGAAAACTGTGACGGAACTAAAATCGCTTTTAGGAATGGTAAATTTTTACTGTAAATTTATTCCTAATGCATCTACTACATTAAAACCTCTCTATGATTTAGTAAAAAAGATATACAGTGGGATTGGTCTGTAGATTGTCAAAATAGTTTCGAGAAAGTAAAAGAAATTTTAATGTCATCGGAGGTGTTGCCACATTTCGACCCAGATCGAGTAGTTAAATCGTGGATGCTTCTCAATTTGCGGTAGGAGCGGTTATTAGTCATACATACGATGATAATACCGAAAGACCAATAGCATTTGCGTCGCGTTTATTGAACTCTGCAGAATTAAAATATAGCCAGATAGATGAAGGAGGCATGCGTGATAATTTTCGGTGCAAAGAAATTTGTTCAGTATTTATACGGAAGAAAATTTTTATTTTATTCTGACCATAAACCTCTTTTATCTATTTTCGGTTCTAAGAAAGGTATACCAGTATTTGCTGCTAACAGACTTCAACATTGGGCACATATATTGTCTGCGTTTAATTATGAAATTCATTTTGTAAGTTCAAATAAAAATAATGCCGATTTTTTGTCAGAAATGGATCGCCCAGAAGTGTTCAGGTGTAAAATCATAATTTAATTGTGCATTAACAGTATTTTGTTGAAATTCTTTAAATGATCTAAAAATTTCTAAAATTTCCAGATTGTTAAGGAAAAAACCTTTGTCAGCAAAGTGCAGTGCTTTGAAGCCATTATCAGGATCAAAATCATGCAATTCATTCGTCTCTTAAATGGTTTGCAAAAAGAGAATCAGTGACTCCTTTTTGTAAACTACGGATATGTTCTTTTAATCGAGTTTTGAAATTACGAAATGTTCTACCTACATATTTGGCGTTGCAATCCTTGCAGGATAACAGATAGACACCACATATGTCTATGGGGTCTTTGATATGAACTAATTGTTTATATAGGGTCAAGTGGTGTAAAAATGAGACACTTTTTGAAACTATTCATTTTTGGCATTATAATGAGTTATTAAATTACATTTATATTCAAATTTCCAAGCAGAATACATATTTTATATCAATTACGACCAAAATAACAAGTTTATCTCGAAAAAAATTAAAAATAGTGTCTCATTTTTAACCTTGACTTTGGGGTAATAATAAGACACTGGTGTGGTAAAAATGAGACACCGTGTTTTGTCATATATGGCTAGCATGATAGTCAATTTGTCGATGTTGGAGTAATAATGAGATACCGCAGTGGAAAAATAAGACACATTTTTATTAATAGGTATTTGTGACATTAGTAGTAATTAGTAAAATAATAGGTAATCCTAAACTAGATGTTTATTCTTTTAATTTATATTAAAAGCACCAAAGTCAAGTTCAAACTTAAGTTGATGTGCCACCCTGGCGGTTCCTCCATGAAATTTGGGAGAAGGTAGTTTCATAACTACGTCTTCTAGAGAGACACTGAACATTTCTGGTACTTGAGGGAATATAAATTGTTCTCCCTTGCGGCGTAAATAGGACACGACAAACTCGTTATCTTGGACACTTTCTACCAACGCAACATAATGTAGCACCTTTTTCTTTGTACAGAACTTCACCAAAATATAATCCCCAAAAAGGATTTCGCTAGAACTCTGTTCATCATCTGAAAGACTGTTTTCATTTTGTACTATATCTGCTAAAGTCATACCTTCAACATCACTTTCATCTTCACAAATAATGTCGAGGTTATTGTTATCATCATCAGACGACGAATTTGCAGTTACATTTAATTTTTTTGTTGCAGTTTTCTTCTTTTTTTTTGATCCCATCTCTTTTTCTTTAATGCGACTTAAATACTCTGAACTCGTTAGCACTGCACAATTGGAATCAATTTTTCGCCGCCGTTTAGTTTCTGGGTTTGTTTTGTTAATTTTATTTAATTTAATAGTTTCAAATGAGGTAGAAGAAGTAGATGCGCTACAAATTTGCTCAACTATTTCAGTCGTCATTTCTTGGTTGGTTAAACCTTGATTTCCTTCCTCAGTTTCTTGCTGTGCATTTTCTCAATTTTTTTCAACAACCTCTTGCTCGTCTAATTCATAAATGTTTAATGGGTAATTACCTATATTTCCAGCTCCTTCATCATATTTTTGTAATTTTATTTCATTTAGTCGCTCTCTTGGATATTTTTCTCTGCAACAAGGAAATATCCCAGTGCTTTCAAATGCCCTTTTTATTATAGTCTCGGTAATTCCTTCATTCCACAATGCACAAATCATATCTGCAAACTCACTCTTTGTAAGCCTTCTCTGATTTTAATCGTTGCCATTCGATAAGTCGTTGATTCCATTTTAATTTAAGTGGCCCAAAGCAACACTTATCTAAAGGCTGCAAAACATCTGTGGCATGTGGTGGTAGTTTGAACAAGGTAATTTCGTTTTGTAGGGCAAGCTCAATGGTGCCTCTATCCAGGTGGGACACATGACCATCCATTATAACCAAAAGAGGTCTTTGGGGAACCATTTCACAAAATTTAATAAACCAACTATTAAACACAGCAGTTGTCATCCAACCTTTTTCTGACACAGCATAGCAAGTATCTTTTAAGTCATTGGTTCCCTTCCACGTGCTCCACAAATTTTGACCTTGATAAATAATCAGAGGTGGTAGTAACACTCCGCTGGCTGAAATACATGCCATAGTCGTTATATTTTCCTTCCCTGAACCCTCGATACTTCATGTACTTTCTGACCTACAGCAGCAACTCCTTTCACTCTTCCAGGATCTAAATTAAAATATGTTTCATCTAGGTTAAATATATGTGAGGGCTTATCGTTTAAATCCAGCTGGTCTATTATTTCTTCTACCCGGTCGTAAAAAGAGTATATAATGAAGGGGTCACTAGTAGCTGTTCTTCTGCACTTTTCCAGCTGTTCCATCTTTTTTTGGCTTAGTTTGTTTCTTTTACAAAAAAGACGAAACCAATCGTCTCCGGGTTTTCCGTCCTTGAAAACTGTAGTCAAATTATTTTCGTTAACATATGTCTGCACTACTGATTTAATTTCCTGTTTGGAAAGAGCAAACCCCCATTTAGCCATAATTGTGATTTTTTCTGTTAAGTTTGCCTCTTGTTCTTGGGATAATACCTGTTTTCGTCCTCGTTTCGAAACATTTTTGTTATTTAAGGCTTTACTTAGTTTAGATTTATCGATTCGAAATGTCTTTGCAGCACTTCTTATTGATAGCTCACCTTCCTTAATTAGGGTAAGTGCCTTTTCCAAGTCTAGCTCCGTGTATGGTTTTGATTTCGGCACATATGTCCTAGGCATTTTGGCAACGAATCAACCTAAAATGTCATAATCAAAGTAAAAATAATTTCATTTTTACCCCACGTGGTGTCTCATATTTACCCCAGCAGCTGGCTCAAATTTGCCCCACAACTTCAAACGCTCGTAATTGCAGCACAGTTGGTACTAGACTGGCGCGTAGCCTATGGAACAATTACCAAATAGCCACCCGTAACAACGCGACATTCGCCGAGCGCGCCCGATATTGTGTTACTGCAAATTATAAAAGTTTAGATCTTCTCTTTGAAAATTTTTCAAGGTAAAGTTTTGTAGTTCGGAAAAAAATTAATATTTCAAGTCTATGGGACATAATAAGTTACTATTCTTATTAGATTTAAGTTGCAGAAGGTATAAAGAAGAAAGTAACACCATATGGTTCTAACGGTTTCACGTTTAGTGCAAAAAATAAGAGTGTATTATTTTTACCCGTTATTTATGGTGTCTCATTTTTACACCACCTGACCCTAGTGTATTAGTGGTTCTAAAAGAGATAATATGATTGTCATTTTTTAAGACGTTAGCTAATTTGTAAGAAATAGTTCCGACAAAGTTTAAGGAAGAATATCTAGTAGTGGTTATATAATTACTTATATTTTGTTGACTGTAATCTCCATATGTTGCTAGACTTAATTGTCGATTACGCTTCTTATATTAGTTTGTCTATTAGATTCTCTTTATAGTTATGTGCTATTGCTATTTCTTTGATTATTCTAATTTCCTTATTGTAATTTTCTGATGACAAAGGTATAATTAAAGCTCTAGTGATATAACAATGAAAAGCTGCAAGCTTATGTGTAATCGTATGGTTAGAATGTAAATCTATAACTGTGCCTGTGTGCGTAGGTTTTCTATAAATATCAAAAGAAAGAGTATGGTTAGTTTTTTGAATAGTTAAATCTGAAAAGTTAATAGCATATATTTCATTTTCAATTCTATGGTGAATTTAATAGTTTGATGTAAAGAGTTTAAATAATTTAAAAAAGGTTGTAAGGATTCTAACGGACGATTGTAAGCAATTAATATATCATCCACATATCTATGATAAAATAAAATAAAATCAGAGAAGGTATTATTAGCGACTATGTTATTAGTTTCAAAAGTCCATGAAAATATCTGCTATTAAAGGAGATAAGGGGGAACCCATAGCTAGGCCATCTTTTTGTGCATACATATTGTTACTAAACATAAAGAAATTTTGTTCTAAACAAGTGTTAATTAATTTATATAAATCTGAAATATCTAAGTCATTCAACTCGCTATTTAATAATTTATTTTCTATAATATCCAAAACTTCATTAAGGGGAATGTTAGTAAACAAATTGGTAATGTCTAGTGAAATAAGTATGGTAGTGTTCTCTAAGGTTTTCATTTTTAATTTTATTAACTAAGTCTAAACTGTTTTTTACTGTAAATTTAAAAGTCATTGTATATGTTTTTAAGAAATAATTCATTAACCCATTTTGCTAATCTGTACGTGGGTGAACTATTAAAATCCACAACTGGACGTATCGGGATTTCTGAAGGAATGTTGGATTTATGTATTTTTAATAGACCATAAAGTCTAGGTACTGTTACCTTTAGACATATCACTGTTTTTCTTCCAATATATTCTCTGATTTACTTGATATTATGAACTCTGTCACTTAAAACTGGACAATTTACGTTCGTTTGACTTTCATTTGTAGGATATGACGTTTTACTATATTTCATTGGTGTGCATAAATACTTAATATGATAAATCCCTAGATTTCTTGGACAATAAAAATCAATACAAATTTCTATATCGTTGTATGTTTTGCTTTTCTGACATATTACTATTGCCCACTAGAGGGTGATATATATTAACATTTTATTATAAGACAGAATTCTATTTTTAGAATATTTTATTTCACTTCAACAACATACAATAGAGGTAGACACTTACATATTTTTTAAATAATATAAAAGTATATTTTTAATACATAACGGTAATTCGATTTTAGAAAATTTCTCAATATTACTGAAAATAGCCATCTTTTTTTGTTCTTCATTATCTTCGTCGCTTGCATTACCCTCCATAACTCGCTCCATAATGTAGCCGACACTGGATCTTTAGAAAAAAAGGATATGAGATATGCTCGGAGATATGTTCATTTGACATGCGACTAAAATTAAAAACGTGGACGCTCATTTACATACATAATCGAGTACATGATAGAGTTCGGAAGAGGGAAAATTTTTTTGTCTAAGATTATGATAAGGTTTACGCTTTTCCACGTTGTAGACGTGCTAAATACTCGGCTAAATATTTGCAAAGATGAAAAAAACTACAGAGCGAAGTTCCTTTATACCTCGCTTTATACTCTTGTTTATACTCGCCTTTATATTTGAAAATATGGAAAAATGGTGTTTAAAAAAATGTTATGGATAAAGAGTTATAGTTTTTTCAGTCACGTTTTTTCGAGCGTTTTTTAAACTGTTTTGAACCATTTTGCAATCATTTCGCCTTGTATGTGTCGTAGGCATTATGCAAAATTAGGCTTTTTAAAAAATGCCTAGGGATTTTATAAAAAGCCTGCAAGACGCGAGGGAACAATGCAATTTTCGTTATGACCATACGAATTCAGGCAAATTGATAAAATGCCGGCAAAATATGAACAGAAAGAATGTATTATCTCGTTATGACTAATTACTTTCAAGCATTTTACAATTTACCGACAGGGTTTAGTCAAAATGCACAAGAATTAGATTTTATGTTTTACTTAAATATATCTAAGCATATATCATTTTTTTCCAAAGAATTTGATTTTATGTTTTTATATAGGTACTCCATTTGGTGCAATACTTTAAGATTAGAAATGAAATCCAAAGAAGTCAGAAATCCATAGAGGTAAATTTTTAATAAGATAAGATAAGAAAATAATAAAAAAGACATAAATACTCTTTTCAGAGCTTATTTGCAAACTATCTACATTTAACTGATGAAAACCAGTACTACGAATGTAGAAAGCAAATAATTTAATATTGTAATAAGCCTCACCAGACGGATTAATCCAAAAAAGGACTCCTGTTATCAGGCAGCGCACGTCACCATCCCATGGACCGATTTCTGGCTTATTAGCCTTCCTCAGCATGGTACAGGTAACGCACGCTATATGACAGCAGAAGGTCCAGTTCTTGATAACATCGATCGACATGAAGTCGGTGAGATGCAAATGTGGACCGTGGACTAAAAACTTTGACGTAAATAGTAAAATTTATTTTTAATATTTTATCTTATTAAAAATGTACCTCTATGGATTTCTGACTTCTTTGGACTTCATTTCTATCATTCGCCTAGTCTGGGCACAGACCACATTGCAATAGGTTTCACCAGAGGGCCCCACGGTCCACATATGCATCTCACCGACATGTCGGATGTTATCAAGAACTGGACCTTCTATTGTCATATAGCGTGCGTTACCTGTACCATGCTAAGGAAGGCTAATAAGCCAGAAACCTGTCTATGGAATGGTGACGTGCGCTGCCTGATAACAGAAGGAGTCCTTTTTTGGATTAATCCGTCTGGTGAGGCTTATTGCAATATTAAATTATTTGCTTTCTATATTCGTAGTACTGGTTTTCATCAGTTAAATGTAGATAGTTTGCAAATAAGCTCTGAAAAGAGTATTTATGTCTTTTTAAGACATTAGAGGATTAAAGCGGCAGTTTCACATAGCAGTCGACTGCTATAACATCTGAACTGTTTGGTGGGGAATATTTCTACTGCGATAGTTTTACTGCTATGTACTGATTGACTGATTTGACTGTACTTTTTAAATGAAATAATATATACTTGTATAGTAAGAGAAGGTACTGGGTGAAAACGCCTTTATTAAACAGACCACGTTTTGACATGGAAAGTAATTTATTAACCGAATTATTAAGTATGGGGATTTCCAAACTTTTACGTTTGCCATTTGTAAAATTCTTAGAATTGCACGAAAAGGTATACTTTTTGTAGATTAGATATGTAAAATAAATAATTAAAAACAAATTTTAGGTCATCCGAGAACGCAATACGTTTAACAGATTTCGCCATTTTAGCAATCGACTGCGATAACAAAAATAGAAATATTTCTAGTCGATCACAGTAGCTGCCATATCATTCAATTGCGATCGAAATAGCATGATTCACATAAATAAACACCTGACAGTGTAGATACGCCCCCCTAACAGTCGCTGCTATAGCAGTCGACTGCCATGTGAAACTGCCGCTTTTGACTAAAAACTTTGACGTAAATAGTAAAATTTATTTTTACTATTTTATCTTACTTTAAGATTACCTAACTGAAAGTTTATAAAGGTATTACGTCATTGTGTCATTTTACTGAATACCTAGTAGCTACCTACCTAATTCATTATTTTTGTTCTCACGTTTTGGCTAAACCGCTGTCGGCAAATTGTAAAATGCCTGAAAATAATCAGTCCTAACGAGATATACATACATTCTTCTGCTCACTTTTTGACGGAATTTTATCAATTTGCCCGAATTGGTGTAGTCATAACGAAACTTGCATTGTTCCCTCACGTTTTGCCGGCTTTTTATAAAATTCCTAGACATTTTTTAAAAAGCCTAATTTTGCATAATGCCCACGACATATATCGGGTATAAACGAATAGTGGGCCACCCCTGTAACTTCCTCGTTTTTAAATATATCGTGATAAAATTTTGTATGGTGAAATTAGGTAAGATTTCCAACTTTTTGATACCTATCCGCCATATTTGTCACTTCCGGAAATGGTCCCAATAGTCTTTTCTAAATGGACCACCCTGTATGTTTTTACGTTTTTGAAATAAAAATCACATTTTGAATACATTTATACTATTTTGAACAATATATACAGGGTTGTATGAAAAATAAATCGAATTTTATTTGTCAATCTTGATGGCTGCGAATATGTTAAAAATATTTTTGTTCCAATGTAATTCATATAAACAATATATATAAACCAACACTAAACTTTTTTCTTCTCTGATTCATACCGAACTTATACAATGGAGTACCAGGAGCTTACATTACAAAGCACGTGTGCCGAAAATCGTTGACAATAAACTGTAAACACGACGGTAAAGGCCTCGGTTCAATCCACGATAAGATAGGATATTGCGCATGATGGGCGGTCCTATTTGGCTATTACACTCTGTGAGTGACGTCATGCACGAACCGTACATAAACGCACTCACGAGAGCATCCTGGAGCGCTATTCTGTACACGTTTCCGAGAGCCGTCGTTGACGGTAAGTCTGACTTATCGACAGCCGTCGGCAAGTCGCACCGTGCGGCATTCTGTATGCACTAATGCCGACCGATATCGCTAATTCGAGTCGACGAGGATCGGTATCTCTACCGTGCCTTCGTTCACCCCGCGGTGGACGCTACCGATGTTTGTGGAACAGAATTGTCATTATTGGATCTTTATTGACGTTTTGTTTTGGTTGGAATTGCGGATTATTTAAGTAAATTTGGACTATATGAAGTGATTTTACAGTGTAGTGTCTAGTGTTTTATATGAGGTAAGAATTATTGGATGTGTATTTAAGTTTCAGGTGTTGTTTCCTCGGGTGGTTTTCCCCTTTTAACAGCTTTGAAAGCTCTGGCATAGACTTGGCTATGCCGTTGATAGCGATGGACTGTATAGATGAAGTTCTTTAATAAAAGGCCAGCTTTAACAACTACGCCTTTATTAAATATAATAACATAAGCCTGATGATGCACATATACAACATACAATCAACTGGCGCCAAATGACCTGTGCAACCACAGGTGACCCGTAATAATTTTGATGTAATGAAAATAAACGTAGGTACTTGTAACCATAAAGAAAAGCGACTGACTGGTACGACAGTTAACGACCAACAACAACGGCGTCTCCGCTGCTACACCTCAAATCTGAAAACCCGCGCACACTCGTGCTGCCTACCACGGCTTAAACTCGAACCAAAAATACGTAAGGCGGTCAGTGGCGCACCTATCATTTGGCAAAATAAAAATATAACATTACACAACATATGTATTAAATTAAATTAGCAATTAAGCATTGGGGTTTTCCAACATAACTCCCCCCTTGAAGTTTTCCAAAAAACTTCAATAAACATAAAACACTAATAGGCTTAACTAACATAAATCTACAACTAGTTTAATCGGAACCAATGTCCGTGACCTCATCAGGCAGAGGACATACCTTTGCTATTGATCTGGTAAAAATTCCGTCTTTAGTGCGTAACTTTACAACTCTAACCTTCCCATCAGCTCCCGGTATTATTTCAACTATACGTGCCAATGGCCACTTGAGAGGCGGAATATTGTCTTCCTTTAATAAAACGATTTGATTCAAAGTTAAATTTTTTGAAGGGCTTAGCCATTTGGGCTTATTTTGCAATCTGTTCAAATATTCAATGGACCACCTTTTCCAGAAGGCTTGCTGAATTTTCGTACACTTTTCCCAAACAGACAGGCGATTGTCCTCAACATTTGACAGATCTCGCTCCGGATATGCAGTCAAGCTATCTCCTATCAAAAAATGACCAGGAGTAAGGCATGCTAAATCTGCAGGATCATTAGACAAAGCCGTGAGCGGTCGCGAATTTAAAATACTTTCTACGGTAGCAAGTATCGTGCTAAACTCCTCGAAAGTCAATCGTGTGTCACCGATCACTCGATATAAGTGATATTTCGCGCTTTTAATGGCAGCCTCCCATATGCCTCCCCAGTGAGGGCTTCTTGGCGGAATAAACTTCCATTGTATTTCATTAGAGGCCAAGAAATTTTCAATAGATTCTGAATTTGCTTTATTTTTAAAGAAGTCGTAAAGCTCCTTTAACTGATTATGTGCTCCCAAAAAATTCGTAGCATTATCGCTATATATAATAGAAGGGTTGCCACGCCTGGCAATAAATCTCCTTAGAGTAAGCAAAAAGGCTTCCGTTGATAGGCCAGATACAAGTTCAATGTGTACACATTTTGTTACCATGCAAACAAAAATAGCTATATAACCCTTAATAACCGGTGCGCGCCTTAACCTTGAAGATTTTATTAGATACGGTCCACCGAAATCCACTCCCGTCTTAAGGAAGGGACGTGTTGCAGCTACTCTATCCTTCGGAAGATCAGCCATAATTTGGCGCGCGGTTTTAGCCTTAAACCGATGGCAAATTGTACAGCCTTGTATTATTTTTTTTATCAGCCTGAGTCCATTCAAAGGCCAAAATCTGAGTCGAAAATTTGAGAGAACAGTTTGAGGCCCTGCGTGGTACAACTTAATATGTTCCCTTTTTAACATCAAGGCTATTACATGACCCTTTGACGGAAGTAAAATTGGAAATTTTTGGGAGTACGGAATGTCTGCGTTTGATAGTCTGCCGCCTACACGTAATATACCTGATTCGTCCAAAAAGGGGCTTAGAGCAAGTAACCCTTTATCTGTGATTTCCTTATTATTCCTTAGAAGAGAAATTTCGTGGGAAAGGTATTTCCTTTGTAGAAATTTTATTATTACAGTCAAAGCGTTTTGCAATTCATATACCTTAAGAGGGCCCGATATTTTCGTTAACCTTGATCGTGTATTATTACAAAATCTTAAACAGAATGCAATTGTGCGTTGCAATTTGACGAAGCATGAAAATTTTTCAAAACATTGTTCCCAACTTGACTCTTTGGTGCCAACTAAAATATTTTTTCTCTCTTCCGGAATGTTTACAATTTTTTGTGAAAGGTCGCAACCTTGAAATGTATTTAAATTTAAATCAATATCCCTTAAATATTCAGGGCCGTGCCACCACTGTTCACAACTAATTAAATCTGCAGAGGAAAGACCTCTTGATAAGTAATCCGCAGCATTTTCAGCAGAGCGTACGTGCCTCCAGGTACTATTTGACGTCAATTCTTGTATTTGAGCGACCCGGTTAGAGACAAAAATATTCCATCTGCTCGCATGTGAATTTATCCAGCACAAACAAATCTGCGAGTCGGTCCACAGGTTAACATTTTCAAATGTCAAGTTGTTTTTAAAAATGTCTAAAATTTTGTGAACTAATTTGGCTAGGAGCAGACAAGCGCACAGCTCAAGTCTAGGAAGACTTACAGTTCGCAATGGAGACACTCTCGATTTTGAGCAAATTAAATGACAAGATACAGTATTGTTCTCGTACAAAACCCGTAAATATAGACAGGCTCCATAGGCCTTAAGACTAGCATCCGCATAGCCGTGTAATTGCATTCTTGCCGTGTTATGTTTTGAAATTAAACATCTTGGTATTTTTAAGTTTGACAACCAGGAAATGCTAGTTACAAAATTAATCCATTCAAGCTGGAGTTCTTTACTTAAAACTTCGTCCCAGCTCAATTTTGCTAACCAAATCTTTTGCATGAAGATTTTCGCAGTGACAATTAAGGGTGCAACTAACCCCAAAGGATCGTATACCTGAGCAATTATAGACAAAATATTTCTTTTTGTTAAAGGGTTAATATTAATATTATTTGGACATGAAATAGAAAAATAATCCTCTCTGGGGTTCCACGAGATCCCAAGAACCTTATTAGAATGATTTTCAGAAACTATATCATAATTTGGAGAGACTAAATTTTCATTAAACTCTTCTAAAAATTCTTCTGAGTTTGAGTTCCACTTGTGCAAGGTAAATCCAGCAGATTCTAACAAAGTGACTAATTGTTTTCGCATGACAATAAGGTCATCGACCGAGTCGGCTCCCCCCAAAATATCATCCATATAACATTGGGTTTTAAGTACCTCAGACGCAAGAGAAAATTCCGAATTGCTCCTATTTGCTAGCTCAATAAGACATCGCGTGGATACATAGGGAGCAAAATTTGTACCGTAACTAACAGTAGACAATTCTATACACTTCAAGGTGTCAGTAGGTTTATCTCGCCACAGGATATTTTGTAGATAGGTCTGTGACGGATTGATTAAAACTTGTCTAAACATTTTTTGTATGTCCGCTACGAGGGTGTACAAAAATGAACGAAACCTGCACAATATATCGAAAAGATCTGGCTGTGTCTGATATCCCTTTAGAGTAACATCATTGAGACTATACCCTGACCGACTTTTCATTGACGAATCAAAGACTACCCTTAAGCGCGTCGTCGTCTTGTCTTCTCTTATGACACAGTGGTGGGGCATAAAAAATTTATTTTCGCCGAAATCATTTTTTAAAGAAAGTGGAACATAAATTGCATGATTAAGAGAGATATACTCGTCAATAAATTCTTTATATTGTTCAAACAAATTTTTGTTTTTATGGAGTCTGCAAGACAAAAAACGTTTTTCGGCAAGCGAAAATGATTCACCTAATTTTAAACTCTCTTTTGGCGTTTTTAGCGGTATATCTACCTGAAATCTGCCGTTTTGCAGAATTTTAGTTGTATCTCTAAAAATTTGTTCAGAAAGTTCTTCTTCATCTGTTAAAAGTTGCTCTTTAGGTACTTCTTCTAGAGTCCAAAATTTTTGCATTAACTCATTAATTTGTACTGTGCTAACAAACAACGAAACCGATTCTGTAACATTTAAATGTGAAACGCAGTCTTGAGGCGTAGAACCACCAATAACCCAACCCAAATACGTGTTTTGCAAAACTGGAAGTCCACTTCCTAACTTTAATAACCCGGGTGCAAGTATTTCATAATAAATGTCCGCGCCTAACAGCAAATCTATATTGCTTGGCGTTGCAAAGCTCGGGTCTGCTAGTATTAGACCTTCCGGAATCTCTAATTTGTCCTGATCTAACATTACTTGTGGCAAAGGACATGTGATTTTGTCCATGACAGAACAAGAAGCTTTAAAAATTTTACGAGAATCGATTCGAGATAATATGTTTAAGTCAACCATCCGATTACACAATGATCTTTTACCCGAAACCCCAGATACTTGCACATTTTTTGTGTATGGTTGGCAGTTTAATTTTTTAACTAGGCTAGACGTAACTAACGAAATTTGCGAACCGTTATCCAAAATCGCTTTAGCACATATTGTTTTCCCGTTAATATCAGGAATAAATACCATAGCCGATGCTATAAGCACATGCTGTGATTCGCTACCTGTCATTGTAGAAAGCGAATTTACCTTTTGCGTGTCGTTGTTCCCGTCAGAACGCCGCTGTGTATTACCCGCTGCTTGGCGGTTACCACTCGAAGAAATATCACTTTGCGCACCATCTCGTGACATCGCTCCGGACGCTCCGATTTTAGCTACTCCTGCGCCTTGTTGTGCTACAGCGCCTTGGCCTTGATTTGTATTTGAATAAACCCTATTTTGATTCGAATTATCATTGTGATTTTTATTTTGTGGATGTAACAAAGAATTATGAGATTGACCACAAATTGGGCAATCTTTCCAACGACACTGATCTACAGGGTGTTTTGAAAAACATTTAAAACATAAACGTTTGGTAAATACAAATTGTTTTCTGTGATATACCGACAGGTCCTTAAATTTAGAACATTTGTACATAGGATGATCCGAGGCCTTGCAATACATGCAAGCGTTTTGAAATTTAGTGGTACTTTCGGATTGAATATCTGAATTTGAGGTAGTAAAATGAGTAGTTTTACGTTTTATTTCTGGAGATGACAAGTTTTCTGTTGCAAGACACCTTTTTTCTACAAACTTTAAGAAATCGTCAAGAGTTGGCAACTGCGCTGGCCCACGCTCTAGTTCGTAGGCTCTTCTAGTATTAAAATCTAATTTTTGTGAGAGAATATAAACTAAAATTAAATTCCAACTTTCGATAGGCACTTTTAAGTTTTTCAATGACTCTGTATTTTGTTTTATACTAACCACGAAATCACGTAAACTGACGGGATTGTTTTTTGTAATAGACGGAAGTTCCACCAGGCCTTTTATGTGCGAATAAATTGTGGCCAGCTTATTCTGATATCTGTCAGTTAGTATTTTTAACGCCACCTGTAAATTTGCTGCAGTAAGAGACAATGTTTCAATTAATTTGAGAGGTTCTCCTTTAAGAGATGACTTTAAATAAATTAATTTTTGGACATCAGCTAGCTCCGAGTTATTTAAAACGAGTGCTTGAAAAATATCAAAGAAACTGGCCCAATTTTGCTGAGAACCCGTAAATTTTTCGATTACAATTTCCGGCATTTTAGTAGTTACATTACTAGTTTGTTGTGAGCGTGTATTTGAGCTATTCTCTGAGTTTGCCGACAATTCCGCCGACCTTTTTAACTTTGTTAACATATCATAATATTTTTCTTCTATCTGAACTCTTTCTGTTTCATCAAGGTTACTGTCAAAACTATCAATTACATCTTGTGCCTCAGAGAATTTCTCAAATGCCCGTTTTAATGCTTCTTCTCTTGTTGTATACTGCAACATATCTAATTTTTGTCCTTCATTTTTTTCTAAAAATGTTCCAATTCTTGTCATTGTGGACTTAGCACTTTTTCTCTGCTTAAGTATAGTTTCAGATGCCATTATATTTATTATTATTTTACAATAAATTTAATTTCAAATATTACTAGTTTTATAAACTGATTGTTTTAAACAGTTAAAAATTGTGTAAATATTAAGAAGTAATCGCTTAAAACAGTTTATTATTCTTTTTGTAAGAATATGGATAGTTTAGTACATAAAAAGTACATGCAAGATAAGGAAAGGTCTGACCGTTTTTTGTATCCAATGCCGAGCGTCACCTCACTTTTTGCTGGTCCTGGGCGGCTACCTGCTGCCCGCTGCGATAAGACGTGGCGTGGTATTCTGGGTGTGGCACTTTTACAACACTAGACTTTTCACACAATTTTATTAATTATTCAGTTTCACAACACTTGTTTAGCTTTTAGTAACTGATGAACATATCCTGGAATGGCCAAATGCTTCTGCTCGAATCAATGCTTCAATTTAGTTCAAATGTGGCTCGAAGAACCAAATGTTTCCTCGGGTGGTTTTCCCCTTTTAACAGCTTTGAAAGCTCTGGCATAGACTTGGCTATGCCGTTGATAGCGATGGACTGTATAGATGAAGTTCTTTAATAAAAGGCCAGCTTTAACAACTACGCCTTTATTAAATATAATAACATAAGCCTGATGATGCACATATACAACATACAATCAACTGGCGCCAAATGACCTGTGCAACCACAGGTGACCCGTAATAATTTTGATGTAATGAAAATAAACGTAGGTACTTGTAACCATAAAGAAAAGCGACTGACTGGTACGACAGTTAACGACCAACAACAACGGCGTCTCCGCTGCTACACCTCAAATCTGAAAACCCGCGCACACTCGTGCTGCCTACCACGGCTTAAACTCGAACCAAAAATACGTAAGGCGGTCAGTGGCGCACCTATCATTTGGCAAAATAAAAATATAACATTACACAACATATGTATTAAATTAAATTAGCAATTAAGCATTGGGGTTTTCCAACAGGTGTCAATATATTACAATTTTTTTTTTATTCTTCTTGAAAGGACATTACATGTTAGGTATTTTAATTAACAATAATGCTTTATTGAATTATTGCTATTGTACGATAATAATTCTTATTTTTATTAATTAATTAATTCTTAACAGGATGGCTGCTGATCTTGGTTATCTGGCTGTGGACTTGATGTACCTTGAGCATCAAGCTGAAATGCAGGAGCGTAGAGCCGAAAGAAGGGCATGGAGAGAGGAACACAATCCTTTTGAGTTGAATGACGATGTGTTCATTGATTTGTTTCGGCTATCTCCAGATTTGGCGATGGAGGTTGTCGAGGAACTGGAGCCAATGTTGGAGAAACAGCGACCAACTGGGATTTCAGTTGAACATCAGGTTTGTGTTCTAACGAGAATTTAATAGAAAAATTAACATCAGTTAATTTTAAATAAAAATGAGATTTTATTGAATTCTTTTGCTCTTCCCACTATTTAAACTTTTCTAAAATGCAGAGACAGAGAAGTCTCTCAAACAAACAAAGTAAAACAAGAAATCCATCAAATAACCTTTTCTATCTTTTAATCTAAAAATCAATTATAGTGTAAATTCTGAATTTTTTCTTCTGCCCACAGGTTCTCACAACTCTAAGATTTTATGGCACAGGATGCTATCAGGCAGCGGTAGGTGGTCAATATGATCTGGCGCTGAGCCAGCCAACTGTCAGCAGATGTGTCAGAGATGTGAGTAATGCTATCAATGAGAGATTCCTGTATCGATGGGTGCAGTTTCCTATCACCCCCGATCAACGACATGCTACACGGCAAAAATTTTTGAGAGCACCTCAACCTTTTAAAGGGACAATAGGTGCCATAGACTGCACTTACGTGCACCTTTTAGCTCCAAGGCAGCATGAGGAAGCTTACGTCAATCATTGGGGTGATCACACTCTTAATGTTCAAGCTGTAAGTTTCTAAAAATATTATTTATTATTATTAGGTACTGGATATTAAATATCATGGCAAGATACCCTGGAGCCAGAAATGATGCTTTTATATGGGCAAGCTCAGCAGCAAAACGTGTCATGGAGCGCAATTATGACCGTGGAGAACGGAACACATGGTTGATTGGTATGTGAAACTACTTTATAGTTTTCGAGTTACCAGTAAATTCAATTTTCATCAAAAAGTCTTTTTTCTTTGCGAATAGGAGATGACGGATATCCCTTAGAGCCATGGCTAACGACGCCCCTGAAGAATGAGCGACCAGGAACTCCCCGTGCCCAGTATAATGATGACCTTTGTTCTGCAAGATCCATTATTGAACGGCTTTTTGGGGTTCTGAAAGCGGAATTCAGATGCCTGTCCAGCCAGAGAAAATTGATGTATGAACCGGGACTGGCAGGGAAAATTGTAAATGCTTGTGCTGTTTTGCACAACATGAGGCTGGAACATAGAATACACGAAATTGAAGTGGAGGAGGCTGAAGTATTGGCTCATCGTGCTGCTCATCCTCCTAATATGGAGGTTGAAATGGGTCACCAGGGTCGGGCATTGGCTGTTCGAATACAGGACAGATTTATTGCCAGGAGATATGGTAGAGGTGGAGAACAAAACAAAACTAATTGAAGGGGTGAGTGGATGAAGGAAGTATGTAACATTTTTACCAAAATTGAGTTATTGTCGTAGATGAAGGAGGTATGTGTTGGTCTGTTTTGTGAAACTGACAGCAGCTCTCCAAGAGCCGTATTAACAGAAATACTAGGGTCATGAAGGAGGTATGTGACAACAACCATTTATATTTGTAGTGGATGAAGGACGTATGAAACATACCTAAATAGCACATACCTCCTTCTTCCACTAGGACCGTGAATATGATATGCAACATACCGCCTTCATGCACAAGTGGTTCTATGAGGTTGTTTTACGTGAAGTCAATGAAAGAACTTGAGAGGGGACAGCTTGAAGCGGTTTTTTATTAAAATACAATTTTCATTATGTACAGAAAAATATATAATTTTGAATATGTATACAACAGTATTTTCAATTGCATGCACATAACCCGTTTTGTCCTTTAGACAAAGGCGAAATATACAAAATGCTTGTGGAAGAAGAAGGTATATGTACAAAACAAGTTTTTTTTTATTTGCTTAGCAGATATTTCAAACTTTTCTCAACATCCATAACAATATTTCACCACTCATAGGAACAGTATGATTTGTTAAGTACGTAAAAAAAATAATTACAAAAAAGTACTGCAATGAAAACTTTGGGGTGAATTATCTCAAAACTTACTTTTTGTTACATACCCCTCCTTCATCCACTCACCCTTTCAATTAATTATTGTGACTTAATGTAAGATATACATTGTTATGCAGTTCGTGTAACGACCTTTAGTTTTATGAATTTTAACTTAATGATTAAATCTGTTTATTATTTGGTTTTTATTTCACTTGTTTTATTGTATTTTTTTTGTTAAATTTATTGTAGCACTTTGTGCCGTTTATTAAATTAAGTAAATCAAATACATATCCATAAAAAGTATTTTTTATTACAAATTTATTACAAAAATTAACTGTGCTATATGAACTCCTCAAGCGCTTTTTCTAAGATGTCTGTCAGTTTACTAAGATTTTCTGCATTAAGCAAAGCTGCCTGCGCCTGAACCGAAGCTGCCTGTGCCTGAACCGAAGCAGCCTCCGCCTGCTTCATTGTAGCCTGAGCCAACATCTACAAAAGCAATTGTTATTCTTAGTGTTTCCTTTGCCAAATAATGCTTAATCTTTAGAGTATAATCGTAACATAATTATTTAATTACATTAAAAAGATACCATTTTAAAGAAAGCATGCTGAATTGCTGAATATTTACCTCCATTGCCTTGGTATTAGAGGCGCATAACTCCTGGAAACCTGTTCTGGCTTCCTGCAATTGGGTCCCTATCCGAACTCTGCTTGCCTTCCTTGTTCCTAAAAAATATAAATTATTCTCCACTATTCAACTCATCGTTACAGTATAAAATCATGTCATAGATTAATAACTAAGTACTATACTTTTGACCACTTTCTTCTTTAAGGTCGGAGTGAACACTTCAATCGCAGGAGTTATTGCGTTTGATGGACCAGCAGTTCCTACTGTCCGAGTTATATTGACCTCATTATTGTTCACCTCTCTTATGTCATCCTTGGAGGTAAATACCCTATCATCTAATACTGCTATAGAAAAAAATCATATTCTTATTTTGTCTTGTTAAGGCAGGTTGGTGTCAATTTTAAATGTAAAAATATACCCTACCACATACAGTTTGATTATAGTCCTCCACTTCCTCATTGCTTTGAGAGTCACCAAGAGATACTGTCAAAACCAGTGGCTCTTCATCGAGGACTGTCTCTTCTGCCTTCTCCAATCTCTGAAGTTGCATCTGAAGACGAGAAAAGATTGAAAATGGTTGTTTAAAAAAAATACTGTAACAATGTATTGGTGTAAGTATTGATAAATATTGTTTTACCTCAGTCTCTGGTATTGAATCAGGGCAAGTAGATGAGCCCTGCACATACTCGGGCCCTATTATCCCCGCAATCCTTATTTCATAGGTGGTTAGAGGAGGATGTTTTCTATCTTTGTTACCAGTCGACCGCTGCATCTCAGTTCTTATTTCTGAAACCCTTTTCGAAACCTTGTGCTTCAGGTCACGCCACACCTGAAAAATATACTACTGTTTTAGTTTCTTTTGAAACAGTACAATATTTAGAAACAACTCAAAATCTGGGGCACGCCAAGAATCTGAAGCAGTTAGGATACTCACAGTGTGCCACTGGCTGCTATCTTTCTGTGCTCCACCAATAATTGAATTTAATTGCTGAGCCAGAACATCCCACCCATGACGCAGCAAGTCCTTCCCCTCTTTTCCAGCAAATTTCCCCGCAGCAAACATTGAGTGGCTCTCCATGTATTGGATAAGATGATCCCTCTGAGCAATATTATAACGCTGAGATTTGCTAAAATAACGAAATAGTTATTTATGTACCAAGGCTTATAAGTGTATTTACGTCACATAAATGACACTTACAAAGCTATAGTAGTACGAAAAAATAATTTATATCTATAGCCTAACCAAACACAAAGGATATCCTTCATTCTTGCAGTAAATACTTCAAAAAGATGTGTTACTATTTATTACCTTGATATAATAATATTCACTTACCTACCACTTCTTGCAGACATCATTCTAACCTTCAAATTACATTCAAATTCAAAGCAAAACAAAATAACGTGCACGCTCATTTGTTTACAAATATCTCAACGCTCATTGGCTGAACGTACCGATTCGAGTGATGTCACTCGCAAGCCGATAGTTGACGGTTGCATTTCCGAGCGTCGGTAACAGTGGCATACAGAATAGCGTCGTTTAGATCCCGTCGGCCGCGCAACCGTTGGATGTCGGTAAAATACCGATACCGACGATTGTTGATACAGCGTACAGAATAGCGCTCCAGAGCCGTATTCCACTGGAGCACCGCGGTGCATGTACAGTACATGTACGGTTCAGTTTAGGTACTGATATGCTGGAACGTGCGGTGCACCAAAGTGGAACAATTGACATTTCTGTTTTTGATGACGAAGGTTATGTTGTATTTTTTAGGAAATGAGATGGATGGAAATTTTCAAGATTCTTTTGAGCAGCAGCGATTCTGATGATGCAATGACCCAAGTGAGAAAAAAAAGGAATCCACCCACAAAAAAGAAAAAAATAGAGGATTACCTGACAATTGTCCCTAATTATTCTGATGCGGATTTCAAAAATAATTTCAGATTGTCGAAATCCACTGTAGAGCTGCTGTCCACTTTATACGCAACAACATTTTCTGGTAGTTTGAGAGGTGGCACCAATTTAATCACTCATAGAGATCAAGTATTGATCACTCTGTGGTACTTGGCAAATAAAGAACCTTTAAGAACGGTTAGTAGCAGATTCGATGTTAGTGAGAGCTCGGCATTCCGAGTCATTTTAAGAGTTGTCGATTGGATAAACACTCTCGTAGATATTTATATAAAATGGCCATCCGAAGGGGACATAAACCAGATCTGCAGTGGTTTCAAAAAAAAAAAAGGTATACCTCATGTACTTGGTGCAATAGATGGCTTTCACATTCCCATATTAAGGCCATTAGAAAATGAGGAAGATTATGTCAATAGAAAAGGATTCCATTCCGTCCTTATCCAGGCAATAGTGAATAACAGAAGAAGAATTTTAAATGTTGCTTGTGGATATCCAGGTAACATAACATGATGCCAGAATGTTAAGGATCTCGGATATATATTGAAAAATTGAAAATAATGTGGAAAGTTTTTTCCCAAATGGCACTTTTCTCCTAGGAGATAGTGCATACCCTAGCCTATCGTGGTTGGTACCTCCTTTTAAGGATAATGGTCTCCTAACTGCAGACCAACGTGACTTCAATCAAAGGCACTCATCTACGAGAATAATTGTAGAACATTTTTTTGGGCATTTAAAAGGAAGGTTTAGACGCCTCAAATACGTTGAAATGTTAAATCTGCAAAAACTCACCAAAGTCATATTAGCATGCTGCATATTACACAACATAATTCTCACAGAAGAAGGTGAGTAGATAAAGTAAAGTGGGTATACTTCTCATCGATATAGTGTGTCTAAAAACGTCGGCATGTTTGATAGCGATAGAGATATCAAAGGTGCCGACGTGTTTTCGTCTTACTATATCGACGAGGTGAAGTATACTTATATTGCATGCGATTTTTTTAATATACTGAACTAATTAGATTATGTATCAAATGAAACATTTATTTTGATCATATTAATGTTATTTTTGTTTTAGGTGAGTCTGAAGATTTTGAAGTCATGATTGAAGTGGGCGATGTAAATAATGATGATGGTATGCCCCCCTTAGAAATACCTGAACAAGATAGAAGACAACAGTTGTTCCAAGAATTATATGATTAGAAATAAAGTCTTTATTGATTATATATAATATTAAATACAAGGTGGTCCCGTTTATAATAGCAGGACTTTACTAGTAGCTAGTTTTGCATAAAATAAAGGTATTTTACTCTATAAACTATGGTCGAATTCGACTTCGTTTAAGATCTACAGGGTGTTAAAGCTGACAATTTTTTTACAATAATTGATCATAACTCAATACTAACAAAAGATAGCTTTTTGAAATTTAGCATAGATCGGTTGTTTTGTATTCTGTATCAGACTGTATTCTTGATTAAAAAATTGAAACCACTATTCGATACAGAATACAAAACTACCTATGTACGCCGAATTCGAGCATAGCTCCTAGTAAAGTCCTGCTATTATAAACCGGACCACCCTGTACACAATACTACAATGTTCAGAAATTACTTTAATATTTTAGAGTAAAAATTATTGATACATTCCTCTACTGTCCCTACCGCTCACCAAATGTTGCTTTTACTGTTAATATTTTTAATGTGCATTTATGTTGTTCCTTTTAATAAAGAATCTATTAATTATTTGAAGAATCATTTACTATATTTTATACATAATACGAGCCTGTTAATGAAATTCTAGTAATCATAAAAATTGTGTATTTTTATCAACAAAAATATAAAAAACATCACAGGATATAACATAACATTCTAGATTCTCACAAGAAGAAAATAAACAAAACATATTGTTTAAATAAATATTAAATAAATAAATAACATTCTAGATTCTCAGAAGAAAAAAATAAATTAAAAATATTGTTTATAGTTAATTGTACTACCAAAAACGCTCTAAACAAACTATACCGACTGATGATGAAAACACTTTCCAGTGTTATTTGGTCTAGTTTTTCTTCTTCGTTACACCAATTGGGAAATATCAGAACCTACTTGTTTGGCGTTTTTTTAAATAGCTCCTTCAATAGTTCATTTCTTTCCTTCTCGAGGTTAATTTCTTTGTGTCTTTTTTCTTTTTTTCGGCTTTTCTCAGTTCATTTTTTTCCATTCGTCTATGAATTCTAATTTAATTTTCTTTTTTTCTTCTTCCAATTTATTTTTTGTCGCAAGATATTCATCTTCTTTTCCTTGTTTCCTTTTCTTAGACAGTACCTTTACGTTATGTTCCTGGGAATTTGATAGGGAGGGGACCGGGGCAGAGTCCGTTGAAGTCGAGGGAGAAGTCGACTCAACAGCTACTGTACCAATTTTTTCTACATTTAGAATTGACGATAAGACATTTGTTGGATTAATTGCCTTGCTCTTCCCAAAAATGGCATCCATTTCTTCAAAAAATTCAAACCGTATTGTCCCCCTTCCGGTTTTTTTTATATTATCAATAACATTTTTATAAGCCCCCAGAAGAACTTTTATTTTATTTTGTATTTGGACAGTTGTTGCTTCTATCTCTACATTCACTAATTCCTCAGTTATCAGTTTCCAAACATTTCGCCTCTTTACAGGATGGTTAAAATCACTTCTGTGACGTTCAAGGTCAGAACTTCCTTCCTATTCCATATTTTTATATTACGTTTTGTGGCATCTTTATCCTGATATTTGTCGCTCTCACAACCATCCTAAAATATGAAATAAAAAATCTTAAAGTAGTCCAATTTGATTGAATAAGAACGTTCATTTATGTCCTTTGTATGCTGTACCTTATTTTCCTGATCCTCCAGCCCAGGTTCATCAAGAAAACAAGGATGTGTAGGTATTTGTTCTGATAATAACATTTCCTTACATGAGCCACATTGAAAAGTTTCATCCTAAAACAAAAAAACCCTCTTCATTTTCAGACCCCTCTGCATAAAAAAAAAGATAATTTACTTCAAATATTTGAGACACACCAGTTTTTTCCTCGTAAGACATCTCGAAAATGATATAATATATTTTATTAGATAAAGAACACTGAAAACATCTAAATTTTTTGTTTCATTTTTTAGGTTATATATCTGTCAATCCTCAGTGTACACGAAGAGTTCGATTAATTTATTAGGTACACATCAAGTACGTTTATCGTCCCGCCGTGCATGTGTACCGAAGAGTGGAATGTAATTAGTACATGTACAGAACTGTACGGTGCTCCAGTGGAATACGGCTCAGTCCAGGTAGGATATTTGGCTATTTCACTCTGTGAGTGACGTTATGCGCGAAATGGACGGAAACGCGTTAACAGGAGTATCCAAGACGCGGATTCTGTGAACTCTCGCTTTCGACATGTGGAATGTTCGTGTTGATTTCCACATCGAATGTCAAGGCGTCGCGAAAACAGTATTCGGCGTACCCCTTGATATCGGTTCGGTCAAACTCGGGTTTTGCCAACACGTCGCTTTCTCAATACTATTCATTCTAAAAATGTTTCCGCAAATTCTAGGGTATTTTTAATTTTCCCTAAATGTCTTAGGAATATTTTTCGTTTTTTGTGTTTATGTTTTGTTTTTCACTTTCAGAGTTAGGTTATCGGTTATGGTTATTTTAATTATTTCGCCGGTCCGGCTTGTATTAAAAATTGAAATATTTTCATAAGTGAGTTATAATAAAAATTAAAATATAACCAACAATAATAAGGGTGACTTCCCAGCATTGGGAAGTTTTCATGAACATTTGCGAGAGGTACCCCAATCTTATCACAAATAAATTTAATGGGGCCCATGGAAAAACTGAAGGAAATACTTTGTGGGCAAATGTAGCCACCAAGTTAAATGGTTTAGGCTTAGGGGAAAAGTCCATTGTGGAATGGATAAGGGTAAGAATTTTACAGTTGTATAATTATTAGTCTATAATGTAAAGTAAGTGTATAAATTATTAATCGTGCACTTATATTTAAATGTAATCATTTAAAAAACAGTCTTCGTTAACTTTGGACAAGATCCCCAAGAATTGAGCCTCTAAAAAATATACAGGGTGTTACAAATTAGTAGGTAAATCCATTAACCACATTAGTAGGTCAATTACTATATCGTTTACCAAATACTAAATCAATTACCAAATCAGTAGGTCAATCCGGGGGCCCCCATTTTTCTTACAAGCTTTGTGTTTTTTTTGAAAAATTTAATAGATTTACCTACTAATTAATTATTCCTAAAATAATTATTTACAATGCGCCTCCTGGTGGCTTCACCTTGTCTGAAAATATTGTCTTGGGCATCATTTTGAAATATTTCATGATTCACTTCTTCCTCATTGATTATCTCCTCATCTAAAAAAAAACAAATGCCACAAACTTACTTTTAAAAAGTGACAAAAGATTTAAAAAAAACATTTCAACACTTCATTATTATCTTTAAAAACCCAATTGCTATACAAAAGAACGCCCTCTAAATTATTGCATCAACGTTTTTTGGTAGTGTCCTTAATTGTAAATGCTTTAGTCTCTGGTTAGTATGCAATTTAAACATAAATATGCAAGTGTACTGTATTTCTTGTATTTTTTAAATTGGCATACATACCTTGATTGTATGATGCTTCCAGGCGTCGTTTTCCGGAAGAATTTCGCCATATAAAAGCATCATGGGTGACTCCAGGGAATTGCGCATTCACGTTTAAAATTCGGAGGTCATAGTCACAAATCTACAAGAAAATAAAAAAATAAAAATTTGTTGTGTTGTAAATATAAAAAAAAATACTAAGAAAGGTACCTAGTAACTTTATTTTTTTAAATAGAACGCCCTGTATATTTTTAATTATTTTCAGTTTTCATCTAATTCTAGTACTCACTTGACACCATCCTCCCCTCATTCTGCCCACGATCTACTGAGCACAAAACAAATAAAAAGTGTTATATTTCTGTAGGTCACCATGTATGTAGATATCATTACTTAGGGCTTAAACTTACCCCATACATATTAGAAAAAAACTGTACTCATAACATGCAATTGAACAATAGACAAAGAAAATTACAGTAGTAATAGTAATAGTTTATACCTATTGTACGTGTATGTTTCACTGATACATGAGCTTCCTTCATATGCATAGGCGTTGGCATCCTTTGAAGCAAGCTCATGTATCGGTGAAACGTACAATACATATAGTGAAGCTATATATTTAGAGACCATTATTAAATGGCATCTAGCCACTTACCAACTGCACATTTTTCCTATTTAAGTAATTATGTTCCTCTTCATGAGGTGGTAACATAACAACAAGGTACAGTCGATGGCTCCCAGAATACCAGGGAAACCTGTTGCCTCCATAAATCTTCCCTTGATTTCCATTGTTTCAGCCAAAGTTGCTGGAAATTTAACCCATATGTGGCCCAATCGTTCATCAATGGCATTGGTCACTGCCAGTATTGCTCGTGAGGCAACTGGTTGAGAAAAACTAAAATTAAAACTTTGCCCAAGACAATATTGGTATGACCCAGTGGCATAAAAGTGTAGGGTGGCATAAAACTTTAAAATAGAAGGAACTGCCACATTATTGTCAGTTACATTTATATCTTCTGCATTTGAGTTATAAACATATTGGGCCATATCTTTATTTAATATTTTTTTAAATATATCGTCTCGTAAATCAAAAGGGTTAGATTCCTCCCTCATCCTCCTCCTGGCAATATTATACAAACGTATTTCCTCTAGGTGCTCCTCCCTTTGCAGAGCAACAATGTTGTTGAGGTTAACAGGAAACATCTAAATGGTAATAGAAGAGACTTTCAAGTACTTAAAAATTATATGTTTATCCGGTTACTTTAAAAAACTTGAAATAATATGGTTATCTCAATGGTAAATAAAATAATAGGATAAATATCTCGTATTTTTTATGTCTATTTGTGTTTCGTCTTTAGAGTTCTTTTTGTTTATTTTAATTTAGTATTAGCAATAATAACATTTCGTTCGTATTGATTTATTATCTAAAATATTTTATGTAATAGTGAGACTGGTAACCCTACCTAAAATGGGCCGACTATGCCCTAAGTGGTATTTACCACCAAGGAGAAAAAAATTATGACACTTTTGACTTTAAAAATTCGAATCGCGGCATGTGCCATCCCAAGAAAAGTAATATCGCTATATTTCTGTGTGAATCAAATTTCCACTAATTTCCATTGTGTGTTGTTAGACATTATATAACCATTAATATAATCCAGTGAAGAAAAGGGAGTCTTATTGCAAGTTCCTGAAAGAATCCCCACGAGTGATCAGCAAGGATCAGGTAGGCTACCTTTCTCACTTATCGCAATTAAGTCTAGTGTATATTTTAATAATTTCTCTTAAAATCATACAATTTGATTAGGCTTTTTATATTTCTATCTATATTTCTAAAGTTATAACCGCCTAAAACCCAATTTAACAAATTGTAAATATAATTATTTTACACAAGATTTTAAACTATTACAAATGGACCTTATATGTATAGTTGCACCAATCGCACTTACCTTTATTTGTCTTTAAAAAAGTCCTTGATTATTTTTTCACTAAATACAAATTACAATTTGCAAGCCAAAACTCCAAACTTTAATAAAAACAACGTGGAACTAATGACACCAAGTCGTGTTGACTAGACAAAATCAATACGACTTGACGTGCTGCCTTTGAGAATCGCCAATAAGGGGAAAAGTCGTGTAGAAGACGGTGCACGGAATACAAAATATCGAAAGCGACATGTCGCTTTAGAAATCAAGGGTACACGGAATCCGCGTCCAGTGGCCTAATAATGGAGCTGACATAGCTCGTCCTGCTATGGCTACGCTCGCTGTCTTGTCACCTGTTGGAGCTAGACAAACAGCTGGGCTACGACTACGAATACGGGACCGGGCCCTTATGTTGGTATGTTTTCATCGCGGGAGTGTCGCCCTTCTAACTTCTTTTTTAGAAATTTAATTTCTCTTTTTAATTCGCTCTTGGATCTTCTTCTATGTTCCTCATCCGAGGATTCACTTAATTCTCTTCGCCTTTTGTTACTTTCCCTCATTTTCTTGAAAAAAAAAAACACTACGAAATTGTAAACTACGTGTGACCAGCGTTGCACAAAAAACGTAATGAAGGTAGGCAGAAACCACAGAATATATAATAGAGAGTAAAACTAGAAATATTCCTTTAAAACTTGTGGCCAGCTAGCACCTAAAAGCGGTACTACATAGTAAGTCAAAGTGACCTCGAGAGCGAGGCGCTGTTGTATAATTGTATATTTGTAAAGAAAGTGAACTTATTTTATATATCAGGTATATTGAGATTCTTATAAATTAAATTCCCTGCACAGCATAGTATCATAAAATGGTGCAAGCTGCAGCAAATTGTCAGGTGCAAACGCGAAAAATGCAATATTGTCCCATTTTTGGTTTTGCAGAAGAAGTTAGTGGAAGAGTTCTACCAACATATGAGGATATAATGAAATGTTACTTGTAAGTCAGGCATGATTTGAAGCCCGACAAAACTTCTAAAGAACCCATAGTAAAAGAAATTGCAGAGATATTAGCAGTAAAAGTAGCAAATCTATGGAAAGAAGCATCAATTCCTATTGCTTCTCATACCGCCGACAATGACCTATACTGATTTGTCTTCCACCTTTTATATCTGATTTTAAATTGTGTTTTATATTTCTATGTAACTCATTAGTTATTATTTTTTGGTATCTTGTTTTTTATATTAGTGTACTAGTATAGTTTTTTTAATTTTAAACTTGTAAATTTGACTGTATTCTGATGCTTTCACGACGCTATCCGCAAGGAATTGATAAGAAGGTACCCTGACGTGGTCGACCTGGAGGGAAACTTGGCAGCTCTCTCCATCCGAACTAGCGTAGAGACTAGGGAGGAGACGGTCGAAAGGGAGAACTATATCTACAAAGTAGCCATAAGCGACCTTAATGAGTGGTACAAGGCCCTGGTGGACATTCGAACTAAAATGCAGGGTAAGGGCAGAGTCTGGTAATTTACCCTCCGGCGTTAGATAAGAATCGCGAGAAGAATCGCGGAGGCAATCTTCGGGGAGGCGGCAATCAAGTGGTCCTATATGTAGACCGCCCGACCACGACAACAGAACCTAAGCCGAGGAACACGGAAGCGGTGATCATTCGAAAAGGTGGGAGTACCTACGCCGACATGTTAAAGGAGGTTAAAAGCCGAGTCGCCCCTAAGACGGAGGCAGCGAAGAGCATCAAGTTTATAAGGAAATCAAAGGACGGTGATATGCTCATCGTCATGGAAAAGGATGACCAAGACGGAGCTAAACAACTGGGTGGGGAGGAAACAAGTCAGAAGCGTAGGCGGGGTGAGAGACAAGCTGGTGGTAATCAGGGAAATGCACGAGCTAACCACGAAAGAAGAAGTCCAAACTGCGATTGCAAATGCATTAGGCATGGAGGTGGGAGAGATGAGGCCGTGCTAGGTGGGAAACCAGGCGGTCACGTCGCGCCTGCCACCTGATAAAGCTGAGGCACTAATTGCCATGGAAAAGATCAGAATAGGACTAAACTCCTGTCTCGTAGTAGAAAGTAATGTCTTTACAGGAATATCAAGTAAGATGCACGATTCCAGAGTATTTTCCTATTCATTTATAAGCAAAGAAGTGCCTATTAAGTGTGGCCAGAGATTCCATATTTTAGGAGATGCCGCCTATCCACTATCACCATATCTAATGACATCATATAGAGGCTATGAAAAATATACAATACAAAAATTCTCGGCTACACGAGTCTTAATAGAAAATACATTTGGTCTTCTAAAAGGTAGATTTCGCCAATTAATTCAGTTAGATTTTCATAGAGTAAAAAAAGCTTCTAGATTTATTTTGAGTTGTTGTGTATTACACAACTTATGCATCGATAATAGTGATTCATGGGAGGATCTTTATGAAGAACCCGCTGTTAATAATGTTCCATTATTAAACCCACCAAGGGATATTCTACGTCAATTGGGAGAGGAAAAAAGAAATCGTATTTGTAATATTTTAAATCAATAATAGTTGTTTTAATTTAGGTAGGCTACTAATTAAAATGGCCCTGTCACATATAAATTAAAAATCATTAATTTATTATTACTTCAAGTTAGCTCTGTTATCTATTTTTATTCTGTATGATTAAATAAATAAATTATATTATATTATATACAATTTTTTATTGCAACTAAATAACAAATCTACAACACGAAGCATATATGTACCTAGGCATTCTTAACAAATTAAAAATATTAACAAGTACCTATTATACATTATTTTTGATTTTGTTGGCTGAGGTTATTCCCTAAAAATAATCATGCATAAATATTTGTGCAAGCTGCTAGACGTATTTATACACACCTATTTCTCGTAATAGATCCAACTTCTCCTTATGGCGTTTACCTTTTTGTTTCTCTTTATTAATATGTATATCCCACAAAGTTTCAGAAAATGTCTTTGTGCTATTCTTTTTCAGTGAACCCGTCTTAACATTTTCTTTAGAACAAGAAGGTACTTCTTCTTTACTATTGTCCTTTTTCTCGTTTATTATACATTTTCCCACAACCATCAAGACTTCGGACTGAATGCTATCGTCAATGGCACTTATTTTATTAATTTCATCTTCATATTCGACAGGCATCGGGTTACTTCCACTCGTCTTATTGTTGTCAACTGCTTTTTTTTCCCTCTTCATGATCGTTTTGAAGCGATTTTCACATTGTGTTGGCGTCTTTTGTATTTTCAAAATGTTAAAAATATTTTTCGAGATTTCTTCCCACATTAGCTTTCTGTTTCTAAATCGTTTCATGGGGCCAACATTTGCCAAATATTGTTCATATTTGTCTAATAGTAGTTTTGTCGATGATTCGCCCCATTGAACTTCTGAAATGTGCAATAGTTTTAGTATTGAATTCTAAAAGATATTGTACCTACTTAATTTACAACATACCTTCTGTTTCATTATTTTCTATATTATACGTGTCCGAAATGTGGATATGAGTGCTATAAAGTTTATTTATTTTAGTGTTATATACCTCCTTTAACGTTTAAATACTTACAAATTAACATTGTCTTCTGATATTTGTATGCTTTCTAAATTATTTCCTGTTGGTAATTCTATAATTTGTTGACGTATTAAATCTTCAATACAATCATTGATCAAAAGATATTCATGTTCTAAAACCAAATAAGTAGTACACAGGAATTTACGTACAAAATAACATTACCTGTAATTTCATTGTAAGTTTCAGGATCTAATTCCAATATATATGGAATTTCATTGAGCTTACAGTAGAGTTTTTTCAAAATATTTTCCATTTTTAATGGTAAATCGTAGCCCCCGGATTTGCGTCGGTTACGGGTAAATTAATTTTGACACTTGTTTTCTAAGGTTATTTCCAATCAAATACGCACTGGGACTTGTAAGCGATTGCACTCGTATTCAGGTCAATTTTCGTAAAAACTGGTGGCCAGCGTGACGTCACTTCAGTGCATTTTACGCCGGCACAGTGCTCGTCAATCGAAATCGCTATTAGAATGAATCTTCTTTGCTCAAGCCAATTAATTTTCCAGTATTCAGCATTTATTTCTTTTCTACGTTCTTCAGATATGTTTTTCTTACAGTCCCTTCTGCAACTATCATTGCATGCTGGTTTAACGTCATATTTGCTTTTGAAGTAGTTTCATTTTTGTTCTTTCTTGAAGTGGTACATCTATTTGTTTTTTTTTCTTGGCAGTTCCTCTTTTAGTAAATAATTTTCCTTCTATTACGGTTTCTGAGGTTTCATTTTATTTTTCACCAGTGTGGTTAGCAGGAGACAAATTAAATGTCTGTGATATATCTTCGGTCATCTTTTGAAAATCTTAACTTTCTGTATTATATTCATTTTCTGAAGGTAGAATCCCAGATAGCACAGATGCTGAAGAGTGAAGAAGATAGACAGCCATTTTCATTCTTTATCTTTTTTGTATTTTGTGTTTGTTGTTTGGATGTGAATTCCTGTCTTTCAATTTGAGCCAAAGGTATGTATGTATTTATTATTACTAGTATAGAGCAATTGCGTAAAAATGCTTTTGCATAATTCTAACTGCGGTTTCTATGGTCTCAATATTATGCAACAAAAAAATCACTAGATAGAGTTGTAAAAAATCACTAGGAGAGTTGTTTGGTAGATTTCGTATTCCATTTTGCGTTAATTTTCAATATAGTAAATTATCTTATAAAACCTTAAATTTTACAAGTTCTTATAGCCTTTTTCCACAGTTATTATAAAGAATATGACTGATGGTCGAGATGGTAGAGTACCTGCCTCTCACCCAAAAGTCCCGGGTTCGAATCCCGGTCGTGGCAATGGAAAATACTGTGAGAGGGATTTTTCCATTATACACGGATATTGGATGTGTGTCCCTTGTCTTTAAATGTGTAGCCCCCTCCCGCACAAGGCTCAGCCTTCTGGGATAAAGGGGGTCGTAATTACATGTGGTGTATTTATTTATTATTTATTTATTATTAATAACTGTATTACCAATTTCCGTCTTTCATTTACATTCGCTTTTCTGCTAGAACTCGGAGGCGAAAAGTTAAGAAAGCAGTATCTGATAACTGAAGCTCGTAGAAAGCAATGTACACTGTTCACAAAAGCGATATGTAGTGAATGTGTCCTACCTACAGAATTATCTATTATAAATAATTGCTCCAACCTGGCAGATGACTCCGATTCTTCTGATAAATGAGAAGAGAACAACTGAAAATGCCAATAGTCATAAACAAGCAATCACATTTTTCAGAAATTGGGTAAAACATACAACATTCCTCATTGTGCTCTCAATGAACTATTAAAATGGCTTAATAAGAATTCAAAATTCAATAGACTATCAGAAGATGCTCGAACTTTGTTTCAAACCCCAAAAAAAGACAAGAATTGTCATTATTGAAAATGACAAACATTCAGGTCAATTTTATTACTTTGGCTTACTTGATGGCCTGCAAATGTATTTCTCTAAAGTTGAAAGTTGTAGTTCTAATATTGAGCTTTCTTTAATATAGATGGCCGATTTTGTGTGCAATTGGTAATACTTTGGGGCCTCCATTTATTGTGGCTATTTATCTTGGAGAAAGTAAGCCCCCATTAGATCAATATTTGAAAGATTTTGTATTCAAAATATAAATAAAGTTATTTCTAAATGAAAACAGTACTGGCTTGTGGAATTTAATCGAAAACCAAATTTATTAACTAACTTAGAGCATTGGAAAGCAACAGAGTTTCGTCAATTTCTTTTATATGTAGGACCGATAGTCTTAAAAGGAAATGTACCTACCTCCATATATGGAAATTTCACGATATTATCCTATGCAATATCAATTTTGTTAAACACGGATTTAAATAAACAATTCAATGGTTATGCAGGAAAATTGTTAAAATTGTTTGTAAAACATTCAGTCCAGTTGTATGGAAAAATATTTTGTACTGACAACAACACACACACCTTAATTCACTTGTCCGAGCATGCTGCAAAGTTTGGCTCGCTAAGAAATATAGGCTGCTTTGCATTTGAAAATTTTCTGGGACATCTAAAAACACTTCTAAGAAATCCAAGTTTACCACTTTCACAGGTAGTGAGATGATATAAAAAAATTGAGATTAGTAACAGGTGTTGCCCTAAGAAAATTTTAGACTATGAAGTGTCTCTTAACTACAGCAATGGCTGTTTTTAACATAACAAACTTTGTAATGCAAACATTATTACAAACATGTTTTTTTTTTTCCATAAATGAAGCCAACAATTAATTGTGCTCTTTTTGAGAATGGAGATATACTTAAAATTCTGATGTTTTCTGCAAACAATAAAAATGAGACGATATGTATTGGTAATCCAATTTCTTTTATAGAATCTTTTGCAGAATATCCCACCTCTAGTGACATAGTATTGAAATATAAAGTAAAGCTTCACGAAGAAATGTATGTTTTACGAGAGGCTAAAAAAATTAAATATAAAAGAGTCTTTCAAACTACAGAAGACAACGATTTAATTGTTTTTACCATGCTGCATTCTGTTGAAAAAATTGTGCTGTAGTAAATTCATAATGTAATTTAATATGTTAAATGATTAAGGTAATACTTGGTTATTTTAATTTTTCTCGTCATATTTTAAATTGTTAAACTTCATCTACATTTATTGAGCCTTGAAACAGTTGGTGGTGGATTTTTGACAAAGGTGGATGTAGTTACAGTCTATTTACCTTTTTTTCAATTTTTATTTTTAGTACACATTTGTTTGCTGTTGTTGAATTCTTTGATGAAGAAGATGAAAATGGTGTTCATGCAACGGGAATAATTTCCAGCACATGGATTATTAAAGGTGATGAGTCTGATGAATTGTATTGTTATTGGCCACAAAACTACACGGATACAAAATCTGTACTTGCTGACTCTGAAATTGATATTGAACAAAGTTTGAAATGTAGGATTACAATAAAGTACACATCAAGTAAGTTTTTTTAAAACAATACCGAGAACCATACTTTGTTACTTATGTTACTTTATTGTCTTAATTAGTGCTCAGCCATAGTTGGGTTTTAATTTTTTTCTTTCTTAAAACAAATTAACCATTATTCAATTTCTAGAAATCTATATTCATGCTGTGAATGAAATGAAGCTTCTTCAAAATACACTTCGCACATAAATTATGGAATAGGTAAAAAAATGAGTCAAGTTTATACATTCATATTTTTGTTAATATTAAAGCAATTTCAATCATTTTTTTATTGCGGATAGGTCATTTCTTCTGCAGTTTAATACCGTATGTTCGATTTAACTACGAGTTTTGTTATACAGGGAAACGCGAAAAGTATGACGGCATGTAAATTCCATAAAATTTCAATTTGATCTGTGACAATTAGGAGCCTATGAAAATTTATTTTATAAGTGTTTCAGTTATGGCCTATCCTATTGTACTCACTGCGCCAAGCAATTTGCCATACGGTTCTTGGTAAATAAAAAATTGGCAATTCTTTGAAAATTGTTCTTTTGCCAATAACTGTTAAAAAACAATAATTTTAGTGGATTTTTTTTCATTCTTCTCTCATTGAAGAGTTATGAAACCAATATCGAAGTTAAAAATACAAGTTGGAATAGAAATAACTTAATAAATTTATTTAACAGGAAAAATAACGATAACAATAACAAAGAAACTACGCAATAATGCAAACTAATAACGGGTATTACCTCCCCTGGCATTTACTACAGTTTGGCATCGATTGGACATACTTAAAATTAAATCTCGAATGAACATTTGATCGACATTTTGCCAGGCTTCCAACAAAATTAGTCTTAACAGGCAACAGACAAATTTTAAAAAATTGCCACAGATCAAATTGAAATTTTATGGAATTTACATGCCGTCATACTTTTCGCGTTTCCCTGTATAACAAAACTCGTAGTTAAATCGAACATACGGTATTAAACTGCAGAAGAAATGACCTATCCGCAATAAAAAAATGATTGAAATTGCTTTAATATTAACAAAAATATGAATGTATAAAGTTGACTCATTTTTTTACCTATTCCATAATTTATGTGCGAAGTGTATATGCAGTGTATCGCAGACGAACGATGAAACAATAAACATTAACCAAATACCTAATAAAGAAAAGGTCTAAAAAGACTAATTCTAAATTTGGTGAATATGAACTTGAATGTGATTCAAGTGCCAGTGAAAATTTACCAAGTGCACCAACTGACCCCAGAAGGGACATATATGATCCTAAATCTGTACTAGCTGATGCCAATAATAATTCTAAGCTTGCGCCACTGAATAAAAGGCAGCTGTATAACACAAATAATGTTCTACAGGAGGCACTAAGTCAGCCTCCCATAATAATTGACGCTGTCACCATGTCTAGTGTCTAGTGACTCGTTGGAAAGTACGTGTGCTGGATGTAAGAAATCGGAAGGTAAGTTTTGGTAGGATTATTTTTCTTTTTTTTTCCTAAAAACTGATGACCGTTTTTATTAAGCTAAAATAAAAGGTTATAAATTTACATTTTTTTTAATAAATTCTTAAACTTTCATTTCTTAAAAAAGCGGGTTAAAAACTAACTGCATTTTCCTTAAAGATGAGAAAACTTATCCCTATATTGCACATAATTTTATTTTGCAACGAAAAAAATCCACAGTACGTCTCTTGGTATGAATAATACATAAAAAATATTGTTTAAATGTTATTTGTGAATATAGAACATTTTTTTTTTATTTTTTCACAATTTTTGTAAAAAATTTTTTCCAGTCCCATTTGGGAACATTGTGCGTATCAGACACAAGAACTAATACAAAATTAAAATATACTAAATATCAACTTGCTCACAAATTATAAATGATAATCAACAAAACAGTTTTTTTTTCATACAGGCATAAAAATACCGTGCATTTTCCACAAAATATTCGACTTTTCCCATTGCAACCCTCCAATCGGCAACGATTGCGCTGTTCAGAATGTTGGGGCCAGTGACCAATTCCATCTTTTCTTGTTTCAAATGCAGGTGAAGCTACTTTAAATCTCCTTTTTATGTGCTCTGTCTCCTGTGGAGTATTGCTTGGCCTTCCTCTTTTTCTTGTTTCCTCATTAGATGTCCGTGTCCCCATTGTAGTTAGTACTTGAGCCAATTCAGTCTTGAATTTCAAGAGAGACATTTCGCCAAAGCTTTCAGGTTGATCCTGATTGTGGTGTTCCAATATTCTTCTATAGAGCTACCATGAATTGCATATTACCACATCTATCATGTGAAAAAATAACCTATGATAACATTTTTTTGATCTGGTACGAATCCTATAGAGACCAAGCAAAGAATCCAGAAGGTCAACTCCCCCCATGTGTTTGTTGTATACCTTCACAATGTCTGGACAAGTAATTTCTTTCTTGGTTTTGTCTGATTTGAAAAACCTTTGAACCTTATGAGATGGTTGACAGCCAGCAAATGTGGATAGCAACGTCACAATTTTGTTATCATACCACTGTACAGCCTTCACCACTTGTTGTTTTTGATATTTAGTAACTTTTTCTATATAGGAGCCCCTGCCCTGTCGTTTCCTGTTCTTTTCAGTAGGAAAGCTACATCCCATCAACCTATTTGATTTTACAGTCCCTACACAATCAATTCCATTTTTTGATAAATAACAGAACAAAGGAATCCCTGTAAAGTAGTTATCGCAGTACAATTTGTGATGCAGATTCTTGGGTATGTTGCGAGTCAATCGGAAAACAACATTACTTGCAGCACCAAAATCTTCCTCTCCCTCTACTGCATGTACCGAGCCAGTGAATAATTCGAAGTCATATGAAAAACCACTGACACCTGAAAGGACCCATAGCTTATAGCCCCACTTATGGGGTTTCTTGGGATTATAGGTTTTGATGGAAAATTTCCCCTTGAAGGGTACTATCTGTTCATCACACGTTAAATTTTCTTCCATCGGTATTTTACTGCACACAGACTGAATGTGATCAATAACGGGTTGAATTTTTTCAATTTTGTTTTGCATCTGCTGGTTGTCATTGAAATGCAGATTCCTTTTGATTGCTTGAAAACGGTTTACTGGCATTACCTCAGCAACTTGTGGAACTCCAGTAGCTGCAGACCAGTATATTCTTGTAGAAGGCAGTTTCACAATAGACATCCACAATAAAATTCCGATAAATCGTTGTATTTCATCAGGTGTAGTAACAAATGGCCGATTTGGATTGATTTGAACAGAATACAGCAAGGACATATCTGCTATCATCTTTATAAATTCATTGGTAAAAAATAGTTTGAAGATCGAGTAAGGTGTAGTAAGGTCTAAAATCTCTTGCGGCAAATTAGTATTGCCACAAAATCGTACCTTGTCATTTTCAGTGGAAGTCTGCTGTTCCTTCCATACTAGTTTAGTAACATTAGACTTTTTGGAAGGTGCAACATGTACAAACTGGCTCAATGATAAGTCATCTTCAGAGTCAAAATCTTCTTGAGTAGGCATATTTTCATTCAAGTGTTGAAAGTCTAAAATTTGGTAGTCTGGATTCTCATCATCCTCTAGAGCTGAATCCTCACTATCGCTTGGAATCTCACGGATGTGATGAGTTGACGTCCTGTTTCCATAAAATGTGTGTGGATCAATGGGTTTACACATTTCCTCCATTTTGAGATTTTGTGCAGTTTATGCACCGTGTTCCCGAATGGACACAGTCACCTAAGTCAAAATTTTCTACTAAGTACATGAAACATATCAAAAACTAAAACGTAATTACCTTCAGGAGGCTGTAGTTGACTAAACAGGATTTTTTAGAACTCAAATGTATGTTTTTAAACAAACCCAGCACACTAACAACAATTCGAGTGAAGCAAACTTCTAAACGGCACGTTATGATCAGCTGTTTAAATATTTGTTGACAGCTTTCAGGTCCGCCATCTATCAGCGGGTAATCCAACTTGAAGAACAGTGTTCCCAGAAGGGAACTAGGTGCATATAAAGTCTGTTATTTGATTTTTGCAGAATTTCATGGTGTAAATGTACAACGTTCCCAAATGGGAACAGAATGCAATATAGGGTTAAATGGTTTAAATTTTAAACAAGAAACTGATAAATGTTTCTTTTTCCACATTACTTGATTAATAGTTTGTATTACAAAGTTCCTTAACGTACCTAATTGAGTTTCAGGTATTATTTCATCACTTTGGTGGGAATCTAGCACTACTGCAAATTCTGTCAGTAGCAATTTACAAGCTATATGTATATTCCAGAGGCTACTTTTACGTATGTAGTTTTTATTTGAACTTTTATGAGTTTCATATTTCAGAGCTATTTGTAAAAATTTTGGAAAAACTTGAGACCCTCTAGGATGAAGTTAAGTAGGTATCTCATGTTGTGCAATCAAAATGTAAATAAAGATCCAGAAGAACGTATTGCTAATTCAACTGCTGTGAAACCGTGGAAGATCTCAAACAATTAGAGAACTCTTTATCGCAGGAAAAAGTTTTTAGTTCAACAGTAAGTACCTATAAACATAATGTGGATTTATCATAGTTTTTTAAAAGTAGTTATTTACGGTATTTGTAAGATACATTAGGAGTATTGGATATTTTATGTTGAGGAAAATGATAAAGTAAATTAACAATATGTCATTTATGAAATGATTGCTGTTACCACTGATAATGTAACGTAATGTAGCATTTGAGGTCACTAACCTTTGCGATAAACGTGCCTAAAGTAATTCTAGGAAAAAAATCTTGCATACATGTTTTTTAATTTTTGCAAAACGCTACTCGATTGATGCCTCCTGGCTGTATCAGTAACATTGATGCCTTGTGCAATAAACGGGGCTTTTTATGATTGTATATATAGTATGTCCACAGTTAGAGTGGATAAGAGAGAACATTTTTTATTTCTCGTTTAAGTGGAAAACTTATTCTTCATAAAAAGTTTTGCTTTTGTTAAAAATATGATTGCTATGGAGTAAGTGAACATGTCATGTACAGGGTGTTTAGAAGATCAAAAAATCTGAAAATTATGTAAGAGTGAACTATGTTAAATTTTCACAATGTGAAAAACTGTCACTAAGAAAAGTTGTTTAGAATTAATATTTAAGTCAAAATTTCAATTTGTGGATAAATCTGCCTAATTCGACTTTTTCTAAAATTCTTCATAAGTATGAAGTGGTATAAAAATTAAAAACTGTACAACTGAGGAGTTGGCTTATGGATGTCAGCGGCATTTATTTATCCTTGATTTGTCATTTTACCGTACATCATTTTCCACTTCATTGTTAATAACTATCGTAAAAAGTCGAATTAGGCAGATTTATCCACAAATTGGAATTCTGACATAAATATTAATTCTAAACAACTTTGCTCAGTAACAGTTTTTCATATCGTTAAAATTTAACGTAGTTTGCATAATTTTCAGATTTTTTAAATTTCTGAACACCCTGCACATGACATGTTAACTTACTCCATGGCAATCATATTTTTAACAAAAGCAAAACTTTTTATGACACTGGGGTACTTTCCATCTGAATATGGCCCGTGCTTTATAAGTATCTGAATGCTTTTACAAAGTGCGTTTTTAGTACTTCTAGAGTTATTTTTGCTATCTGGGTATATTCTGGTTATAACGACCTGGGATATACCATACACCTATAACATAAATTGTATGTAACTCCTATTATATATATTTTTTTGGTATAACATACCACTGGCGATCTATTCTCTGTACCTATAGGTCATATACTATAACAGAAGAGTCTACTGTATATTTATATATGAAAGTGAAAAATGAACAAGAAAACTAATTCGGTTCTTTAGGTAGTTATGGCAGAAAACGAAACGAAACGAAAATTTAAAATAAAAAATAGTCTTACCATAGCTACAAGATTTTCATTATCTTCCAAGAAGGTTTTAAGTTGAATTAATTCTTCATATAACCTTAAGTGAAAATTAAATAACTCGAATGTGGATGTTTTATTATTCATCGCGGAGGTCAAGTCCGGCGGTTTCAAATTTGTCAATGTCATTTTTATTTCTTGATGTCGTCATTCATTTGTTGAAAAAAACATATAGAATATCGTCGTCCTAACGTGAAAAGTGCGCAAGTCCATAAACGCAAATTTTACAGGAGACAGTAAAAACTGATTTATTATAATAATAGTAAAAATACTATACTTTCGTTGTTTTGCATGGTAATCTTTGGTAGTTTATTAAGTGATTCCTATATATATTTTTTTTGATAAGTTGTAGAGAAAAAAAACAGAGGAGTTAAGCAATATTCATTTTAATTTCTGAAACACATTATGGACACAAGCAATTTTCATCATGAAAATATCTAAAATTTTGTTAACAATTAATTTGCAATTGCTACAAAAATAACAGTATTAATACATATTATTACATTATTAGTGTTTTAAGTTATCGTAGAAATTGTGGTAGTCCATTTCCATAGTGTTTTTTAAAAATTGAAGGTTGTCAAACTTCTCCTTCTTAATTTTCAGGGGATTCTTGTACAATGGTTCAATATTTTCGGGTGAAATTGTCTGGCGCTTACCACACATCCTGTTATAATGGTAATAACTGAAATTCGTTTGAATGCCTTGTCTTATACTCTATCGTGCCATTAATATTATACTTCAATGCTCTCAAATCTGTGACAGTGGGATCTCTAACTTTCGAACCTGGTCTTATAGACTTTATAAGATTTAGCTTCGAAAAAAGTTGTGGTGTAAATTAGTAACGATGCATGGCCTAGGATTTCTTCTGGCAGATCGGCAAATGTGCACATAGTCAGCAGGCTCATTGATAACCCTCCCTTTTAATTGCCTTTCATGATAGAGTGCATGGAGTCACTCTCCATCTGAGTGTGTCCCTTCTCTAGATATTTTTGTTCAATGCAAACTTGCCTATTCACAGATAAATTCAACAAATCATTTGATAAAACAGAGTTGCGGTTTTGTGCACTGCATCCATCGCTATAAAGTATGATTTTTTGGGAATCTTCCAGATTTGGTATAACTTAGTTATTTAAAAAATGGCTTATAATCGACGAAAAGCAATTAGCATTTAGCTCGCCTTCACCTTCGTGCCACAAAAAACAATGGCCATCTCTAGTGTGAAGATCAAAGATTGTAAAATTATGAACAATTAACTTAGTTCTGTAATAAAGCGCTGTAACGTTTGATTTCGGTCACAGAAGAACAGATTGTAGGTCCATCGTAAATATTTTATTTTTTGAATTCTTGTCCATTTCCTTCTCCTTGCGGGCCTCTGCCTTTTTTAAAAGGTGTTCCTGATATGTTGACTCTGAAATATTTTTCGTCTTGTAACCCACACCACACATCGCATTCACCCTTTTTAGATGAAAATAATGAAAGGTTGCATTCGTCAAACATGTATGAGAAACTCCCTGTACTCAAAGGTTTAATATTGTTATGAACACACCATTCGCTTTTGTAAAGAGAATACAACTCGGATTTTGTCTTAAAATGTGGTTCCAAATACAGCTTTGTACTAGATTTTATGCAATAATGTGACTCAAGTTTAGGCAGTTCGTCAAAAAATTTCTTCATTGCTATTTTTCTCTCCTGGAATCTAGTCTTATTTTCTTCTCGGTTGTTATCTTTTTTGGTTCTTTGGATATCCTCAAGAGAACCACTCACCTCCTTTTGCAGCCAGTCCGTAATTGTTCTCATCTAGATCCCTATTGTGTTACAAAACATGATCTTGCAGACTCTCACCCGTTTATATTCCTTATCCAAGAAATACTGGTAAGACGTGGTTCTTTTACTCTCTCCCTCCTTCTTTCTATTTCGTGCTCTATTAGTTTTCACCTTCAGAACTCTTGCAGCCACATACATTTTCTTTTCAGGCCAACTAAGTTTCCATATTTTGGCAAATATGTTCGATCTATTTTCTTCATCTAACTTGAAACATTGAATTTGTGTATTTTCTTTCTTACATCGGCATCGATTTTGTAGTACCCTTTTATTTTTCTTAACTTTAAACTCATTACAATGCCTTCCAAGATATTCCAATCCTTCCTCCCTCTTTTTCTTAATTACACTATACTTCCAAGTTCCTGGATCACTAAGGGCCGGTTTCTTCACCTTCAAGTAAACTGCCAAGTAAGCTTACTTGGCAGTTTACTTTAAGTAAGAGTAGAGTATTTAACTGTTTCTTCATCTTTAAGTAACTTTAATGTGCCCGGTAAATCTACTTACTTGGTAAATATTTTACAGGTCAGTTCTGCTCTCAAGTAAGCCTATAAGTAAGATATTGTGAGGTTATGTTATTCATATATACCTGTTAAAATGGATTTACTGGAAGAGGCAGACTTACTGTTTATTAATGATGAAGTAGAAATTATTAACTTCGTAAATGGAGAAGGCCGAAATTATAATATCCGGAATAGATATGAATATGCGGACAATTTTAATAAGTGGGATGATATAAGTTTTGTGCAACGCTTTCGTTTATCAAAAAACAGTGTTTTAGATGTGCTGCAATTAATAGAACCACGACTACAATCTCGAACAAATAGGTGAGATATTTGATATATATATTGAACTATTTTTTTTATAGAAAATATATCTTGGTCCTTCAAATCTGCCTTTTTTTTCCAGAAATAATCCAATTCCACCACTTCAGCAGTTGTTAATATCACTTCGTTTCTACGCCACTGGAAGTTTTTACATAACTATTGGCGACTTTAAACATATCCACAAAAGTACAGTTTGCAGAATTGTTAATAAAGTAACAAGGGCAATATCTCATCTAAGGCCTCATTTTGTTAATTTGCCAGATACGGAGGAGGATAAATCTAGGTGTATTCAAAAATTCTTTAAATTGCTAGGTTTCCTAGAGTTCTAGGGGCTGTGGATGGAACACACGTTAGAATTCAATCTCCAGGAAAGTATAATAAATGGTGGTGAAATATGAAAATATTTATTGTATATTTTACAATTTATAGGTGGAGAAAATGCGGAGCTCTTCAGAAATCGCAAGGGCTATTTCTCTCTCAACATACAAGTGGTTTCAGACGCTGACAATATTATAAGAGATGTGGTGGCTCGCTGGCCAGGCTCAGCACATGAATATTTTTGAATTGGGAGACAGTGGTTACCCAAATCGGCAGTACCTTATAACTCCATTACATCATCCAGTACGGGAAGGAGAAATACGTTTTAATGAAGCCCAAATACGGTCCCGAAATGTTGTTGAGAGGACATTTGGTATTTAGAAAAGGCGTTTTCCTATTTTGTCTTTAGGTATTAGAACTAATATAAATTTAGCACAAAATATTATAGTAGCAGTAGCAATATTGCATAATATTACTACCAAAAGAATTGAAAATGTTCCAGAAGAATTTGAAGAAATAATAGGCGATGAGGTTCCCATAGAAGTTATACCCCAGAATCAAGATAATCCAACAAGAAATGCACTTATAGATTATTTTGCAAATTTGTAAGCAATTAGTTTAGAACATTGTATATTTGCTTAAACCATTGAGTAAAAAATAATAAAGAGGCGCAAGTTATGGACAGCCCTGTATCGCATTCCAACATCTCCAACGGTCAGAGACACCGAGTGCGGAAACGCTGACAATGCCGACAGTGCAATTATGTTATAAATAATAAATAAATATAACCTGTCCAGACATTTTTTATAGCCCTTAAAATTGAAGACAATCATGAAGCCAACACTACAATCTCGAAACCTTGACAATTGCGCCTCTTATTTTTTACTCAATGCTTAAACTGAATAAATCAATATATTTATTTGTATTCATTGTTGTTTTGTAGTTATTTTTTGAAAATAAAAACACATGAAAATAAACAATTTATTATTTATAGTAAAACAAATTTAATCTTCATTTCTTTTTTTTTCATACTCTAGTTCCAAAATTTTCATTTTCAGTTCATGCTCTTTCTGACGCCTGTACTCTTCCGCTTCTAAATTCTTTAATTCTTGTTGTTTTATTTTCAACTCTTCTTCTGCTACCTGGAGTTGTAGCTTTAATAAGTCATTTCTTCCGTCGGCTAACGTAGAAAATTTTTCATTAATGTCATGCTTTGCTATTTGTTGTTGCTTTTTACTTACTAATTTTTTAGATACAGGCTTTCTTAAGTATTTGGGAGTCCACAAAGACCAATTGTTTTCTTTATTGTTATCCTCAGCCTCATCTATTTGTGGTATAACTACAATGTTATTTTATTTAGGTATTAATATATAGGTACTTTTTTCATTTTTACACTTACCTTGATTTTCTGTTGTGAGGGTAATATCTTCTAAAATAATAATTGAATCATTTGCACTATTATGCATACCATCTGTTTGAATTATTGAAGAAGTGGATTCATAAGCCTTGGGTTGGGTTTTTAAGGTAGTTCCGTCGTTGTCATCGAATGGTGAAAGTCCTTCTATGCTTAAAAGCAAAATAGAAAGTAATTTTTCCTCATAGTCAGTATATGGGGTGGTTTTGACAGGCCCTCCGCCTGTTTTATATATTTCCGTTTTGTTCACGGCTTTTTCCTTTTTTAAAGATCTTTTTAATCCTTCATATTTAATTTTTAAATTTTTTGTTGTTCTGTAACAGAGACCACTCAATCCATTGAACTCTGTGCATAACTTTTCCCAAGTTTCTTCTTTCTTTTTCCACACCACTAAATCCGTTTTTTTATTTTCGAGAATATGGCTATATTTTACTATGAAATCTACCAAAATTCGAATTTCATTTGTAGTAAAATTTACCGCCCGGTCCTTTTATCAGAAATTTCTGAAAAAAAAAATTATGCATATTATTAATATATAGGTATTTGTATTTATTTTAGCAAACAACATTTTAATATATATATAAACAAAATTTAACCTACCTAACTAATTAGGTACATTATATCATGTCATGACATATTATAAAAGGTATCTGCACTTACTTTTTATTTATTTTTAAATCACTTTAAATAAACAGCAATTTTCGTACTCACAAAACATACAAATACAAACGTTTAAAATCTTAAATAAGGTAAGGTCAGAGATTTTAAACTTCTGTCTCTCTTTGACACATAAAACATAGAACCTCATTGGATCCAGTGATAATACTAGTTAGATAAAAACGTTGGGTTCTTTCCAGTAGTTACTGAGAATATTGAATTCGATGAAAAGACGCAAATAATGTACTTCCAACAAGTAAATTTAATTGTTGAGTATATACTTGAAACTTTACTGAGATATGAAGAAACCGGCCCTTAATCTCTTCTTTTTCCTTTTTCGACCAGTATTCAACTGTTCCTCATCCGATGAACTTGAAGTATCACCTTGAGGGTCCAAGCCAGTAAGACTATTTTCATTTTGGGTCCAATTTTCATCCTCCTTACATTCAGTGGCATCAGCATCATATCTTTCGGCCGTCAATTGAGAGATAGTAATATTATTTAAGTTTTCATTGTTAGAAATTACGTCATTTATAAAGTCGGACACTCCTTCAGTCGAGCATTCCAAATTAATATTAAAAGATGTTTCTAAGGCTTCATGAATTTGAAGAGCTTTTCGTGCTTCTTCACATTCTAATCTTAACGTTTCCAATGCTTCGCACGGGTTCATTATTATGAATATTATTTTGAAAAGATACATTAATATCATTCTGGTTGCTAATGTCTCTCAGAACAGTTACGTCCGAATTATTCAATTCGTTTGAAACAAAATTCATTTCTTTTGCTTTAGTCGTAGTCGTAACCAAAGTAAGCAGTTTAAAACTTCTTGAATTCCGATTCATTCTGAAACAAATGTTCATTTATTAAAATTTTATGAAATCATCTATGAAAAGTAAATTAATTAATTAAAAATCAACAGATTCCTAGTACCTATAATATCTGTGTTTTTTTAATAAATTGTAGGAAACAGATTATGCGAAATGTGCATAACTCCTAAAAATGACACAGCATGACGGAGACACTAGCATGATTTTTGCGTAACTCCAATTACAAATTCACAGTAAGTTTTAACTAATATTATTAACATTCATATGAAGATCAAAAGCTCTAAATAGAAATAATGTCCTTACCTTCTCGTTATGCCTAATTTTTGATTAATTATTGCACTTATTTACAACTTTATTGCACTTTGAATTTCCAATCACAAACCGGTTATCACGTCGCCATTATTTAAGCCAAGACAGGCGGGATATCTGCAATTTTTACGTCATGCGCAGTAATTGATGGACTTGAGCACATTTCATATTTCCTATTATAGTGATATCTGATCTGATGATAATATTGCGAAATTTTAATGTATCAGCGTATAGAAATTACATTTCTCTGCAGTATTCAACAATAATATAAATTTGGACAGAATTGGACTTAGGCACTTTTCATATTAGGCCGACGATATTTTGTTTACGAATTAAATCTTTTAAAAGTTGATCTAAAAAAATTAAAAATGAATCTTCCTGCTATTATAGTGATATCATGTAACATATTTTTTTAAAACCGGCCAGAAAGTAGCACATTTTGGCTTATTTTTTAGGCCAAAAAATCGCAATTTATCAAACCGACGCCAGTAAATTGATGATTGCTATGGTGAGAGTCCCGTAAAAGTTTTACATGTCTCTCACCATAGCAACCGAGTGTTTGTATTCTTTAAAACTATAAAATAGGTAACTTGACATATTTTGACGTTCAGTTGAAAACGTGACAGTTATGAAATTTGGAAATGACGAAGAGGAAATTGAAATTAATATCGGAAGACATATTTATATTGTATGAATTATTACCATTGTATGGGTGTGTCTTGCAACAACTGCATTCTGAATCTGTAAAAAATACATTTGGTATATTAAAAAATAAATAAATGTTCAAAAAAATATATTATACTTAGTGCATGAACGGCAACTTAGTTTATGTGATTAATATACTTATATTTTTTATGATTACACAAATTAAATTATAAATTATTTTGTTAGATGCCTTTTTCTAAATCAATATCTTGTGCACATGTTGCTTTTGGTGCTTCTTTCTGCGTTAAAGGTGCTAAAATATAATAAAAAGTAAGATTACTAAGTTTTATGGAAGTAAAAACTAGTCATTGTGAAAATTTATTACCGTTAAAACAGATATAAAATAATAAATAGTTCGTTATTTTTCCAGACATATTAAAATGTAAAGATATAATGATGGGTTGTACTAGGTCTTATTGACAGGATGGAAGAAATTTAGTAAATTGAGGTAAATCACGTAAAAAATGTATACACTAGACCATCCACTACCAAGGACTACTCAGACTAATTGATTTTTTTTTGAGACCTACTTCAGAAAATGGCATTTTCTATTGCTGGTCAGTGGATTTTTTATTAGCGAAAACAGACGTTTGTCTCCCATTAGTCGGTTTCCAATAGCAGCTGGAGACGACTTACATTTGCTCCCGTTGCCATTAGAGAAGGGAGCCAATATATTTACAAGTTGCGTTACAATAATTTAAGTGTCCAACGATTGTTTGACTATCACTAGCACTACCATGGAAACTGGAAACATTATTTACTAGCTTCATAGGTTTTATACTTAAATGTTTGGTTTCAGCAAAATATAAGAGATAAAACCTTCTCATAAATATGTGGAAGTACAAAAAATCATAATATAAGTTTAACTCCGGAGTAACTATATCATTTCCTCTTCAGTTGAACAAATAGCGCTATAATTGGTTGACAATACCTTTTAAAGTGTTGGAAATCAGAAACTGTTATGTCCTCTGTTGTTTTCGTTAATACTATCTGTGATAGGTTTTTTGCTAACTGTGCTAAAAACAAAAAATACTTTTATTACAAAACCATGAGAAAAAATTAACATACTTTTTTTAAATTGAGGCGGACTAGGTATTTTGCTCTCTTTGCTCTCATAATCTATGGAGTCATCTGAAGACGAGACATATTTCTTCTTAATTCGTCTCTTCTCAGAGTCTGAATTCAAGTCCGACGTACCTTCTGCTATTTTAGTGAATTCAAGTCCGACGTACCTTCGGCTATTTTAGCTTTTTCTCTAGCTATCAATATGTAGCTACAAAAATTAAAAATGTTTATATGCCATATAATTTCACAATAAATTATCTTACGATATGTACTCTTCCTGAAACTTCGGATAGTATACAATGGCCAACATGTATTAGGTTCTTCATTTTTTTAAATACATTGTAATAATTTTTCCCTCGAAAATGGAAGCCAATAGCAAGAATTATTCACTATCCATGTTGTTGGAACCGCTTCTACAATGTCCTTATCTTTAAATTGGACCACCGTCCAGGTTTTGTCCATTGTGTTGAAAAAAAAATTATTAGAAAACCCTAAGGAAACATGTATTTTTAAAATTATGAAAACAATTTTATCCAAATAATGCATCATGTATGCATCTTTCGTTAACAAATGTTACTCTGTATATTAATAATAGTGACATTTATCAATAAAGGATTACATTAATTTAACTAATGATAAAAATGTAAGTTAATGTTAATATGACTAATATTTAAATGATAATAACTTGGAATTATACAGGGAAGTCCATAATGCACTGATAGTTATTGGTATGAAATCACTTTTTTATTTATGGTCATATTTTAATAGGTATTATAGGCGGATTCTGGCGCAGTTTCAAGGTCACTCGATCCGGATAGCATGTGTCTATCGGCAGCATCACGGATGGGGTGAAGAAGCGCTGAAGAAGTCCGGAGGGTGCTGAGAAGAAGTCCGGAGGCCGCTGAAAAAGTTCGTAGGCTGGTCAGCAATGTCCGGAGGCTGCGGTGAGGGGGTGGGGGGGATCTCGTGTGTACGAGGCGTCGATGGGCGGCAAGTCTTTCATCTATCGGAATTATTTTTAATGCTTTATATAAACAGTACGTGACTTTGGTCGAACAGGACAAGCAAGCTCAAGGCAGACAGATGCGTTACCACTTAAATAATCATAATAATCAATGTGAAATAAGAGATTAAATTAAAAGGTGCGCCAATGGTGGGTGACTGCGCCGGAGAGGCGGCAATCCTTTGATCTATCGAAATTGCCGGATGGGCTCCAGACATAAAAATTGTTTACACGTTATGCAAGAATATCGAGTTTTGCGATTTTTTTTTGAACCACAGTATACACAGCGACCTGTACCAATATTTTGAATAGGTATATTTTCTTGTAGAGGTTGTATACCACAGATTTCAGAAATTCTAAGTTTTAGCGACCTGGGAATATATTCTAATAGACGCCTTTTATGTAAGTGGCCTTCAATAAGACTAAATGCAAGTTTTTGTAGAAACAGTCGTGTAGGGTTTCTTATTTGAATATTAGTGGACTGTATTTTTTGATATGACCCCAACTCGATAATTTTCTCTTAATGTTTAAATAAAACTCGTTTGATGTACTGTGTAGGTTGATATACTTCAGAATAGACGTGCAGTTACATAATAATATACAATTTAAGCAAAACAACATACGCTCGTTCCCTCTCACGGGTAGACTTATACTAACTGTTCAGTTTTCTGCAGCCGTCCTTGGCGGTCCTTGTCTTAAGGTTGCCGCACACAATAACATACTCATAAAAATAAAATATAAATTCTGGGACCAAACATCCCGCCGCCCTTGAAAGTTTTGGCTTTCAATAACTAAATACATAATAGAACCTAAATAAACAATATACATTTACATATAAATTATAAATGATTCATAGCCATTTCAGGTTAATCTTCAGTGGGTAACAAACAGATTTTTCTTACCGCACGTTTGAACTCGCCACTTGAAGTTTTTACACTCACAACTCTTATTATTCCGTCTTGTCCTGGATGCGCTTTAGTAATTCTACCCAGTTGCCAGTATAGAGGACTGCATTATCATCTTTAAGCACCACCATAGCTCCTGGACTCAACTTGGATGTAGTTTCACGCTTCCACTTGCAAATTTGCTAAATATTCTAACGACCACCGCCGCCAAAAGTGCTGCGCCATTTGTTGTAGGTGTTTAAATCGGGAAAGAGGACAATTGGTTGATCTAATAAATTCTCTTGAGGTATGCTAGTGAGATAATTTCCTATTAGGAAATGGCCAGGGGATAAGGCAATGAGATCGTTAGGATCGTTTGAAAGCGGGACGAAGGGTCTGGAATTTAGAGTGGCTTCAATTTGCGTTATGACTGTATACAACTCCTCAAAGGTCAAATTCGTGGTGCCTATGACACGTTTCATATGAAACTTCGCCGATTTTACGGCCGCTTTCCACAAGCCGCCGAAATGAGGCGACCGTGGAGGAATGAATTTCCAAGTTATACAATTTTTTGATAAGAAATCTGATGTCCTCTTTTGATACTAATTCCTGAAGTTGAACTAACCTATTGTCTGCGCCCACGAAATTAGTCGCGTTGTCCGAAAATATATGCGTGCATAAACCGCGTCTGGACACAAACCTCTTCAAAGAATTCAAAAATGAATTTGTGGTTAAATCGCTTACCACCTCCATATGTACAGCTTTAGTACTGAAGCAGATGAAAATGCATACATAGGCCTTTACAATTTTTCTATTCCTTAGCTTGCCGTCCTTTATGTTGAACGGCCCGGCATACTCAATTCCACAGTGGCTAAATGGTCTAGTTGGTGTAACTCGATTGGCGGGTAGATCATCCTTTTTATATGTTATATCATTTCTCATCATCTTTTATTGGAGCTAATTTGTCGGTATGCACTCTTTCAGGGCGGGTTTGTTTGTCATCAAACCTAATATATCGCAGCAGAAATCTGAATCGGAATAGTGACATGGTTATTCTAAATATTTCAATAGAAGTGCCATCGGTTTTCCATAGATCTTGAGCGTTAAGATGGTTACATTTTCGTACTCCAGCTAAGTACAGAAGTCCTAATAATGCTTTTATCTCTTCAGCATCTGTGGATTTTGCATTTCTGGGACGGTTATAATTATCTGCGTGATCTTCAATATTTGTATTCGTATTTTCCACAATAATATTGAGAATAGTGTCATCGAAAAAGCATTTCCAAATATCGAATGGTTCTCTTAGTTCTCTCGCATAACCTTTTACGGATGGAATTCGAATTGGCGGAACTTGATCTTCTGTTTCTATATTTGATAAATGTTTCCTCCATTTAGTAACTTTATCTTTCCCAAGAAAGTATGGACCAGTAATAGGTTGATCTTCCTCCCCGTCACTTTCAAGTGTCTATTCTTCTTCAATACCTCCTGCTATTATCGTTATCACTGTTGATATCTTGTTCACTGGCGCTATCGTCTTGTCTCTCTTGTAAAATGTCGGTTTCATCTTCTCCCTCTTCATCATCATATTCTATATCCGTCGGAACTTCCTCCATAAGCCACAAAAGATATTCTTGCTCCGTCTCCCATTCGCCCATTTCTAAAAAGAGATACCACAAATAATGGCCTATTTCATTTATCATTTAAAATCTTACCTGCCTTGTGAGATTTAGATTGAATTTTGAAGAACTAATAAGATTAAATTTTAAAGAATCAATAAGATCGGCTACAATTCTAGTGGCGTCGGTGTATGATACCGGTTAAATATTACGATTTTAGTGGCGTAGGTGTGTGAGACCGATGCCATTATATGCGACGTATTCACCCGGAGACCGCAAAGGAGGCACTGCGGCATAGCGATTTAGTGCGCCGGGTGGGGAACACCTATCGCGCCATATTTCTATGAGACCGCCATTCTCGGTCTGTGACACCGCTAGCCAGCACTGAAGGGTTAAATAAAATACATATCAATGTAAAATATGAGATTAAATAAAACGGTACGCCTATGGTGTGAGTAGACTAAGAGTTTCTAGAATCTCGTTTCCTTCGGTTCTTCGTGTACTCTCAGGGGTGGTGGTATTTTTTGCATCGTTTTCAATTTTACATAGATATTATATTCATTATGTATTGGATGCTTCTCATTTTTTATTGTACCTCGAAAAAAAAAACTGTACGCGCATATAACAAACTGATATACGCCGCCCGTTAATCCAGTGATGTACTTCAGAGAAAAGTGAGTTAAGGGCCCCATTCACTAGCGAACGCGGTCGGACAACATGATTGGCCTAATGTTGGTTGAATGTTGAGCGCTTAACATACACTTGCAAGCGTCGTCGGCCAACATTCAGTTTGGTTTTTAATTTTGTGTTGCAAGCATGCCAATAACAAAAAGAAAAATATTAGCTCTAGTTTTAGTTATGGCAAATGATGATGAAGTAGTGAAAAAGAAAAAAACGATTTGGATGAAGGAATGGTTAAAGCAGAGAGATGCATTTTCAGATTTAAACTTATTAAATGAACTTAGAACATCAGGTCCTGATGATTACAGAAACTTTTTAAGAATGAATGAAAATACATTTTCCAAATTATTAGAACCCCATATAACAAAGCAAGATACAAAGCTTCGGCAAGCTGTAACCGCTGAACAGAGATTGGTTGCTACTTTGAGGTAAATAATATCTATTTAAAATAATAATTATTTATCGAATTATTTATACAAGATAGCTAAACAGGGTGTCCCGTAATAAAGTGCAAAAAATGTAACTGGAGATTCCTCGCCGAAACTTAAGGTGGGTACTTCGTATAAAATTTTCCAAAATAAGCTTTCCCTGTTCGGCTACACCCCCTTAAAGGGGTGGGCTGAAAAATGGTTTTTATTTTCTATCTCAAAATAGCGTAATCGGAAAAAGATGAAATTTGGCACATTTTGGTTACTAATCAAAAGGCATCTAACGAAATCATTTCATCCACCTAGCATGTACACAAAGGGGTGAAATTAACTACCCTTCTATAGTAGGGCCAAAAAGAGTAGTCAGTAAACTCAGGGGGAACTAGTTGCGGTTTTCATCTCTGGTAGGCGGATAAAACTTTATATATTTTTCTCAATTATATGGGATTATATGGTAAAAAAGCTGCCTCTTCTGTATTCCATAATAGATAAATACTTTAAAGAATTGCCGTTGAATGTTTTGATTTACTGACACTCTTTTTGGCCCTATTATAGAAATTTTGTAAATACCTTTCTGCCTGCAAATTTTTTTTCAATTAAAAAAAATAATTAAACATGATTCATTTAGGAACTTTTTTATCTCTTGAAAAAATTTCTTAAAATCGACCATTTTTGAGACAAAAATTTAATTACATCTGCCTAAGTGATCAATCAAAAGCTATGAGCACGATTATATTAGTGTGAAGACAGAATGAAATCCACTTCATTCTGTCTTCTTTGTGCCATTTTTTAAATATTTAAATGTAAAACCTTCACAAATACTATCAAAAAGTGTTGGTGCCGTACCATACACACAGCAACAAGTGGCGAGCGCAACGACGAGCCCAACCAGGATTACAATTTCAACTGAAATCCGGCCAACCAAGTTGCGCTCGTGTTGGCGCCAGACACACACACTAGCGCACATTCGACGAGCGCAACCATGTTTCCGACCGCGTTCGCAAGTGAATGGGGCCCTTTAGTTTTACACCTTTTTCATACCTTATAATTATTGTGTGTGTTTTGTAGTGACCTGGCTTTAGAACTATTAGCCGCTCCACCAATGCTTTTACCATTCTGGCCGCTGGCTTTAATGAAACATATCAGGGAAGTCAAGATGAGGGTTTTTTTCAATGACGAGGAGACGTTTAAGGCAGGCTTCAGGATAAAGTAAGTTACTTTTTTTTTACTTCTTTTTTAACAAGAATTTACATTCTTATTTCTTCAGCCCTCTGCTCGATGAAGATACCTTCGGTGACGCTTCACCAGATGCTGGATTTAATTTTTTCAGTCCTCCGCTGCCGTTTGAGATCAGCGATGACGACGATAATGACGATGCTCCACCAGCACTTATACTTATAAATGATGCTGGTTTTATATTAAAGTAAGTTTTTTTTCCACTAATCCATTGTTAACATGAACTTACATTATTCTTATTTTTTACAGCCCTCCGCTGCCGCCTGAGACCAACCATGACGACGATGATGAGGATGCTCCACCAGCACTTATACCCATAAATGGCGCTGGCTTTAGATTAAAGTAAGTTTTTCCACTAATCCCTTTTTAACATGAACTTACATTATTCTTATTTTTTTTTCAGCCTTCCGCTGCCACCTGAGATTAGCCACGATGACGACGATGACGATGCTCCACCAGCACTTATACCCATAAATGGTGCTGGCTTTAGATTAAAGTAAGTTTTTTTTCCACCAATGCCTTGTTAACATGAACGTACATTATTCTTCTTATTTTTTCAGTCCTCCACCGCCGCTATGTGTCATTGATGACAACAGCGATGATGATGTGCCTCCAGCCCCACCTCGCCCCTCCATCATTTGTTGGGCACCTAAATATAATTATTAATATTTTAATCTATATCAATGCATATTTTAATCAATATGAAATATATTTTGTTGACATGACATCGTGGCCAAGTTCTATTCGGTTCACGATGTTGTTTCATTTTTACATTTTTTAATTTTTAAACCTGCTGAATTAATTATATTGATTACATATTTCAAATAAAAATCTAAAAAGGTAAACTTTTGATATAACTGTACATTTTCGCATTAGTATAGAGTCTAACCACGTTTACGAGATCAAAGGCATGCCGCTCCATGTCCCTTCTTGGAAGTCTACCCGTTTGTCTCCGGGAATATACACAAATTCAGGACAGTCACGTATTATGTCTATGTTTATACACAGGGTGTTCCAAAATTATGCTCTTAGAGCGTGTAGAGGGGCTAAAAACAAAACGAAAATCATCTATAAACATTTGGTCAATAGTGGATATTAAAGCAGTTATAACCTTCCAAAGATGAAGAGAATCAATTTTTTTTATGCTGTAACCGAGGCTGTAACTCAGAATCCAAAAAAGTAGGCACATCAAAATTTAGATATTACTTTTTATTTAGGTTCTCAACCATTCAATTTTGAAAGAACTGCTCAGGGGCGGCGCGTTAGGGGCTTAGTTAGGTATATTAATAAATATTTTTGAATCTGTTGACACTATTAAAAGTTTAACTTTAAAATTTGATTTTTCAATAATTATTACACAAAATGATAAAAATTTGTTGATTGAAACCTACTATAATAATTATAATTCTAATATTATTCTGGTACACTACTTGAGGTTTGAAGTGCAATTAAAATTTAAAAGTGGATTTTCTTGAAAACGGCACATCCTATCAAAATGTGAAAGATATACACTTTTTCTGTAATAATCATTGAAAAATCTAATTTTAAAGTAAAACTTTTAATAACGCGAACGGATTTAAAAATATTTATTAATATACCTAAATAAACTCCGTACGCGCCGCTCCTGAACAGTTTTTTCAAAAATGAATTCAGAATATGGACGAGAACCTAAATAAAAGGTAACGTCTAAATTTTGTACCTACCTTTTTCGGATACTGAGTTATAGCATAGAAAAAATTGATTCTCTTCATCTTTGGAAGGTCATAACTCCTTTAATATGCAGTATTGACCAAATATGTATAGAACATTTTCGTTTTGTTTTGAGCCCCTCTACATGCTGTAAGAGTTTGGCCGCATCATTTTGGAACACCCGGTATAAAGCGTTAAAAACAATTCCGAGAACTGAGATGTGAGAATAATGTAATAGAAGCATCTAGAAATGCAGCTGTATTTTATAAACAAATCAGTCTGGCTGGCATGCATCACGTTAGTGTCACGTGCAAAGCGACTGTATAAATAGAAGTCGGTATCCAGTTTGTTTATACTTGTGTCTCCTCGTCTACTTCAGTTATCATAGTGTCTAAAACACTTTAATATTTTGCTCCTGCATACAGTGGATTTCGTCACTCATCAGCTGTTTGTGAATTTTGTTATCGTAGTAAAGAAAAACGTAAGTAGATTTATTTTTTTTTAATTTTCAATCTATTTAAATAAGATTTTTTTAGATGGACCTAGAGCAATTAAACAAGACCTCTCTTTTAGAATTTAAAGAGATAATCAAGCTTCACGAAATACCACTGAATGTTCCTCAGGCAATATACAGTACCCAAATTATAAAAACAAAATTTGGAGAGGCGGTGTTATTAGAAATGGCTTTAAAAAAAACATTTCTACCCAAACGGATGGTTCCGTTAATCAGAAATAATTTACAGATTGTAAGTACAGTCTAGTATTTGAAGGCTTTAAAGACAGAGGCGGTTTTACCACTGGGCACACTGGGCGAGTGCACAGGGCGGCAAAATTTCAAGGGCGGCAAAATCTCATTTAAGCAAGTAAACCGTAAACCGTTTGTCCGTTAACGAAATAAAAAATATATTATCTGGGGTTTGATAAATAATTATAGTTGACTACATCTTGATAAGACGCATAAAGAAACGCCTCTCGTTTGATGCCGATAAAAACTTGAAACGGACCGGTTTTTTTGCGTGCACTATAAAGATGTAGTAAAGTTTTTACAACTCGCTCAATTTCTCTAAACGATTTAACTGAACTAAAGAAAATTGTAATAAATAAGCCATTAAAAAATAGGTAATATTTATTATGTGTCTACTCTTGCTCCTGTGTTCCATGTTTTTATTCAAAGATCAAAGGCGGCCGCCTGTCGGATTTGTTTTTTAATGAAAAAACGTTAAGTAGTATTCTTTTTGATGGGATGGGACACATTTTTTGTATAGTATATATTATGTTATATTTTTTAAGAGTAGATGCGGCATTTTAAAATAGTGCCGGGGCGGCAAGCATCTTAAAACCGCCACTGTTTAAAGAAGTAGGCAAACTTATAGCTGGGACGAAGTTTAGAACTAAAAATTCCCAAAGCGAATGTAAGTTAAAAAAAAAACTCTTTCTCTCCCATATAAATATAATAGTCGAAGGAGCATTGTAACAATTATATTCCAGTTCTTTAACGCACAGGATGAATTCCGAAGAAATAAGAAATCTCGATAACGAAATAATTAAAAAATTCCGTGAAGTGGATACACTTTTAGCTAATGGTTGTACTTCAGGACAGAGAGTGACATGGATTAAACAGGTAAAATAACACATTAGACTTTACAATAAAGCTATTAGGAATGCTAATTTATCTATAGGTGTTCTGCGGAAATTGCAAAGTAATAAAGGTTCAAAAATATCATTGAAAAACAAAGTTATACTGGCGGCGGCGGCGGGAAGCTGGGAAGAATTAGCTTCGGCTTTTAGGAGTAGAGTTCGCACAAGTATAATTAATAATTTAACTCATAAAGATTTAAATGGGTTTTTCGATGATGCTTTTAACCTTTTCAGAAGCAGACTTAGAAATGAATTAAAAAAAAACCTATGCTAAAGGTAAATACTTGTTTTTGTTGGGATTTTATTAGAAAATCAGGGGATGCTGAAAAAATTGAAAAAAAGTGTTTTAACAATAAAAACAAGGTTATTGATGCAGGGACGGATTTAAGTCAATGGTTTTGAGGTTAATGTAAAAGACGAGTTTTTTAACACTTTATCTGAATTTTCAGAATCAGGCTCTGGATGGGCGTTAGACAAAATTCTTAACTTAGAAATTAATATAAATAAATACGTTTCTTGGAGTATTGTCAGTGGGCTTTATCCAATTACTAAAGATTCAGATCGCGTTTCTTCGTACCCTCATTATGCTGACGTGCTAAATATAAAAGAAATTGAATTTCCAATGGCATTACCGCAAATTTCTAAATTTGAAAAAAATAATGACTTCTGTTAATGTATTTGGACTGGAAATGAACTCAAAATAAAATTTTTCTATTGTTCCCGTCCGTCTAACTAAACGAAAATTAGAAAAACATGTAAATTTAATAATTATTCAAGATAAGTATTATTCGAAATTAAGTGAATTTGAACCACTGATTGAGGATGGACAAGAAGTAGAAATAAAATATCATTACTGTTATATTATCAGCTTTCTAAAAAAGGAATAAAAAATATTTCTGTGTAGATGTCTAAATTATTTTAGTTCAGAGGAAATTAAATGAGCATACAGTATATTGTGAAAAATTTAATGATTGCAAAATTGAGTTTTCTCGAGAACCATATGTTAAATTTAAAAATTTCGTTTACAAGGAACAGGTTCCGTTTATTATTTATGCAGATTTAGAATTTCTGCTTGAGCCATTTAATGATGATAGTCATTGTAAAACGAGTAGATATCAGAAACATATAGCATACAGTGCTGGGTACTTCTTAAATGCAAAAATAACAATGAATGGTCTTATTATAAAAACGTTCGAGGTTTAGACTGTATGAGAGTTCGCTGAGGAATTACACAAGATAGCGCAATTTGTCTCTTCTAAGTTAAAACACGTGGAGCCCATGAATATTGAAGTTAGTTTACGAGATGCCAGTAAAACATGTCATATATGCGAGGAGGAATTTAATGATAAAGATAAAATTGTTAGGGATCACTGCCATCTCTCGGGAAAGTTCAGGGGTTTTGCTCACAATAAATGTAATTTAAATTATAAAAATAAATTTGTAGTTCCTGTGGTATTCCATAACCTTGGGGGTCATGACAGCCATTTTATAATACGAGACTTAGCTGAACGATATCGTATTACGTTATTACCTGAGAATAAAGAAAAATACATTAGTTTCACGATAATGATAAAACTGTATTGAAATTTACATTTATAGACTGTTTCAGATTTATGGGTTGTTCTCTAGAAGAACTGGCTTCCACACTAAAAAATTCGGACTTTGAATATCTTAAACGCGAATTTAACGATTTAGATGAGGAAAAATTTAATTTATTAAAGCGAAAAGGTGTATTCTTTTATGATTATTTAGATAGCATTGAACGGCTCGATGAAAAAAACAAATTACCCACAAAACTCAGCGCTGTATACAATCGAAATTACACGATGTGTACAGCGTTGAGCAATCAACAATTGCACTTAATCCTTTCGATGATAAGCGGTTTCTCGCTGGAACTGATGATACTCTGCCGTGGGGTCATTATTCAATTATGAACTTCTCATAATTTCGTTATCGAGATTTTTCCTCTCTCACCTCCGTCTATTATATATTTTTTATATTGAAATTATGTACAATTAATTTTTATATGTATTTAATTAAGATATAAATAATAAATAAAAATATGTATTTAATTAAGATATTTTTATGTTATAATTATTTTTTATATTGCAATTATTATTCATTTATTTTTATTATACATATTTAAATAATTGATTTTTTTATTTCAAACCTAACCTAGAAATAAAAAACAAGAAGGTTTTATTAACATTTTATTTAAACATTTAATAAAAACATTTTTCTATCTAAACCATTAAGTACATTATTTGCATAATAAAATAAGCATTCACGCATACAGTAAGTTTGAATATTACATGGATACAAATCAAATAAATGTAACATAATAGTATATGGATTCAATTTATATTTTGATTCACTTAGAATAATGTTTGTAATATTTAAAAATTATAGAAAATTTCAAATCTTAAACTATACAGGGTGAATGTAAAATACACTGAATATTTTTAATCTGTAATTTCTTATAGCATAATTAATGAATTCCCAGTGTTTTAATTTCAAAATTCCATAGTTAATGTTTCAACAAAAAAACCTTAAACTCGTTCCGCTGGGGATACACTGACCGGTGAACTTGACATTGACATGGTTACGAACAAATACCTCTACGCAGTATTCGCATTGTTTACCAAGTAAATCCGAAACTGAGATCTAAAACACTAGCAAAAAATCCCACTTGAAATCATGGATGCACAGGCTGAACTACGCGGGCAACGTGGTAGCTACGAACACAAAACTGAAATCCAAAACACTAGGAAAAATTCACACTCGACATCATGGATGCACAGGCTGAACTACGCCAACACAACAACTCGATAGCTAAGAAGAGTGGGGGTACAGGCATTTATGTCGCTACACACATCAGCTGTTCTGCTCAGGAGCGTCGTGAATATTTAATAAGTATTCAAAAATTGTTTTCTTGACTGTATTTCATTTATTTTACAAATGACTATTTTTAAGAATTTTTACGGACTTTAGAGCTTAACGGATTAAAATTATCCAGTGTATTTTAAATTCACCCTGTATAGTAAATCCGTATGAGATTATATAGTTTATTAACACCAATAAGATGCTGAATAGTATCCTGGGAAAAATAGAATGTAGAAAAGCCATTGGACACTTGAGCATCTTGGTACCAATAAAAGGGGTCTTTAGTAGTTTCTTCTTCATCCGGAGCACCTATGGAGAGGGTGGTTTAGGTGAAAAAGACTTCTTAGGGGGGTGAAAATGGGGTAGTCTTCGTCGAGAGGGGGTTGAGAAGACCTTATGTAGGGGTGGTATACAAGAAGTGATCGTCAATGACCGGAAGGTGGAGGGTGGAAAAGAGCTTATGGGGGGATGTACAAGAAGTGAATCGTCAATGACCGGAAGGTGGAGGGTGGAGAAGAACTGATGGGGTGGTGTACAAGAAGTGATCGTCAATGACCGGAAGGTGGAGGGTGAAAAAGATCTTATGGAGGGGTGTACAAGAAGTGAATAGTCAGTGACCGGAAGGTATAGAGTGGAAAAGAACTGATGGGGTGGTTTAGAAGAAGTAAATCGTCAATGATCAGAAGGTATTGCGCAATATTGCATCATCCAGTTCTAAGAATAAGTGATGAGTTATAGGCGTGCGCGTTCAAAGTTAAAGCGCTATTGCGCAATATTGCATTATCTAGTTCTAAGAATAGAATAGAAGGTTAAAGCGCTCTAGTGACTTGTCGAGACTTGTCTGTAGGCGGCTAGAACAAAGGAGTGTGGCGCGTAATTTATGGTTTCCGGTGGTGAGTCATAAGTACGTGACTAAAAGAGCAACATCCATTTCTAAGAATAAGAGATTAGTCATAGTCACACGTGCGCGTTCAAGGTTAGAGCGTTCTCACGTTTTTTGCTGACGCGTGATAATGTCAGTGTATCGTTATTCCAGTCTTAATAGTTCAGCAGTTAATAAGTCTGTAGATTTCATAGTTCAGCAGTTAATAAGTCTGTACTTATCATAATTTTTGCTGTGTGTGTTAGTGTGATTATCGCTATTAATTACAAAGTGAGTACATTTTAATCTTTTTGTTTAAATTTCAAAACATGAATGTATACTATTTTATACATTTATATAATATATAATTTACAAGAACTGAATAAAATTGCGCTTTTAGAAACGAAATCACTCATTAAGGTGTCCGACTTACCAATAAACAGTCCTCAGCCAATATTATCAGCTCAAGTAGTGACCACAAAATTTGGCGATAGCATACTGCTTGAACTGGAGGATAATAAGGCTTTTCTGCCGAAATGGGTGACGCCTTTAATGAGAAACAATTTATCTGAATTTACCGAAGGCAAATACAGCATTATTTTTGAAGGCTTAAACGATATTAAGAAGCCGTCTATGGGGATAACCTTTCAATTTGTGAAAAGTAAGTAAAAGCATTTAATAAAATAATTTCTCTTTTACTAATGTTTGTATGTGTTTTTAGCTGAATCGTTGCAAGACAGTAGCAGCAGTACTCATTAAGATAAAATACGTAGGGGGACAGCGACGAAATTGTAGCGAAATTTAAAGCAGTCGAGGTAATTTTAACTCAAAAAAGAAATTTTACGCCGTGGGAGAGAGACGGCTTAAGCAACTAAAATAAGCTTTTTAATAAGGCGATTCGCGATTCAGATCTAGCTGTAGGTACTCTGAGAAAACTACAAACTAATCTGGTATATCTTAAACGGTTTAAGAAGGTAATTGAACATTTAAATCGTATTGGGGAAGGAGAAGGAGCCGCGCCAGTGAAAGAAAATCGCAGTGAGAGGGTAATTTCAGTTTTTCAGGGTCGAGTACGTACGAGAATAATAATAAATTTAAAACACAAAGATGTTACTCAATTTTCTTCCAATTTCCATATTATGTAACTTTAGCAAAGCCCTGGAATTCCTATTGCATAGCAATATTTACCATAGCATTAGTAGTATACTCTCGCCGTACCAGCATGGTTTCATGAAAGGTCGATCCACTACTACTAATTTAGTTTGCATCGCACAGTACAATCTATTGACTTGCAGGCCCAGACTGACGTTGTTTACACTGATTTTTCCAAGGCATTCGACAGACTTGACCATAGCATATTACTTAATAATAATAATAATAATAATAAATGCTTTTATTGACTAATCAAATACAGCATAAGAAATAGTACAATTAGTAATAAGAAGACTACAACAACAACATACTGTAATTGTTAGTCAAAAGGCAAAAATATCTATCCAAGGACAGACTTTTGCTCTTCCACTTAGCCTTCAAATTTAAATACCCTAACTAAAATCTAAAGATTGAATAAGTTATAAATAATTAATGAATAGTCATAGCGCAAAATAGAGATGCACATGATCTGATAATTTGGCTGGACAACTGTAGTGGTCAAAATAAGAATTGGTACCTATTTTCGTTTCTACTTATGTATATAAACAGTGAGTTTTGCACAATTTAATCAATAACGTTGAAATACCTATTAACTGATCATACCTATATGGCTGCAGATGGATTACATGGAAAAATAGAGCAACTACAAAAATGGGAAACGTAGAAGACTGACGATTTTACAAAGGCGTGTAGAGATGCTGCATCAAGAATTAAAGTGTTAGATATGGAAATAAATGATTGTATGAAAATTTAAAACATTATTAGAAGCGTTAATAAGAAAAAAGGTAATGTAGAAGAAGTGCCATATTTGAAAGATATCATAGAGGTAGAGTCATAGGGAAATTTTTTATAAAACGGATTTTAAGGAAACATCATATACATCGAGCGTAAATATTCTAAAACGAAGGACAAACAATTTAAACTTTCCTGATCTTCCCCTTCCTTCCCCTCGTGGTATAAATCCAACAAAAAAGAGAAAATTTTAAAAGTATTGGTTTCAAAAATGAAACAATCGAGAAAGGTGTTTTGGAACAATTTAAACACGAACGAATATGCGCCTGATCTTTATGGGGAAAGGTTATAGTGTATAGTTTTAAGTAGATAAGTATAGTTTTAAGTATATAAGTTTAAGTATATAGTTATATAGTTTGTTGGTAATGCATATAATAAATTGAGTTTCTTCATAAGCTGGTTTTTAATTAAATATTTGACTCCTGTTTCACATTTTATAAGTTTATCTCATTCATAAGGTAATATTTAGAGCAGAAATTGTACTATGTAGTACACTGTTTCAACAAGTAATTTGTTTCAAATGTATTTCATCAAACTTTGGCAAAATACTGTACTGGATTGTACATTATTTTACATAAAAATTTTAGTCACAGTGTAAGAGATGTTTGCAATGGTAAAATGATGTACCAAGCATAATAGGCCAAAGATCATATTTATTTCCCAAAATTTGTTATTCAATATATAAAGAGAACCAAAACCATAACCTAAAACCAAATTTTCAGGTTGATACTATGAAAAACATCGAAACGGTAAGAAAAATTCCTTAAAAGCTATTTTACTCAAAACTAAGTTTTTGCGAGTACATTCTTTTGCCTTTTCACGGCAGAGAAGAAGTAAATCGTCACAGAAAGTATATTTTCCCGATGATGCATTAGATAGATGTTTTATTAATCATTTAGTGATACATTGAATGTACATTATGATAGATCGTGTGTAAACAGTAAATATAGTTTTAATGTGTATTGTTTGTATTACCTACTTTTTATGTATCTGTATGTGTGTGTTGTTGTATTTCGTTGGTTACGTGAGTAGAGTAACCTGAAACTGCATCATTAGTATACTTACCCTTGTCAATAATTAGCAATTACATTTTTACAGTGTCAATATTGAATATTGACCCTATATCCATAGACAGGTTCTTGATTGAACCGAAATGGATTTCTCTTTATATTTATTTACTTATTGTCTTACTGTCTTTATATTGAACTGGACAAGTGAGAGAAGGATCTTGGAGAAAAGACATACAAGCAAGAACTTCCTTTCAAAGCTTACGGAAAGTTGGCCGAAAATCAACTTTAAAATCGCAAGAGACTAGAGATAATTTTACGGAATATTTTTCAACAGTCGGTCGAGTTCCATGGCAAATATATTTCGAATAAATTAAGTATTAATAATTGTAACAATAAAAAATAATAGAATAAGTAATACTTACTGTAGATTGACTTGTTTCTCTGGTTTCGTTTGGTGTGTTTTTATCTTGCAGAAATGCCAAATATTTGTAACCAAACCAAACTTTCTTATCAATGTCATCTGTTCCCATTCTAGATTTCATCATTTGTGTTACTTTTGCACGAGCTCTTCGATATTGGGCCATGATAACTCCTAATTTTCATTCTATTTCATCGGGTGTTTTCTCCAAAACTACAGAAATTTGTTGAATTGCATCTTTCTTTAAATTACGTTTTTTGTAGTTCGAATGTTTTGGATTCCACAAATTCGGATGTATTCGATATTGTTCAATTAGATTTATTATATCCTCCTCTGACCACTCCATTTTTAAAATATAAATCGCATACACCGACACCGCACAACAATCACATCCAGACAGGCTCCAGCGATTGGCACGTGTTCGAGAACAATCCCTTTGATGTACCGCCTCAACAGCGAACTTGGTACAAGTTCGGGAACAGAAGTAACACTGTTCGTGAACACTCGTCTACACCGGGTTCGTCAACTATTCGCGAACTGTTCGTGAACTGTTCGGGAGCAGCTCTCGAACTTGGTCTATACGCGACTTTAGAAGAACGACTTCTATTCCAAGACCCCCACTGCGACGATTCAATTGAACGAGCTGAAGTTCGAACGTACCATCCATACGTTAAAGCGTATGGGAATAATGATGAAATTGAAATTGCCATTTATCAACATGACGCTTTGTTTATTTTTATTTATTTATTTATTTAGATAAAATATCCAACGGGTTAAAAAAACCCAGTTACAGGATAAGTAACACAATACAAAAAAGAAGAATACAACTTAAAGACTAATGCACATTACACATGTATACAAATTGCACGAAATAACAGATAGGTACTTAAGTAAAAACATCAATAATACCATATAAACACAAAAATAAGTACATACAAAAGCTCCAGTAAACATATAGTCTTGATTAAAATTAAAGGTATACAAATATTTTTTTAATATCACTGATAGTACAGAATAGTATATCAAGCCGAGATTCAATACTGGCGTAGTTGGTAATCATTTGGTAAATGGGGGAACATTTGTAAATATTTGTTCTATGATTTTGCACGGAAAACAAGTGGTTACTTCTCGCATTATACCTAGGTACATGAAAGTCTAATAGAGCAATGATACTTTCAGAGTTGAGTGTATGATTGACAATCTTAAATAGGAGTATAACAGAGTGCATAGATCGTCTTTTGACTAGACTGCTCATGTTAAATCGTTCATAAAAGACCTCCTGTGGAGTACCTCTTTGAGGATAGAAATTATCTAATACAAAGCTTGCAGATTTGAAAAAACGCCGCTGCACTCTCTCAATGGATGTTATGTGTATGTGGTATATTGGACTCCAGACGACTGATGCATACTCTAGTTTAGATCTCACAAAGGTTACGAATAGCAAACGCATAGTGCCAAGGCACTTGAAGTCTTTCATATTCCGAACTAGAAAACCAAGTCTTTTATAAGCAGCTGCTACAGTAGCGTCAATATGACTTGTAAATGAAAGTTTTGGATCAAAAATAATTCCAAGGTCTTTTATTATGCAAGTACGACTTGCATGTATATTCGTGTATTAGCGTGACATTTTTGCGACTGTACGACATAACATTGCATTTACTGGCATTGAGAGGTAGGTGGTTATCGAGGCACCATGAGTAGATTATATCTAGGTTTTCCTGGAGCTTAACGCAGTCCAGGGGAGATTCAACCTCACAATATATCTTTAGATCACCAGCATACAAAAGAAAATGTACATCTATGTTTGTGGCAATATCATTAATAAAAATAACAAATATGAGAGGCCCAAGAATCGAACCCTGGGGGACACCCGAGCTTTGAGGAAATTTGATAGACTGGTAACCGTGGCATTGTACATACTGAGACCTGCCAGTCAGATAGGATTTAATCATGGCAACTAGGCTACCACTAAAACCTACATTATCCAACTTGCGCAGTAATAAACCATGGTCAAGTCTATCGAAAGCTTTGGAGAAGTCTGTATAAATAACGTCTACTTGGCCTCTCCGATCAAGGACTTCACTAAGAAATTGACTCTTGCACACTAGGTTGGTAACAGTAGAGCGTCCTTCAATGAAACCATGTTGTTCAGGTAAAATGATATTCTTAACGTGGCATGATAAAAAGCTGTGAATTAATATTTCAAACACTTTAGAAAAGTTGCACAAAATAGCAATAGGTCTGTGATTAATGATCTCGGTCTTACAGCCTTTTTTATAGACAGGACATACCCGAGAAACTTTCCAAATATCTGGAAAGGTACAAGTTTGTAGGATTAAATTAAATATTATGTACAATGGTTCACAGAAAAGAATAGCACAGTCCCTAATTAAAAAAGCCGGTATAAGGTCTGGACCCATGGTAAAATTAGATTTAATTTTTTTTATCGATCTCAATACGTCTTCAGTGGTGATAGAATTTATGCTTAATACATTATTATTACTGAGGGACACCTCATTAGTGTTCAAATTACTAGAGTTGGTGTAGGTACTGGAGAAAAAGTCAGCAAAGCTATTTACGATTAGCTGTGGATCTTGTAAATACTGATCGTTATAAGTCATTGCCGAAGGTATGTCGGTATTACCCTTTTTAGCGTTAATAAATGACCAGAATTTTTTAGGATCGGACTTAATATCGGTTTCGGCCTTAGTAACATATTTTCTATAGGCTACATTTACTTTAATTTTTAACGTGGATCTTAAACGATTAAAACTGTCGTAATTATCATCAGTGGGAGATGAGCGATAAATTTTCCAGGCCCGCATCTTTTGTTTCACATGTGATATTATTTCACCATTAAACCACGGTGGATAAGATTTATGTGTCATATTTTTTTTAGGGATGTGCTTCACAAAAATTGAATTAAGACTTGTCATAAAATGCACAAACGGCCTCATTGACACTCCTATGTTCAGTTAAAGTCGACCAGTCACTAGAGGCTAATTCTTGGTATAGGGCCGGAAAGTTTGCTTTTTTAAAGTTAAAGCCTTCAATGCTTTTTTGTGGAAATTCTTTAACATTACAGTTAAAAGTGGTTTCAATGATTAATGGTGGATGGTGCTGATCTTCAGACAATAAAATATCAGATGATCTAAAGACATTACAGGTGCAGTTTGAGATAACGAGGTCCAAGAGCCTATTATTACAATTTAATATATTGTTAAATTGTGTAAAGTTAAAAAAGTTAAAAAAATTACATATTGAATTAAAATTACGACTAGGAGTAGCATGTGGGTTTCTAAAAGCAAAATCAGGTATGTTAAAATTCCCAATAATTAAAATATTTGAACCGTAAATGATGTACAAAGATTCGATGGCATCAAACAATCTATCATAATTATCACAGTTAGTGTTAGGCGGTATATACACAACGAAAATATAAAAGTAATTATTGTTATTTACTTTCAATTTTACAGATACAATGTCTATAAAAATGAGATCATTAAATATATCACAGTTAGACTTAAAATCAAAATTAAATGCATTCAGTTTTTTATCTAGGGCAATTAATACACCGCCACCTCTTTCTGTGTTAGTCGCATGAAAATTACGATCGCATCGTAATTTTCATCGCATTGATTGAAATAAGTGAGGAGACGTTATCAATCGAGGTAACTTTAAAGAAAAATGCCACTGGTACGAGTACCGCTGAATTTACCAATAACGCAGGCGCCTTTTTATTTAATTCCATAAGTTATGAATTAAATGGTGTGGACATAGATAAAGTTCGTGACCCTGGAATTGTGAGCACGATAAAAAGTTATATATGTTATGAAAAAGATTATATTTCTCTTAGCATCGGGGGCTGGAATTATCCCGACGGCCGTCTGATTACATATGACGCTACAAATTCCACTTTTTTCCTAAGAATACACTTGAAACATTTACTGGGGTTCTTTTATGATTATAGGAAATTAGTCTTCGGTAAACAGGTTCTACGTTTGATAAGAGCTGGTAATGATAATAATTGTTTTAAAGTATCTAAAGATGATACTATTGGCGAACTAACCATCACCAATATTGAATTGTGACGCTATCTTATTCGGACGTCATTTTTGACGTCCCTTTTCCTAAATAGTGAATTAATGTTACACAAAATGACTGTCGCTAATATTATTGCCTCGGGCGCCAATCCCTTGTTTAACGTGAAGGAATGTCACTTTGACCTATCAACAGTATGATAGGGCCGGATAACTTCAGTGAAGACACGGTATGTCCGGGTTCGAGGTTTGCTGGTCGCCGCTCTACTGGAGCGTCCCGACTGCTGACTGTATAAACTTTTAGAGTTAGAGGCTTATACTGATGTTATTATAAGGTATAGTAATGTTAGTGATATAGAAAGCAGAAACTATTTGACAAAACACATTTATTACAATAAATATTTATTGTACATCGTTTGCTAAACGAAAGACAGCAAATCAACGTGGTAGATATAAGTACGGCTAATTTACCACAAAGCAGTATGTAAGCAACTAAATATATATTCTAAAACATCTATAAACCAAGCAACAAATATTTACAACAATACTTAAAGTATTTACTACAAAAATAATTTAATAGAAATTAATTCTACTCAAAGAAACTATTTACAATTAACTACTCAAAAGATAACTCTCAAGCGGAGGTGTGTGTAAGCAAAGCGGATGCAAAACTAACTACAAGCGGCAGGTTCTAGTTTTGAAGAAACTAAACGACTAGCAGAGTTATGGAAAGTACTAAAGCGGGTAAACGTATGTGCAATTACGGTATTAATCTAGAATTAATCGGATGCAGGTATCTAAAAAGCGGTAGTAGTAGTAAGCAATGGCAGGATGGTTAACAAGCGGTGACGGAACTAAGCAAGATTTGAAGTAAGCTTTGGAATAATTACGGTAGGTGTGTTCAAAACTACCTTTGATAACAATGAATGAATTTTATTTCAAAACGGTAAACGTGTGCGTTGAAAGGTGATAGTACAGTAAAAGAAACGGCAGTAAAAACCTCCAGTGATAACAAAAGAAATTATTAAAAAAAACCTAATCAGTATTATCGTGCTGGCAAGTCGGATTTTCAGACTAAATATTTACTTTAAATAATTCTACAAGTAATAATTAACCCCTATACAACCACTTCAGGAATAATTGTTAAACCAGGTTTATCCGTGTTAATCTAATCACCCGGACGCTGGCTAGCGCTCTCTCGACAGGGTGTTTTTAGATTCCTACGCCGGCAACCTGATTCGTTTATGTCAAAACCCAACTTGTTAGACACTGGCAAATTCGCGCTCGTATCCACAAGGTTTTGGGGTTTTTACCACAAACTATTATTCTGAGTAGTTACGAACAGATCTGATTAATAAAACACAACTGTACTGGCACCCCAAGACAAACCTCTGAACCTGAGGGGAAGATTTGTGTTAACCCTTGCAATACCGTTGTTGGCGAGTTCGCTCTCTCAACAGATAAATGCGTTGGTATTTACACACCTCCTTAGTCTCGAATTCTATCGGGCCACCATACAGACAGACGGACTATTAAATTTATTTAATTAAATAAATTACGGAAATGACTAGCTTTAATACCTTCTATCACGTTTCAAAACCTATGAAATATTTTATTCCTTACTTAAACTTAAAACACGCAAATCTACAGCTATTACAATACACAGTGATTTATTATAAATCAATTGTAATGCACGGAATGAATTTATAATTAATTCTTTCTAATAATTGACTATAAATTTATCTATCACAATATTGAAATAATTCGCAAATTATTTCTAAGTCGAAAAGCAAATAATTAACGCGGTTTTATCTTTTAACTTCAAGTACCGTAAATATGCCGAATGCTTAATATTTACCTAAACAGGACTGCAGGATTTCGATCGTCGGTATAGACTGATTTTTAAAATTGATTCCCGGATCCTACTAACTTCGGTACGGCCGGAGCGCTTCGCTTCTCGCGCTGATAACGTGAAATGTATGTTTCTTGTCGCTATCTAGTTAAGTCGCGTTCTGGCTCATTTATTTATTAATCCCGAACGGAAATTGTTATTAACAATTCTAGTTCGGACTCCTGTATCGGCGGAATAGATTCTACTCATTTTTCTGAGCATTACAGTGAAAGAAACGGAATTAATAACGTACGGATTACTTAACTAGAAAAATAAATAAGTTTATTTATTTATAACACGTTTAAATAAATTGAACAACTGTACACGGACCGGTTTTATAACACAGATAATTACCTGAATACGTACTGATATTACTCTACCCCTTTATACAGGGTGTACCCGAATTTAACTATAAATAAACAATAAATAAATTTATTAACTGAAAATAAACAGAACGCGGAATTCTAGGGTTTAATAATTCGTATTTTTACTAAACTGGTTATACAGGGTGAACTCAAAAATACTAGCGGATAAAATAATAATAGTAACGAGTAAATTATTCAACTACCAGCTGAATCTGTAGGCTTAAAAATTTGCTTCGTTACACCCCCCCCTTACTTGGAGGAAAAAAAAGAAAAGAATTTTCTTTTTTTTTCTAACTATCTAACAACGGACTAAACTACCTAAACTCTACAATACTAAACTTATTCTCTCGCGGATAACTAAAAGAAAAATTTTAAACAAACCAAAAAAAAATCTTCTAGTCTTCGGACTTTTCTCTTGTCCAAAACAAACGGGATTTTTGGAACGTCTTCTCTGGTGTGGTGCCAGAGGGTATTCCTTCCTAAACCATTACCACAAGCGGTGATTCGGACCAGGACAACCGCACAGGTGACACGGGTCGTCTCCTGGGGTTATGTCGGTACGGACGGACGGATAGACGGACGGACAGATAGACGGACAGACGGACGGACCTTCTAGGGACTTTTCTGGTGAGATTGAGTCACCTTGATCGGTTGCGGGCGGTTTTGCACTCTGGCGACTTGATGATCCCGGCATTTTTATTTTTCGTCCGAAATTCCTGTGTGCTGGCGTAAAACCAGTAGGTTCGTGACGTGAACTTTTTATGGCGAAGTTTCGCTCAGAAAACTGGTGGTTCCATTTTCTTTGGTCGGCTTCGCAATACTGGGTGGTCATAGCTTTCAGAGCCTTATTTCCTCTGCTCGATCGTGGCAAGGGCCCCACGAGATCCATGCTGACGGTTTCCCATGGCTGCCGGTTCGGAGACGGTTGCATTTTTCCGGGTGACTGTTGCTGTGACGGTTTATAACGCTGGCAGGTCAGACAGTTCCGTACATACTTTGCAATTTCCCTAAACATACCGGGCCAATAATAACGGCGAGCTATTCTAGCTATAGTTTTCGAGATTCCCAGATGTCCTGCGGTAGGAGCATCATGGTTCTCCTGAAGTATCTTCAGACGGAGCGGGCCAGGTACGCAGAGTTTCCATGGATCTGACGTACCGGGTTCGGACAGGTCATTCGAATCCCAGAAGTGACGGTACAGCTGATCGTCGCGGATGCAAAAATCCGGACAAGCTCCAGGGCTTTTCCTTACTTCCTCCCTCTTGCGGCGGTACCAATTACATGTTGATACCTCCTCTGACGGGCACAGGTCCTCTGTGTCCGGTACGGATGAGGTTACCAGAAGTGGTTGCCTTGACAGGGCGTCTGCCACTCGGTTGAGTGCGCCCTTCCTGTACTGGATTTCGAAATCATACTGCTGAAGGAATATACTCCACCTGGCCAGGCGGCCAGTCGGACTCTTTATAGAGTGTAACCACCGGAGGGACTGATGGTCGGTGATGACGGCGAAACGGTAACCTTCTAAATACGGCCTCATCTTTTCCACGCCCCATACAATGGCTAAACATTCCTTTTCAGTAACAGAGTAATTCTTCTCGGCAGGGGTCAAGGTACGGCTTGCATAAGCAATGACTCTTTCGGCCCCTTCGTGCTTTTGCGTGAGAGCAATCCCAAGTCCGGTATCAGATGCATCTGTCTGAAGGCTGAATGGCTGACCAAAATCAGGACAGGTCAGTACGGGTGCCTCTGTCAGACAGGCTTTCAATTTCTGAAACGCATCTTCTTGCTCTCCTTTCCAGCTCCAGCGCTGCTTTTTCTTCAGCAGACTGGTTAACGGTGCTACTATTTGAGAGAAGCCAGGTACAAAACGGCGATACCAGGAAGCCATGCCCAAGAAGCGTCGAACTTCACGGACAGTTTTTGGGGCCGGGAATTTTTGGATCGACTCCACCTTATCTGGATCGGTCTTTATTCCCTCGGCCGTAACCATGTGGCCCAAATACTTTAAGGATTTCCGGCAAAACTGACATTTATCTGGATTTAACTGGAGGTTGGCGGCTCTCAGCCGACGAAATACCTCCTTCAGGTTTCGTAAATGCTCCTCGAAGGTTTCTCCCAAAACTATGATATCGTCTAAATAGGCGAATGCATACGGTTCCAACTCTGGACCAACGATGCTGTCTAGCAGTCGTTGAAAAGTGGCTGGTGCAGAATGCAAGCCAAATGGCATCACCCTAAACTGGTACAACCCTCGACCGGGTACAGTGAAGGCAGTAATCGGTTTAGTGTCTGTCGTCAGGGGTATTTGCCAATATCCTTGCTTCAGATCTATGCTAGATATGTAACGTGCTCTTCGTAGTTTATCTAGTATAGCATTGATATACGGTAACGGATATGCGTCCTTGCAGGTTACTTCATTGACCTTTCTGAAGTCAATGCAGAATCGGTACTTGTCATCTTTCTTTCGGACGATCACAACAGGTGAACTCCACGGGCTGCTAGAGGGTTCAATGATCCCTTCTGCTAGCATGGCATCGACTTCCTTGTCGATGATTTCTTGCATACGTGGGTTCCGAGGACGGTAACGTTGTTTGATCGGTTCGGTATGGAGTAGCCGTATTTCGTGTTGTACCTGCTGAGTGGTTCCACGGATTTCTCTGAAACTGGGAAGCTCGTAGTCCAGGAAACGCTGGAGCTTGGCTTCTTCCTCCACGGTCAGGGTAGGTGTCAGACCTCCCAACGGACTGCAAGCCTGGTGTGGCAAGCGTCTGGATACCACTTGATTGTTCAGGTATACGGTGGCAGTCAACATGTCTATGTTGAACTTCTTCTTACTTAGCACATCCATACCAAGTACTACATCGGACGATAAGTGAGGGAGATACAGCAGTAGTTCAGAAAATTGGGTTCGGCCAATCACGAAGTTGAGACAGTAAGCCCCACTGACAGGTATGATTGCACCATTTGCCAACTTGGCAGCTGGTGCCTGGATTCCTTCCATGGCTATCCCTATCTTCTCGCAATGTTCGGCTACTTGCTCTCCTACATAGGACCTTACGGCTCCGGTGTCGATCAGGGCGGTAAATGTTTTCCCACTTATCTGGATGTCAACAAACGGTCGGTTATCTTCAGGTAGGTTGGTTAATTCGGACGAGGCTGTACTTGCGGATATCTGGTCTGGTTTCGGTACAGCTCTTTGCTGGTTCTGGCATCCGCAATTTCGAGTCATGACTCCATTGCGACCACATCGTGAACAGAAAAGTTTCGGCGGTGAGTGACATTGTCCTCGGTAGTGTCCAACCTTTCCACAGCGCCAACAAACACGACTTCTGTCGAAGCCGGCAGCAGAGGGTCGGGTACTCTGCGACGGTTGGGACTGGTCCCTTCTGGACGTACCGTCAGGTCTGCTTCTGACCCCGGTATGACCTTGGTTAGGAGGTATAACTTCCTCCTCCTGTGCGGCGGTCATCGATTGCTGGCGGTGTGAAGTCTTTGGCTTCTGCCCTTGGCTAGTGAATCTTTCAGCTGTGCCACCTCTGTGGGGCTTGCTGATTCGCTGTGCTTCTCCACCGGACATCTCTTGACAAAGGTTTTCATATTCCTCAATCCTCTTCACCAAGTCTCGGGCATTCTGGACGTCTCCACGTCGGATGTATTGTCGGTATTCTGGTAGCAGGTTCTGATACAGGCGGTGTATGGACTTGTCGGGTGAAAATTCTCCATGACGGCGGAGCAAAGTTTGCAATGCCAGGACATATGCTCGGCCGTTCTCTCCAGGACGCTGGCGACGGTTGTGAATTTCTTCTTCCAAGAAGGACTGGTAATCTGCTGGTAAATAAAATTGTTTGAAGTCTGAGATAAAATCTTCCCAGTTTTCCCATAATTGTCTGTTGTTACGGTACCATGCTAATGCGTCTTCTCCGAATATCTCATACAGTGCTGGCAGCAGTGCGGACGTAGGTATCCCGCTGTGCTCTTGAAATTCACAGAGTTTTTCGAGAAATTCCACCGGATCGGTTTTTCCGTTGTAGTGGAGGTTCCACTTCCTAACTTTCTCATACACAGTGTATCGGTCATGGTTACCATCCGTAGGGCCGGTGCTTGAATGTCTGCTAGTGCTTGCCTGCGGCGGCAGGTCTCTGCTTACGGACGGCCTACGTGGTCTTGTATTAATCCTGACTGGTGTGGGTGGCCTTGCCATCTCTTGGCGGGGTGATTCGTTAGCTCGGAGCGGTGAGTACGGACGGACCCTGGCCGGGTGTGTGTACCTCTGTTGCCAGTATCTGAGGTCTGGTGACCCCCCTTCTAAAAAATTTTACCAACCTCCTTCGAAGCGTAGGTACGGTACCTTCGGTATTCAGATTGAACTTTTCCATTTCGGCTATCAGTTCTTCTTTACGTAACGGGTAAATCCAGCCTACTCTGGTCGGTCTAGTTCTCTCTTCGTCGGAGCTTGAGTCTATATCGGCGGATTGCGGCGGCGGTGAGTCTATGGATTCCTGTTCGATATCGGTCGGCATGTTATAGCCTTACGGACGGTGCCGGTATAACACAGTACTTTCCAAAATTCTCTCTCAAGTTAAACCTCGTTAAACTTTTATAGTAACTCGTGCAACCCAAATCGAAATCAAAATCCAGAAAAAAAAAATCGATCTACTGAACTTAAGAGGGACGGTCCTCTTGTCTTACCTAACAACAGTCTAACTGTTCAGCTACTATAAAACTAATACACCTCCCTACTGAACTATCGGTAGGGTTACGGACAACAAGGTTAAACTTAAAGCAGGACGGCTACAAGTTAGTTTTCTTTTGAGTAATTTTGCTACTGGACGGATAACAGTAGTTATTGAACTACAAAACCAATAGTTGTGCTTACAGTTGCTTACAATACTCGGTTTCTTATATCAACTAAACAAAAATACCTAATATTTATCGGATAACAGTCTTACTGAAAAAAAAAACAAATCAAGTCACTTATAACTTTTACTTTATTTCAGGTCCCTGCTCGGGCGCCATTTTGTGACGCTATCTTATTCGGACGTCATTTGTGACGTCCCTTTTCCTAAATAGTGAATTAATGTTACACAAAATGACTGTCGCTAATATTATTGCCTCGGGCGCCAATCCCTTGTTTAACGTGAAGGAATGTCACTTTGACCTATCAACAGTATGATAGGGCCGGATAACTTCAGTGAAGACACGGTATGTCCGGGTTCGAGGTTTGCTGGTCGCCGCTCTACTGGAGCGTCCCGACTGCTGACTGTATAAACTTTTAGAGTTAGAGGCTTATACTGATGTTATTATAAGGTATAGTAATGTTAGTGATATAGAAAGCAGAAACTATTTGACAAAACACATTTATTACAATAAATATTTATTGTACATCGTTTGCTAAACGAAAGACAGCAAATCAACGTGGTAGATATAAGTACGGCTAATTTACCACAAAGCAGTATGTAAGCAACTAAATATATATTCTAAAACATCTATAAACCAAGCAACAAATATTTACAACAATACTTAAAGTATTTACTACAAAAATAATTTAATAGAAATTAATTCTACTCAAAGAAACTATTTACAATTAACTACTCAAAAGATAACTCTCAAGCGGAGGTGTGTGTAAGCAAAGCGGATGCAAAACTAACTACAAGCGGCAGGTTCTAGTTTTGAAGAAACTAAACGACTAGCAGAGTTATGGAAAGTACTAAAGCGGTAATTAATTACGGTATTAATCTAGAATTAATCGGATGCAGGTATCTAAAAAGCGGTAGTAGTAGTAAGCAATGGCAGGATGGTTAACAAGCGGTGACGGAACTAAGCAAGATTTGAAGTAAGCTTTGGCATAATTACGGTAGGTGTGTTCAAAACTACCTTTGATAACAATGAATGAATTTTATTTCAAAACGGTAAACGTGTGCGTTGAAAGGTGATAGTACAGTAAAAGAAACGGCAGTAAAAACCTCCAGTGATAACAAAAGAAATTATTAAAAAAAACCTAATCAGTATTATCGTGCTGGCAAGTCGGATTTTCAGACTAAATATTTACTTTAAATAATTCTACAAGTAATAATTAACCCCTATACAACCACTTCAGGAATAATTGTTAAACCAGGTTTATCCGTGTTAATCTAATCACCCGGACGCTGGCTAGCGCTCTCTCGACAGGGTGTTTTTAGATTCCTACGCCGGCAACCTGATTCGTTTATGTCAAAACCCAACTTGTTAGACACTGGCAAATTCGCGCTCGTATCCACAAGGTTTTGGGGTTTTTACCACAAACTATTATTCTGAGTAGTTACGAACAGATCTGATTAATAAAACACAACTGTACTGGCACCCCAAGACAAACCTCTGAACCTGAGGGGAAGATTTGTGTTAACCCTTGCAATACCGTTGTTGGCGAGTTCGCTCTCTCAACAGATAAATGCGTTGGTATTTACACACCTCCTTAGTCTCGAATTCTATCGGGCCACCATACAGACAGACGGACTATTAAATTTATTTAATTAAATAAATTACGGAAATGACTAGCTTTAATACCTTCTATCACGTTTCAAAACCTATGAAATATTTTATTCCTTACTTAAACTTAAAACACGCAAATCTACAGCTATTACAATACACAGTGATTTATTATAAATCAATTGTAATGCACGGAATGAATTTATAATTAATTCTTTCTAATAATTGACTATAAATTTATCTATCACAATATTGAAATAATTCGCAAATTATTTCTAAGTCGAAAAGCAAATAATTAACGCGGTTTTATCTTTTAACTTCAAGTACCGTAAATATGCCGAATGCTTAATATTTACCTAAACAGGACTGCAGGATTTCGATCGTCGGTATAGACTGATTTTTAAAATTGATTCCCGGATCCTACTAACTTCGGTACGGCCGGAGCGCTTCGCTTCTCGCGCTGATAACGTGAAATGTATGTTTCTTGTCGCTATCTAGTTAAGTCGCGTTCTGGCTCATTTATTTATTAATCCCGAACGGAAATTGTTATTAACAATTCTAGTTCGGACTCCTGTATCGGCGGAATAGATTCTACTCATTTTTCTGAGCATTACAGTGAAAGAAACGGAATTAATAACGTACGGATTACTTAACTAGAAAAATAAATAAGTTTATTTATTTATAACACGTTTAAATAAATTGAACAACTGTACACGGACCGGTTTTATAACACAGATAATTACCTGAATACGTACTGATATTACTCTACCCCTTTATACAGGGTGTACCCGAATTTAACTATAAATAAACAATAAATAAATTTATTAACTGAAAATAAACAGAACGCGGAATTCTAGGGTTTAATAATTCGTATTTTTACTAAACTGGTTATACAGGGTGAACTCAAAAATACTAGCGGATAAAATAATAATAGTAACGAGTAAATTATTCAACTACCAGCTGAATCTGTAGGCTTAAAAATTTGCTTCGTTACACCCCCCCCTTACTTGGAGGAAAAAAAAGAAAAGAATTTTCTTTTTTTTTCTAACTATCTAACAACGGACTAAACTACCTAAACTCTACAATACTAAACTTATTCTCTCGCGGATAACTAAAAGAAAAATTTTAAACAAACCAAAAAAAAATCTTCTAGTCTTCGGACTTTTCTCTTGTCCAAAACAAACGGGATTTTTGGAACGTCTTCTCTGGTGTGGTGCCAGAGGGTATTCCTTCCTAAACCATTACCACAAGCGGTGATTCGGACCAGGACAACCGCACAGGTGACACGGGTCGTCTCCTGGGGTTATGTCGGTACGGACGGACGGATAGACGGACGGACAGATAGACGGACAGACGGACGGACCTTCTAGGGACTTTTCTGGTGAGATTGAGTCACCTTGATCGGTTGCGGGCGGTTTTGCACTCTGGCGACTTGATGATCCCGGCATTTTTATTTTTCGTCCGAAATTCCTGTGTGCTGGCGTAAAACCAGTAGGTTCGTGACGTGAACTTTTTATGGCGAAGTTTCGCTCAGAAAACTGGTGGTTCCATTTTCTTTGGTCGGCTTCGCAATACTGGGTGGTCATAGCTTTCAGAGCCTTATTTCCTCTGCTCGATCGTGGCAAGGGCCCCACGAGATCCATGCTGACGGTTTCCCATGGCTGCCGGTTCGGAGACGGTTGCATTTTTCCGGGTGACTGTTGCTGTGACGGTTTATAACGCTGGCAGGTCAGACAGTTCCGTACATACTTTGCAATTTCCCTAAACATACCGGGCCAATAATAACGGCGAGCTATTCTAGCTATAGTTTTCGAGATTCCCAGATGTCCTGCGGTAGGAGCATCATGGTTCTCCTGAAGTATCTTCAGACGGAGCGGGCCAGGTACGCAGAGTTTCCATGGATCTGACGTACCGGGTTCGGACAGGTCATTCGAATCCCAGAAGTGACGGTACAGCTGATCGTCGCGGATGCAAAAATCCGGACAAGCTCCAGGGCTTTTCCTTACTTCCTCCCTCTTGCGGCGGTACCAATTACATGTTGATACCTCCTCTGACGGGCACAGGTCCTCTGTGTCCGGTACGGATGAGGTTACCAGAAGTGGTTGCCTTGACAGGGCGTCTGCCACTCGGTTGAGTGCGCCCTTCCTGTACTGGATTTCGAAATCATACTGCTGAAGGAATATACTCCACCTGGCCAGGCGGCCAGTCGGACTCTTTATAGAGTGTAACCACCGGAGGGACTGATGGTCGGTGATGACGGCGAAACGGTAACCTTCTAAATACGGCCTCATCTTTTCCACGCCCCATACAATGGCTAAACATTCCTTTTCAGTAACAGAGTAATTCTTCTCGGCAGGGGTCAAGGTACGGCTTGCATAAGCAATGACTCTTTCGGCCCCTTCGTGCTTTTGCGTGAGAGCAATCCCAAGTCCGGTATCAGATGCATCTGTCTGAAGGCTGAATGGCTGACCAAAATCAGGACAGGTCAGTACGGGTGCCTCTGTCAGACAGGCTTTCAATTTCTGAAACGCATCTTCTTGCTCTCCTTTCCAGCTCCAGCGCTGCTTTTTCTTCAGCAGACTGGTTAACGGTGCTACTATTTGAGAGAAGCCAGGTACAAAACGGCGATACCAGGAAGCCATGCCCAAGAAGCGTCGAACTTCACGGACAGTTTTTGGGGCCGGGAATTTTTGGATCGACTCCACCTTATCTGGATCGGTCTTTATTCCCTCGGCCGTAACCATGTGGCCCAAATACTTTAAGGATTTCCGGCAAAACTGACATTTATCTGGATTTAACTGGAGGTTGGCGGCTCTCAGCCGACGAAATACCTCCTTCAGGTTTCGTAAATGCTCCTCGAAGGTTTCTCCCAAAACTATGATATCGTCTAAATAGGCGAATGCATACGGTTCCAACTCTGGACCAACGATGCTGTCTAGCAGTCGTTGAAAAGTGGCTGGTGCAGAATGCAAGCCAAATGGCATCACCCTAAACTGGTACAACCCTCGACCGGGTACAGTGAAGGCAGTAATCGGTTTAGTGTCTGTCGTCAGGGGTATTTGCCAATATCCTTGCTTCAGATCTATGCTAGATATGTAACGTGCTCTTCGTAGTTTATCTAGTATAGCATTGATATACGGTAACGGATATGCGTCCTTGCAGGTTACTTCATTGACCTTTCTGAAGTCAATGCAGAATCGGTACTTGTCATCTTTCTTTCGGACGATCACAACAGGTGAACTCCACGGGCTGCTAGAGGGTTCAATGATCCCTTCTGCTAGCATGGCATCGACTTCCTTGTCGATGATTTCTTGCATACGTGGGTTCCGAGGACGGTAACGTTGTTTGATCGGTTCGGTATGGAGTAGCCGTATTTCGTGTTGTACCTGCTGAGTGGTTCCACGGATTTCTCTGAAACTGGGAAGCTCGTAGTCCAGGAAACGCTGGAGCTTGGCTTCTTCCTCCACGGTCAGGGTAGGTGTCAGACCTCCCAACGGACTGCAAGCCTGGTGTGGCAAGCGTCTGGATACCACTTGATTGTTCAGGTATACGGTGGCAGTCAACATGTCTATGTTGAACTTCTTCTTACTTAGCACATCCATACCAAGTACTACATCGGACGATAAGTGAGGGAGATACAGCAGTAGTTCAGAAAATTGGGTTCGGCCAATCACGAAGTTGAGACAGTAAGCCCCACTGACAGGTATGATTGCACCATTTGCCAACTTGGCAGCTGGTGCCTGGATTCCTTCCATGGCTATCCCTATCTTCTCGCAATGTTCGGCTACTTGCTCTCCTACATAGGACCTTACGGCTCCGGTGTCGATCAGGGCGGTAAATGTTTTCCCACTTATCTGGATGTCAACAAACGGTCGGTTATCTTCAGGTAGGTTGGTTAATTCGGACGAGGCTGTACTTGCGGATATCTGGTCTGGTTTCGGTACAGCTCTTTGCTGGTTCTGGCATCCGCAATTTCGAGTCATGACTCCATTGCGACCACATCGTGAACAGAAAAGTTTCGGCGGTGAGTGACATTGTCCTCGGTAGTGTCCAACCTTTCCACAGCGCCAACAAACACGACTTCTGTCGAAGCCGGCAGCAGAGGGTCGGGTACTCTGCGACGGTTGGGACTGGTCCCTTCTGGACGTACCGTCAGGTCTGCTTCTGACCCCGGTATGACCTTGGTTAGGAGGTATAACTTCCTCCTCCTGTGCGGCGGTCATCGATTGCTGGCGGTGTGAAGTCTTTGGCTTCTGCCCTTGGCTAGTGAATCTTTCAGCTGTGCCACCTCTGTGGGGCTTGCTGATTCGCTGTGCTTCTCCACCGGACATCTCTTGACAAAGGTTTTCATATTCCTCAATCCTCTTCACCAAGTCTCGGGCATTCTGGACGTCTCCACGTCGGATGTATTGTCGGTATTCTGGTAGCAGGTTCTGATACAGGCGGTGTATGGACTTGTCGGGTGAAAATTCTCCATGACGGCGGAGCAAAGTTTGCAATGCCAGGACATATGCTCGGCCGTTCTCTCCAGGACGCTGGCGACGGTTGTGAATTTCTTCTTCCAAGAAGGACTGGTAATCTGCTGGTAAATAAAATTGTTTGAAGTCTGAGATAAAATCTTCCCAGTTTTCCCATAATTGTCTGTTGTTACGGTACCATGCTAATGCGTCTTCTCCGAATATCTCATACAGTGCTGGCAGCAGTGCGGACGTAGGTATCCCGCTGTGCTCTTGAAATTCACAGAGTTTTTCGAGAAATTCCACCGGATCGGTTTTTCCGTTGTAGTGGAGGTTCCACTTCCTAACTTTCTCATACACAGTGTATCGGTCATGGTTACCATCCGTAGGGCCGGTGCTTGAATGTCTGCTAGTGCTTGCCTGCGGCGGCAGGTCTCTGCTTACGGACGGCCTACGTGGTCTTGTATTAATCCTGACTGGTGTGGGTGGCCTTGCCATCTCTTGGCGGGGTGATTCGTTAGCTCGGAGCGGTGAGTACGGACGGACCCTGGCCGGGTGTGTGTACCTCTGTTGCCAGTATCTGAGGTCTGGTGACCCCCCTTCTAAAAAATTTTACCAACCTCCTTCGAAGCGTAGGTACGGTACCTTCGGTATTCAGATTGAACTTTTCCATTTCGGCTATCAGTTCTTCTTTACGTAACGGGTAAATCCAGCCTACTCTGGTCGGTCTAGTTCTCTCTTCGTCGGAGCTTGAGTCTATATCGGCGGATTGCGGCGGCGGTGAGTCTATGGATTCCTGTTCGATATCGGTCGGCATGTTATAGCCTTACGGACGGTGCCGGTATAACACAGTACTTTCCAAAATTCTCTCTCAAGTTAAACCTCGTTAAACTTTTATAGTAACTCGTGCAACCCAAATCGAAATCAAAATCCAGAAAAAAAAAATCGATCTACTGAACTTAAGAGGGACGGTCCTCTTGTCTTACCTAACAACAGTCTAACTGTTCAGCTACTATAAAACTAATACACCTCCCTACTGAACTATCGGTAGGGTTACGGACAACAAGGTTAAACTTAAAGCAGGACGGCTACAAGTTAGTTTTCTTTTGAGTAATTTTGCTACTGGACGGATAACAGTAGTTATTGAACTACAAAACCAATAGTTGTGCTTACAGTTGCTTACAATACTCGGTTTCTTATATCAACTAAACAAAAATACCTAATATTTATCGGATAACAGTCTTACTGAAAAAAAAAACAAATCAAGTCACTTATAACTTTTACTTTATTTCAGGTCCCTGCTCGGGCGCCATTTTGTGACGCTATCTTATTCGGACGTCATTTGTGACGTCCCTTTTCCTAAATAGTGAATTAATGTTACACAAAATGACTGTCGCTAATATTATTGCCTCGGGCGCCAATCCCTTGTTTAACGTGAAGGAATGTCACTTTGACCTATCAACAGTATGATAGGGCCGGATAACTTCAGTGAAGACACGGTATGTCCGGGTTCGAGGTTTGCTGGTCGCCGCTCTACTGGAGCGTCCCGACTGCTGACTGTATAAACTTTTAGAGTTAGAGGCTTATACTGATGTTATTATAAGGTATAGTAATGTTAGTGATATAGAAAGCAGAAACTATTTGACAAAACACATTTATTACAATAAATATTTATTGTACATCGTTTGCTAAACGAAAGACAGCAAATCAACGTGGTAGATATAAGTACGGCTAATTTACCACAAAGCAGTATGTAAGCAACTAAATATATATTCTAAAACATCTATAAACCAAGCAACAAATATTTACAACAATACTTAAAGTATTTACTACAAAAATAATTTAATAGAAATTAATTCTACTCAAAGAAACTATTTACAATTAACTACTCAAAAGATAACTCTCAAGCGGAGGTGTGTGTAAGCAAAGCGGATGCAAAACTAACTACAAGCGGCAGGTTCTAGTTTTGAAGAAACTAAACGACTAGCAGAGTTATGGAAAGTACTAAAGCGGTAATTAATTACGGTATTAATCTAGAATTAATCGGATGCAGGTATCTAAAAAGCGGTAGTAGTAGTAAGCAATGGCAGGATGGTTAACAAGCGGTGACGGAACTAAGCAAGATTTGAAGTAAGCTTTGGCATAATTACGGTAGGTGTGTTCAAAACTACCTTTGATAACAATGAATGAATTTTATTTCAAAACGGTAAACGTGTGCGTTGAAAGGTGATAGTACAGTAAAAGAAACGGCAGTAAAAACCTCCAGTGATAACAAAAGAAATTATTAAAAAAAACCTAATCAGTATTATCGTGCTGGCAAGTCGGATTTTCAGACTAAATATTTACTTTAAATAATTCTACAAGTAATAATTAACCCCTATACAACCACTTCAGGAATAATTGTTAAACCAGGTTTATCCGTGTTAATCTAATCACCCGGACGCTGGCTAGCGCTCTCTCGACAGGGTGTTTTTAGATTCCTACGCCGGCAACCTGATTCGTTTATGTCAAAACCCAACTTGTTAGACACTGGCAAATTCGCGCTCGTATCCACAAGGTTTTGGGGTTTTTACCACAAACTATTATTCTGAGTAGTTACGAACAGATCTGATTAATAAAACACAACTGTACTGGCACCCCAAGACAAACCTCTGAACCTGAGGGGAAGATTTGTGTTAACCCTTGCAATACCGTTGTTGGCGAGTTCGCTCTCTCAACAGATAAATGCGTTGGTATTTACACACCTCCTTAGTCTCGAATTCTATCGGGCCACCATACAGACAGACGGACTATTAAATTTATTTAATTAAATAAATTACGGAAATGACTAGCTTTAATACCTTCTATCACGTTTCAAAACCTATGAAATATTTTATTCCTTACTTAAACTTAAAACACGCAAATCTACAGCTATTACAATACACAGTGATTTATTATAAATCAATTGTAATGCACGGAATGAATTTATAATTAATTCTTTCTAATAATTGACTATAAATTTATCTATCACAATATTGAAATAATTCGCAAATTATTTCTAAGTCGAAAAGCAAATAATTAACGCGGTTTTATCTTTTAACTTCAAGTACCGTAAATATGCCGAATGCTTAATATTTACCTAAACAGGACTGCAGGATTTCGATCGTCGGTATAGACTGATTTTTAAAATTGATTCCCGGATCCTACTAACATCGGTACGGATAACGTGAAATGTATGTTTCTTGTCGCTATCTAGTTAAGTCGCGTTCTGGCTCATTTATTTATTAATCCCGAACGGAAATTGTTATTAACAATTCTAGTTCGGACTCCTGTATCGGCGGAATAGATTCTACTCATTTTTCTGAGCATTACAGTGAAAGAAACGGAATTAATAACGTACGGATTACTTAACTAGAAAAATAAATAAGTTTATTTATTTATAACACGTTTAAATAAATTGAACAACTGTACACGGACCGGTTTTATAACACAGATAATTACCTGAATACGTACTGATATTACTCTACCCCTTTATACAGGGTGTACCCGAATTTAACTATAAATAAACAATAAATAAATTTATTAACTGAAAATAAACAGAACGCGGAATTCTAGGGTTTAATAATTCGTATTTTTACTAAACTGGTTATACAGGGTGAACTCAAAAATACTAGCGGATAAAATAATAATAGTAACGAGTAAATTATTCAACTACCAGCTGAATCTGTAGGCTTAAAAATTTGCTTCGTTACAGAATTAAAAGTGAAACATGTGTATTTGAAAGATGTTCCAAAACTGAATTTTTGAACTAAAGTTAATGCCGATACGCCAATCATATTAACGTATAGACAATATGAAATTCATGAGATACCTACCCTAGTAACAGGTGCTACAATGGTACTCAAAGCCCTCAAGCTGCTATCCTTGCTGTTCAAACATATAAGAAAGATTCCAAGATGAAAGACTACGCAATTCGATAATATTGATATATTTAATGTAAAATTATTGTTAAACAATGATCGTTACCCTCACGAAGATATTAGGTTGGACTTTAAGGCTAAAAAATACTCTGAGGCCTATCATATGTATACAGACTTTACCAAGTCATTCGCTTCAAATAATAAACCTATGCTAGATTTCACCGCTTTCAAGAATCGAACTCTATTCGTTGTAGACTGCTCCAAGAGAAGAGCTCCTGTTAAACCTTCGATTGTAGACATAAAAATTGAAATTGAAAGTGACACCCTTCCCGCCAAATACTAAGGCCTACTGCATCCTCATACACGATCCAACCTGTTTTCTTTTTTTCGATAGAATGGACGACATATTGAGTTTTAAACCATCTGTGAGTTGCGATCACACTTTCAATTCAAGTTTACACAATGGCGATAACCTATCTGATAACAGTAAAGGTGATAGCCTCGGTGATAGCACTGGAGACATGAGAATTGATGTTGACATCAGTAATGAAAATGAGTGTACAGGAACAGAAAACAGTGACCCGCAACAAATTTCAAAAAGACGAAAACAAAATTATTTAAATGAATTGAGGCAGCTTAAAATACATTACTTTAAAAGAAAGGAAGAAGACAGAAGTAGCAAAGGATAACAGAAACAAAGAAAGGATTGAAATGAAAAAAAAAATAATTGAATTAGAAGAACTGAAAATAGCATTACTTGAGAAGTATCTTAATAATAGAACAGCATAGGTATTTTTCAGTTGCTAAATATACAGGGTGTCTTTAGCCTAGGTCAAAACTTGCAGGTGATTTCTACATAAAAAATAAGGTTATTTTGTCCTATAATGCTTCGTGTCAAATTTTATATGAGAGGTGCTACTTTCAAGACCTATTAACTGCCAAAATTTCAGGTCGACCCCTTGAGTCAGTGGCTTACAACGGTGGTTTACAGTCCCCTTCTACAAAAAAAGTACGTCACTGATGTTTTTTTGAAAACATGACAGGATTTCCGTTCTTCTTCAAATAAGACATAAAAAAGCTATCTTGTACATTTTTGGTAAAATGCTCCGTTCTAAAGTTATTTAGCTTAAACAACTTAACATTAGTAAGCAAATCAGTGAAATAATTATTGTAGTTGGCTAAAAACCAAATGTCAACCATATTTATTACACAAAATAACCTTTTTTTATGTAGAATACACCTGCACATTTTGACCTAGGCATTATCTGTTTTGTTACCAAAGGTACTTTGCCGTCTTAAAGTACAGTGAATGTGATTATACTATTTTTAAGTATTTTTCAGTTGCTGGATATGCATGTTATTTATTTGTTAGATACATTTTTTAAAATATTTCTTTGAAAGTAGTGTTTGTTATTGTTATTTGGTATTATTAGTTAAATAAATATTCTATATTTTCATACTAAAAGTGCTTTATTTTTAAATATATGTGTGAGATTCAGCCTTTTCGAGCCCGGCATTACCAAACAAATCAAATATCATAATATTAGAGTCGTTATTTTAATGTATGGTTTTATTTATAAGAACCGCATATGCTAGCGGTATTATATTTTTTGTAACTGTGTCGATGCAGAATTGCATAAGAGCTTGTACGATACGCAAGTCGTAATATATGAAGAGTTTCTATAAAATCTGAGTTTTTCTGGTAAAAGATTATAATATAATAAATTTATATTACCATTAACTTACATATACATATAATAATATATATATTTATTACTGCAAACTAAAAGTCAATAAACATTAAAGAATTTAATCTGGAAATAAAAGACTAAAAATTTCATCTCGACGTGTTCTTGTTCCTGAACGTTCCTCTACTTGTAAATTCAAGTTCTTTGATTCTAGTGTAGCTTCTTCCTGTAAAAATTCTTCGCCAGTGTCATTTCATAATTGACATAAGTTGTGTAAGACAACCGACGAAACTACACATTGAATTATAAAATCTATATTTTTATTTTCAAATCTTGTTAATCTCCTAAATCTGCCTTTAAGCAAACCAAACGCATGTTCAATTACTATTCTAAGTGACGGCACTAAGAAATTAAATTCTTTCTATTGTTGCGAGAGGTGCCCATTATCTCTAAAAGGAGGAACAATCCAACTTAAAGCAGGATATGCACTATCTCCAAGTAAATAATAATCACCAAAGAAATCATGATCTGCTGTGGCTTTTCTATATATATTCGACTTCCTTAGAAGTCTGGCATCATGCATGCTTCCAGGCTCACCACAGTATATATTTGTAAAAACCATGTTAGGAATAGCAACACCTTGTAATAGAATACTGCGGGTACTCTTTTCTACTGTAATAACTTTCCTGATTCTTCTCTGGTCTATTTATTGCATTATGGGTACCATCAATACAGCCAATAACAAATGGTATTTTTTTTTCAGAATTTCATCAGAAATAGACTTATATTTCTCACTGCTGGGCCATTGAATGTATTTTTCATGATTCTTCATTAGAATTCCTGACACCAATTTGATTGTTGTGTAGCCTGCACCAGTGAATATAGGAGTGTAAAAGAAGCGCGACGAATATGAGAAAACGCGAGTATCTATTGTATCTCTATCCATTATCTGATTTCTCTGTCTAATCCGTTACCCCGCACCCTGATCGCACCGCAATAACCGTAATACTCTGCTGCTGTATTGAGACGCCACCAGCGGTGTTTATGAGAAGTTATGTTTAATGTTTAACTCGTATTTTCTTTAGTTCAATTTTCAAGTTACAGGACGCAGCGACACTTGCCAAGGTGGAATTGCTCCGACTCGGCTTGAGATGAATGATTTCGCTTCAAATCTACATAAATGCTCATTTCTTGAACTTTGATATAAATGAAATAATGTAAATTTTATGTAATATCTCTAGTGTAGTAAGAAAATACTTTAATTAACATTATGTACTTAATTTTATTTGTTTGAAAGACAAAGTATCCTTAAAATACGGTATGTATAATATGTTCTCTAATTAAAAAAAAAAACATTTAGGAAACAGGAATATGTTTAAAAAAAACAAAAAAATATTTCACTGAATTTCTTTGTAAAAAGCCTATGAATTTTTAGAATAAAATATAGACTGACTCTTTTAAACAAATATCAATCACGTCAGATATGTCAAATGTGTCAAAACAATTGTTTCCCAAGCCGTCAAGTAAGCGTCTACTTTCGACTTATTTGCGGAGCGAAATTAGTGTTTTCCAATACACTAATGTCACTTTTAAATACTTTTATGTCACTTTTCAATACTCTTATGCCATTTGTACTTTCAAAATAAATAAATCTAAATTATTTTATATTATCAGAATCTTTTATTAAGAAACTAGAAACTATTAAATCTAAATCATTTTATATTAACAGAAACTAAAAACCATGTACAGGGTGTCCCAAATTGCTTGATTTTGACCGGTTTTCCTATTTCTAGACCAGGTAGAGAAAAACTGACATGAGTCTAGAGCTCGATTTTTGTGAAACGTCGATTGGTGAAAATCCCATTTCGATATCTCTAGCCAATCGGCTTGGAAACCAAGATATCGGCAAAAATTGACATTTTACAGATTCCGAAAAACTGTCAACTTTTTTATTTGTGGATATTTTTCAAACAGTAAAAACTTTCTACAGGCACTTTTTGACGTAGAATAAGGTGCATTTGTCAAAAAAAATATATCGCTTTTCGATTGTTTGATATCAAAGCTAACTTTGTGGAAATCATCGTTGGATTTGACTTTAGAAAATAGGAAAAAAATATAAGCTTTCCAAAAATATATATGCCAAGATATGTCTAATCATCCTGGCTGCCAATATAACACATTTCACTGTTTTTGAAAATAAGTTTTCATCTGAATCAGTATCGGTATCGGTCAGAGAAGTAGAGATAGTATCGGTATCGGTGTCTGGAAACATGGTATCCGCCCAGCCCTAATAATTATTAGATTGCAAATTGTAAAAACCAAATTGAAGCCCCAAATTAAATTTGTTTTGCTTATGATTCTGCAAATTTTTGGTTTAAAAATAATAGTAAAATAGGAGCATTATTTATTAATTAATTATCTAATATTTACGTTTACATACAGGATATGAAAAAAATTATACCAAAAGCATATTGTACTCATAGAAATAGTAAAAATATAAATTATAAACAATTTCTAAAACGCTTCTGAAATTAAGCCCAAGATATTCATCTTTACTTATCTTGTAAATAAGTTATTAAAACTTTTTCACCTTTTGATTGTTTGCATTTTATGTTGAAATTTATGACTTTTGGAGCTATAGTTGAAATGAAAATTTTACATTTACAATTTTGATTTTAATATTCTAAAGATAAAGAAAATAATAACATAAATAACGTACCTATCCATCTAAAAATTTTTTCATCTGTCTTTAGAAAATTGAAATCACGTTATCGACTTCAATTTCATACATGCATGACCAACATGAAAATAGTTATGTATGTACCATGAGTTGTAAGCATTTGCAATCCGAGGCCCACAGGGCCGAGGTTTGCTAGTATTCGAGACCAAAAAACCGCACTGTATGACTCGCGGTGCACATTATATTTTCCGTCATACCCATGAATCATTAAACTAGAAAAGAACTTCAGGAAAACTAGTATTATAAGGTATAATCGTCAAAGACGCCGACGTTTTTTATGTGCCATATTATATACAGTGTGTCTCATTTAAGAGTGAAACACCCTTATAACTTTTTCATTTTTATCCGATTTAAACCGAATTTCACTCAAAGATAGAGTCCATTAGGATCAACTTATGGCCCAAAAGCCAATTGCCCCTTACTAATGCAAAGCCTCCAAAGTTTTTACCGTTTGAAAAAATATCCACAAATAAAAAAGTTGACAGTTTTTCGGAATCTGTAAAATGTCAATTTTTGCCGATATCTCGGAAACGGTTAGAGATACCGAAATGTGGTTTTCACCAATCGGCGTTTCACAAAAATCGAGCTCTAGACTCATATGTCAGTTTTTCTCTACCTGGTCTGGAAATAGGAAAACCAGCCAAAATTAAGTAATTTGGGACACCCTGTACAGTGTACATTGAAGTAACTTACAATTTGTTGCAATTGTTGCACTGGAAAAGATCGTTGCTAAAAAAATTTAAAAAAATTGGACAGACAGTTTTAAGTGAGAGACCCTGTATATTGTCAAAATCTGGCCACACTAATGTAGGTACCTACTGAAATAACATTGTCAAATACACATTGACAAATCAAAACTACCCCACTAAAAATGGGTTAAATCTAAATATTAACGTATCAAATATCTCAATGTTTTTTTGTTTTTTGTAAAGAATAAACTATAATAGCTGTCATCAAATATGAAAATGTTTGTCTGTACACGTCGATCATCAATCTGTTTAAAAATAACATCCCGTAAAATAAATAAAAGATGAAAGACCCTACATGTGCATGTAAACACCTAAATGAACCGAATGCGATTTCAACTTTTTTTAGGGATTTTTCAGAGAAACTACAGTATACCTCACTTTTTGTTTACCTCTTTCAATATATGGTAAAGGAACGGCATTTTTACACAATAACTTCCGTTTAGCGTTTTTATTTATAACGTCTGGTGAAAAATGCTGCTCACATATTGTTTTATATTTTAATTCATCATTATCCATTAAGGCAATGTCTATATTTCCACAATTTTTTTGCCACTCTTCAGTTCGTTTCGGGTCAGATACAGGAAATTTAAAAAAACTAATGTTTTTGTTAAGTCTGTTATTATTTAAACAGTTTTTGTACACACAGTCATGGCATGCCATTATGTCATTATTAAAAAAGGTTTCACTCATTCAAAACAATACCCGAAAATACACAATAACACAGTTATTCATATGGTACAACACTACCGCCATTCAATAAAGGACTGTCATTTGTCGCCAATGCTAGCGCCACGCTGTGGCGATCGACGTACTTTCACGTCACACATCGCTATTAAATAAAGGTCTCTCTTTACCAATGACGTCGCGCAAATCAGCTGAAACTTTCGCCGCCAAATTGCACAACGCCATGTAAAGTTCGAAGCCCGCATCAGCCTCGCTCAAAAACGTTAGGTGTCGCTTCTTTTACATTCCTATATTCACTGCCTGCACTTAGACTCACGTTGAAACGGTCAGAAAATTTGTCTGAAAGTTTCTGAATTTGCCAAATACCACAATGTCATAAGGACACTTTTTTATTTAGAAATTTCAGGCCATCCTCCAATATTACCTTTTTTTAATAGCACCTCATCTACAAATTTATTATTAAATTTAAATATTGCTATTATTAATTTTTTCATGTATAAAGTATACTTCTAAATGCAATTATGATGAAATACCTACCACAAAGTCTGCGTACAGATTGTCTAGTCATTCGGAAGTGCCTTTTGAAATCATCATCCGAGTAGAGTGGAACTATTTTTTCTACAAATAATTCCATCTATTATAATTAAAGAACGAATTATTCACTTTTTTAAATGTTTCAAACAGTAAAAGTGAATAATTTTTTCTTTAATTATAATATTTAACAATGTTTCACCGCGGAATCAGTTCAATGAATTCCATTCTAGTTGTTTTCACTCTATCTTCATCATCATTACTACTGTCACTACAATGGAGAAGAGAACTATTAGTACTGCTGCTGCTGCTGCTTTCCAATACTGGTGTTTCTAACAACTCTTCCTAAAATTATACAACATAAGTATAAAAAGAGGGTAATTATTTACAAAGCTACAAGATGCTTAAAATTCGCTGAAATTTTGGCTACCCCCCTAAATCGGGTTTTCTGAACACGAAATAATTACCAAAAAGAGGATCCATTAACTTATATTTGTTCCAACAATGTACACTAACCAATATAAATTTTTCCATTTAAAAAGTAATTTTCGTCTTAGTTTAAACAGACTTTATAACCTGAAGTACAAATAATAATCACAGAATTAAGTTATTTCTTCTGTTACAATACGATAATACGATGCCTTTTAAAAACATAACATAACCTATGCTATGCACCTATGCAATCAGAACATGTCGTTCACTTTGTGAATCGTGTTTGTTTTTTGGTTGGTGGACTGAGGTGAATATTTTCTTCATTTTCAGTTAAATCACTCTCAGTACATTCAGTTCGTTCAGGACGAAATAAAACGGCTATTGATTGTCGTAGATATTCAAGTTGTGAATCTGCCAGACTTCTATCCTAAGGAAATTTCTTTTGTTAGTGGAGACCAGCATACTCATTATTTACTTAAGCCTCTCATACCGTACGATTCTTTAAGTTATGATCGAAAGAAACAAGTAAATTATCTGGAATTACATCATCATGGGCTGAGGTATGGTAGTGGCTACGTAAGCGATAATCACCTAAATAAAATATTACGTAATCACCTGCATAATGGCACTACTAACCTTGTGTACGTAAACGGTCATCAGAAAAAGGAATTTCTGGAAAAACGTTTACATGCATTGGGGCAAACTTCAGCACCATCTGTCATCAATGTGGAGCAGCTTAATGAAGAGGTTCCAAAGTTCACTAAAGATTTATTGTTTAAATTATTGTAATACTTAATAATAATATGTAACAACAATTTTGACTTTGTAGTACCTGTTTAAAGAAAATTTAAATATAATGTTGGATTTTACATTTTCTTGCATATAATATCTTCGAAGATCTCTGGAAAGACAATATACAAAAGCATTATTATTTATAAATTTAATAGTTGGGATTAGACATTGATACATATAAATTTGGAATTTAAAATACGGTACGTTGCCGCTTGAAGGTGTAATGGCACGCTTCAGAACGGTGGTGGTTGATGAACTATAATTGGTCGGGATTTAAGTAACAAAAAATGAATTGGCGAGGACGAGTCGATTTTCTGGAACAAAGCGGACACTTTTCGTTGTGCCGTTAAATGTGCTAGTCGAGTTAGTTTTACCTGCAAGGTGGCCGTTCTATAATAGAAGGTAATTAATCAATTCATTTTATTAATTTATCTAATTTCAATAACGTAAATAAAAAAAGGGAGTAATGTTCTTAAAGGTACATTTCTTTTTATAGATTCATCGGTCAAACAAAAAAAAACTAAAATTTAGTTCATCTACCTACCAACCAACCAATCGTTTAGTTTTTTGTAAATGCCATTTCAAGAAATAAAATTTTGATGTTGTAACACCTTTCCTGCCAATCGTAACCTGGGATTTTTCGGAATTATGATCAGAGTTCACCATTCGCTACAAAATATCTAAGAAGAATAATCCTTTCAATACATATTTTTTTGCTGTATTCCTTGGAGACTCATGGTCTACGTTGTCGTATCCAGAGGTGCTCGAATTATTGCCGTCCAACTCTAAGCGTCTGTAGAAGGAAGGAAATCCAAAGGTCAGATCCAATTAGTTTTTTTACTACTATTATGCAAGAACAAATTTTGCGTACAAAAATAAATTAAACATACCTTTTGTTTTTATACTAGTGCAACGAAATGTTTAAGCTTTAAATAAAGTAAATTTTTCAATATTACATAATTATTCTATTACGTATTTTTTGATATATTAAGATTTAAATAATTTAGTGCCCATTATTATTTGTGTGATCCAAAGATAACGTTATTTGCGGAATATTTATTCAAATTTTTATATTCAGTACTTATGTCCAAAACTTATATTTTTCCATTTATAATAGTATTTTTTAAGTCATATTTTACCCTCTTGTATTTAAATTTGTCTCAATATATACAGTATTAATTTTATCCGTTCTAGTTATTTATTTAGTAAATTATTGATGGTCGAGATGGTAGAGTACCTGCCTCTCACCCAAAAGTCCCGGGTTCGAATCCCGGTCGTGGCAATGGAAAATACTGTGAGAGGGATTTTTCCATTATACACGGATATTGGATGTGTGTCCCTTGTCTTTAAATGTGTAGCCCCCTCCCGCACAAGGCTCAGCCTTCTGGGATAAAGGGGGTCGTAATTACTTGTGGTGTATTTATTATTTTATTTTTTTTATTTATATTAAATAATAGTAAACTCAATTTTCTTAGTTTAGAAAAACTAAGTGGCGCCCTGTTTTCACTTTTGATATTATAACTTAAGTGTTCATCCCTGACTCACGCCCCTGCTACCAGACAGAGCTGCCGTAAGCAAGCGTGCCCTATCCTCTAAGATTTCTTTAGATACATATTATTATATATTATTCAACAATAAGGAGAGGATTAGGTCACAAATAATAAAATATACATGTGTAGTATAAGAAATAGCTTTACCCCTTATAATTGGTTATATTCTAGTTTACCTAAATAAAAAAATGTATTCCATTCATGTTTTTATTTCTTCACCCCTCCCCACCTCTCCTTTTTGATATTATCCTCTATGCACAAGCACCAGTTACTTAGTATCCAGTTAAACCTAATAAGAGTAAGATGTCATCCTTCAACTTCATGTTAGAAGATCATTTATTTAAATTGCAAGTAGATAAGCTATGGGCGTATCAGCTCAAAATCCCATGTTATTTCTTATGGAGGTTCATTTGGGACTTTTTTCGACCCAACTGGGCACCCCATAATTGCCTACCCCATAATTGCCTACCCCCTGGAGGTCAAGGTCGAGGTCGAGGTCAGGGTCATGAGAGGCTAAGGTGACGTACCATTAATTACTTAATAAGTTCTATGGTAAAATGTTATTAATAATAATATGTAAAGGGGTTGAGGAATTATTTATTTGTATTTGAATAGTTAAGTCATCGATGAATTAAATAAAGATGAAAGGGGTTCGTTGACGAGACGCGAGCTCTACACGTCCACAGTGATAATGAGAGCAGCGCCACTACTGACTGTTTCATGAACTAATTCAGATCACTGGAAGATATGAAGCAGTTAACAGCTTACGTAAAAATACGACGCGCGACGACAGGGAAAATAGGCATTTTTCATGAACTAATTCAGATCACTGGAAGATATGAAACAGCTCAAGGTACCTACGTAAAAATATGCTACTACGGCGAATATAGGCATTTTAAAAATATCTATTTATCTTAAAAGAAGGATGGGGTTATATTATATTAGCAGAGAATAAAAACACAATTGAATAGTATGCTATGCGAAATCTCTTAAGTAGGTCAACGAGTTCAAACTTATCACAATGTGTGGAATTCTGCAGGGGTCACAATAGGTTATCGGAGTTTTGTGAACATTTGCGTCTGATTTTAAATTATTAATTTCTCAATGTAATTATTTTGCAGGGGAAAAAATTGTTGTAAAGATGTCTGTGTGTGTGTGTGTGGCGCATATTTCCATTGCGTACTAACACGACAAAAACCGAATGACACCCTACTGCAATTTCAAACATTTAATTTAAGTTTTAGGAAACTGTAGCCGGGGCAAATAAGATAGTTAAAAATTAGAAATACTTTTTAAATACGTAAGTGTATTCAGTAAGTAATACATATATACAAATTAAGTTATTTAATCAGTACAATAACAAAGAAAAAAATCCTTTAATTTAAAAATCGCTGTGTCTAACATTAGAATAAGCATCATATTATAGCAGTGCAGTTCATCCGAAATCTAGTCAATAGGATTCAGATTGGGTTATCACAACAACGTATGAAGGTGGAAATATTTAGGTAATAACGGAAAAGGTAGGTATAGGTTATAAAAATGCCTAATGATGCATACTGTATTGAGGTAATGCTAGGCTCTCAGGGAAGTGTTTCGTCTAGGTAAATTTTAATTAAGCGTCCCCACCCAGTATACCTACCTTACTGTGAGATTTTTAAAATCTAATAGTGACGCTCTAGGTAGTGCAAAAGTGTAGGTACATACACGTATTTTTAATTCCAAAGACAAATTATTATTAAGTTCGTATACGATATGTAATACGAAATCGTCTTTAGTTCGATTCTATAGGGTATTTGTGGTAAAAAATGTTTATTTTACACGAAACGAATTTTAAACACAGTTTGGAAAAAATCTAGGTAGCAATTACTGTTATCAGTTATAAATTAAGCAAGCCTTTCTATGAATTTATGATACATTAAATTACACAACGTTCTAGAAATTTTTTTATAAGGAACCAAATTGTTGTTTTCAACTTACAAATTAATCAAAACTGATTTATGAATATCGTAAGAGGTAAAAAACAAAAACTTTTATAAGTTTAAACTAATAAGACAAATATTTTTTTAATTCTTTTATTCATATTGAATTTATATTCATATTTTTGTCAGCTGTTGTCTTAATTCAGAAGAGGAAATATATTGGTAAACTAATGGGTGTTATCCCAAATGAAACATTCATTATAGATAAGCATTCTTTATTAATAAATTATATAGGGTTCACGATTTACATTTTCAGTTTCCTCAATTTACAGAGGTTGCATAATACAATATAAAATATAGGTCACTATATTTTTAAATAATATAAGGGTATATATTGGGATTAAATATTGTAGAGTATATACAGAGTCCTCGATTTTACTGAGGCTTTTTTATAGAAATAAAGGTGTTGCAAAATAAATATACTTGAAATAAGTATCATTAAAGTGCTCTTCCGAAATCTGGGTAATGCAGATCTTTAGTTTTAAGAAAATTACATAAAAAAATTCTTATAGTGTCTCTCGAGGTATTTTTGTAAAGTAGTGCCCTTCTGGTTCGGAAATTTTTGTGTAATGACTAGCGTAGATTTTTCTAATGAAAAAAGCTATTCTACAGCATTTCAGTGCCCCCCGCGTTTTATAAAACAATGCATACATAACAAAAATTAATATTATAAAAATATGAGAAGACGATTGGACAAAGACTTTATTCATACGAAATATTGATCTCCCCAGCTCGAGGTCGTAGGTCTTATTTTAATCGTAAGACGCAAGGTGATTTACCATTTGAAGGGGACAGGGGAATGACGATGAATGTCACATAATTATCAAAATTAACTTTATACAGCCATCTTCTGGCTAAAATACACCCGTGGTGAGAGTAAAATCGGTAAGAGTGATATTATTAAATTTAGTTTAAGCAAAAAAGGCAACAATGATGAATGTCCATGCGTAACAGGTCAAAAATGATAAAAGGTTGTTGTGAACGACTATCTGTTTTATTTACATTTCAGTAGAATCTCCAGAAGCACGGAAATATTATGAACAACTCCCTGTAAACAGGATAATAACGAAAACGATGTTTCAATAATATGTTTTTAGTTTAATTAGGGTTACCATGTTTTATTTTGAAAAATAACTGACATTGTCAAACTAGGCATATAGAAAATACCATTATACAATACCTACTAAAAGCAGCTAGAGGGGCAAACAAAGATAAATTAGGTTTTAAAACAATGTATTATATATAAGTATTTGTAAATATTATCACTACCACTATCAGTTTATGTTAAATTTCAGAAAAAAAGACTAAGGAAATAGTTAATATCAAAATTTTTATTCGTTTTAATAAAAAAGCACAAAATGATTAATGCAAATGAGGGAAACATTTTATTACTTGCGAATAATTAAAACAATATTTTCTATGCATTATCGAAAGCTGCTAAATAAAACAATTTTTATTATAAAAGACAAAACATATAGTCATTAACAATAATTTCAGAAATAACCAAAAACAATAAAAAAACCTCTTGCGTCTTGTTATAAAATATGTTAAGTGGCGTAATTATAAAACAAACACTAACAGAGCAATCGTTCTTTAAAAATGTATTCCTAACCGTCTCCGAAGTCACAGAAGTAACCCCAGAAAATCCTAGGTGTATTACAAAACCTACCTGTTATTTCTGCTCTTTAAAAGTTATGTCTTATCTAGAGATATAAAACATAGATTAAGCGATTACCCAGTATTTTGTTACATTTTTGCGACTAAAAGTTGATTTCAATATTTAGAAAGTAATTTTTCTGCATAATTTAAACAAATTAAATAAAAAGTCATTCGTGTGAGAGAATATAAAATTCGATTCTTATATATATAATCATTTTTCAACATCAAGTTGCATTGCGATCCACTGTTGTAATTGCGATGAATGAAATAGACTACTAAGCAAATAATTTTATTTCAATGAATTTTTATACAAGGAGACAAAGAATCAGTGTGTGTTTTAACCAGCATCGGTAAACTTCATTCAGTTTTGTGCAGAACGCAATGCAAAATAATTGACACATTTTTTTTTTTCATAGGATATATTGTTACTTAAGAAAATAGTGTAGTATTAAACAGTATAAAAACACGAGCACAGGGTAAGTTTAAAAAAAAAAAACTTTTTAAGTTTAAGTATTTAAATAGGTTGAAGACAATGTCGGTTAATTTTTTAAACACTTTGTAAATTATTTTTCTACAAGATAGACTTTTAAATTACATTATTGCATATTTTTCTCAAGTTATAATGAAATTATAAAGCAAAAATTCTTACACTTAACTTATCTTTAAAAATCGCTTGGTGTCAAAAAGTACTAAATTAATAATGGTATATAGCGACTTGAAGATTTTTTTTGTAGATTTTTAAACTTTAGGATAATTAAAAAGGAATGCTTTTACCCCTAAGAGAGTAAAAAACCACCCCAGAAGTTCAAATTTAAAACAGATTCAAGTAGTTATTGAAAAGATTCATGTTCTTAAGGTCGCTTATTAGCGAATCTGAAATCTAAAATAGGGATATGTATGTTATTAGGGAATAACATACATATTAGGAGTATAATGGAAAAATATCTAGCTCCCACCCCTAAGAGGGTGAAAACATCAAAATATTTGAATAAATTAATGAAACTTATTCAATTTTAAATTTACTGGGACTAAAAATGAACACTTTTATGTAAAAATCAAAATTTTATAATTTTTTTTCCTTGTATAATTCTTGGTTTAGCAGATATCAAAATTTGTCAAAAAACAATTTGAAACTCATATCCAATGAAAAACATCCTTAATCCTTTTTTAATATTCCATATTTACCCATTTTAAAACTGTTTTAGAAGTTCGCAGTGAGATCTATCTAATAATCAGTCTGTTTTTTAAGTTTCATTAAAAAATTTCAATAATTTTAATACAAGGTATCTTTAATTTTCATAACATTTTAAAAGTGGCAATTTAATATTATTACAATTTTTCTATATATCGGTGTATATACTTTAAAAAAAAAAATCGCTTATACAGACTGAAACTTTCTAGATATCTACACCAAAAACATCATAGTATGACCATTGGAATAAAAATTGCAGGACCAAGAAGATTTTTATTGTTTGTATTGCTTTTTACTAACAAATTTCGGAATCGTTCAAACTGTTGATGAGACAATATTTTTTTTATATCTAACCACCAACAGTCTGTCGAACGTAGAATAATATTTAACCTTCAAGAGAAAGAAATTAATTACACGTTTTTAAACCAAAAACCTAGGTACGAGAAAGGTCTTCAGACTATCGAACGTAAAATTATAAAAATTTACTAACTTACAAGAATATGAATAAATAATTTATATATACAGTATATCCTCGGATAGGGTTTACAAGAGGTGAAATAGCTAAAATGTTCAACTTTTCGAGGAAAAGTCATTCCCGACAAAAATTTTTGCTCCATAAGAAAATACGATTCACGATAAGAAACCTCATGTTTTTAAACAGGGGGTCCTAAAAATTACAAAAACTTGGAAAATGCTTAAGAGTAAATTGGCTGTATTCTTAATTTTTTAAACAAAATGCTAAATGAAATCCTTCAACAATCTAAGAGCAATAGGAAACAAGCATTGTAATTCTAACAAATTTTCATATAAAAATTTTTTAGTATGCTATTTTCAAGATGTTTTATTTCATAACTAGATATTAAAATATAATTTATAAGCATATTTTATTAAATCAAGGGTACCAAATAATTTTCTGTGTATCATATAAAAAATTTGCCGAAATTATACAAACGACAATTGGTTGAGTCAATGAAGCTTACAAATCGGCGAAAACTTAGGAATTTCTCAGGAACAGTACCCTTATATGATTATTTTTTTAAATATTCATTATACATATTACTTAAAATCTGAAATATTCCGACATAGAAATTTTTAATACTAATTTTGAAAATTATGAATTATTGTCTTTATGCTTTGATAATTAATAAATTTCATAGACGAACTAGCATTTTCGACGAAAAAAAAAAAGATTGTAAAGGTTTTTGGTCACTAATTAATACATTGTCAAAAAAGGTCTTCAAAAAAATTTTCTTTTGAAATTATCATTATTATTTAAATTCTAAAAGATTCATTTATAAAAAATTTACGAACAGTTTTCAAAATTAAAGAAAGAGAATTCTTGGTTCATAATTTTTTTCCAGAGAAAATTAAATGTATAGAATATTCCAGTTCAGGAGTAGAAAATTTGGGATAAATCGATTTGTAATGAATTCGATTAGGTATAGTATTTTTCAACATTGATATATAAATTTTGTGTAAACAGGATAATAACGAAAACGATGTTTCAATAATATGTTTTTAGTTTAATTAGGGTTACCATGTTTTATTTTGAAAAATAACTGACATTGTCAAACTAGGCATATAGAAAATACCATTATACAATACCTACTAAAAGCAGCTAGAGGGGCAAACAAAGATAAATTAGGTATTAAAACAATGTATTATATATAAGTATTTGTAAATATTATCACTACCACTATCAGTTTATGTTAAATTTCAGAAAAAAAGACTAAGGAAATAGTTAATATCAAAATTTTTATTCGTTTTAATAAAAAAGCACAAAATGATTAATGCAAATGAGGGAAACATTTTATTACTTGCGAATAATTAAAACAATATTTTCTATGCATTATCGAAAGCTGCTAAATAAAACAATTTTTATTATAAAAGACAAAACATATAGTCATTAACAATAATTTCAGAAATAACCAAAAACAATAAAAAAACCTCTTGCGTCTTGTTATAAAATATGTTAAGTGGCGTAATTATAAAACAAACACTAACAGAGCAATCGTTCTTTAAAAATGTATTCCTAACCGTCTCCGAAGTCACAGAAGTAACCCCAGAAAATCCTAGGTGTATTACAAAACCTACCTGTTATTTCTGCTCTTTAAAAGTTATGTCTTATCTAGAGATATAAAACATAGATTAAGCGATTACCCAGTATTTTGTTACATTTTTGCGACTAAAAGTTGATTTCAATATTTAGAAAGTAATTTTTCTGCATAATTTAAACAAATTAAATAAAAAGTCATTCGTGTGAGAGAATATAAAATTCGATTCTTATATATATAATCATTTTTCAACATCAAGTTGCATTGCGATCCACTGTTGTAATTGCGATGAATGAAATAGACTACTAAGCAAATAATTTTATTTCAATGAATTTTTATACAAGGAGACAAAGAATCAGTGTGTGTTTTAACCAGCATCGGTAAACTTCATTCAGTTTTGTGCAGAACGCAATGCAAAATAATTGACACATTTTTTTTTTTCATAGGATATATTGTTACTTAAGAAAATAGTGTAGTATTAAACAGTATAAAAACACGAGCACAGGGTAAGTTTAAAAAAAAAAAACTTTTTAAGTTTAAGTATTTAAATAGGTTGAAGACAATGTCGGTTAATTTTTTAAACACTTTGTAAATTATTTTTCTACAAGATAGACTTTTAAATTACATTATTGCATATTTTTCTCAAGTTATAATGAAATTATAAAGCAAAAATTCTTACACTTAACTTATCTTTAAAAATCGCTTGGTGTCAAAAAGTACTAAATTAATAATGGTATATAGCGACTTGAAGATTTTTTTTGTAGATTTTTAAACTTTAGGATAATTAAAAAGGAATGCTTTTACCCCTAAGAGAGTAAAAAACCACCCCAGAAGTTCAAATTTAAAACAGATTCAAGTAGTTATTGAAAAGATTCATGTTCTTAAGGTCGCTTATTAGCGAATCTGAAATCTAAAATAGGGATATGTATGTTATTAGGGAATAACATACATATTAGGAGTATAATGGAAAAATATCTAGCTCCCACCCCTAAGAGGGTGAAAACATCAAAATATTTGAATAAATTAATGAAACTTATTCAATTTTAAATTTACTGGGACTAAAAATGAACACTTTTATGTAAAAATCAAAATTTTATAATTTTTTTTCCTTGTATAATTCTTGGTTTAGCAGATATCAAAATTTGTCAAAAAACAATTTGAAACTCATATCCAATGAAAAACATCCTTAATCCTTTTTTAATATTCCATATTTACCCATTTTAAAACTGTTTTAGAAGTTCGCAGTGAGATCTATCTAATAATCAGTCTGTTTTTTAAGTTTCATTAAAAAATTTCAATAATTTTAATACAAGGTATCTTTAATTTTCATAACATTTTAAAAGTGGCAATTTAATATTATTACAATTTTTCTATATATCGGTGTATATACTTTAAAAAAAAAAAATCGCTTATACAGACTGAAACTTTCTAGATATCTACACCAAAAACATCATAGTATGACCATTGGAATAAAAATTGCAGGACCAAGAAGATTTTTATTGTTTGTATTGCTTTTTACTAACAAATTTCGGAATCGTTCAAACTGTTGATGAGACAATATTTTTTTTATATCTAACCACCAACAGTCTGTCGAACGTAGAATAATATTTAACCTTCAAGAGAAAGAAATTAATTACACGTTTTTAAACCAAAAACCTAGGTACGAGAAAGGTCTTCAGACTATCGAACGTAAAATTATAAAAATTTACTAACTTACAAGAATATGAATAAATAATTTATATATACAGTATATCCTCGGATAGGGTTTACAAGAGGTGAAATAGCTAAAATGTTCAACTTTTCGAGGAAAAGTCATTCCCGACAAAAATTTTTGCTCCATAAGAAAATACGATTCACGATAAGAAACCTCATGTTTTTAAACAGGGGGTCCTAAAAATTACAAAAACTTGGAAAATGCTTAAGAGTAAATTGGCTGTATTCTTAATTTTTTAAACAAAATGCTAAATGAAATCCTTCAACAATCTAAGAGCAATAGGAAACAAGCATTGTAATTCTAACAAATTTTCATATAAAAATTTTTTAGTATGCTATTTTCAAGATGTTTTATTTCATAACTAGATATTAAAATATAATTTATAAGCATATTTTATTAAATCAAGGGTACCAAATAATTTTCTGTGTATCATATAAAAAATTTGCCGAAATTATACAAACGACAATTGGTTGAGTCAATGAAGCTTACAAATCGGCGAAAACTTAGGAATTTCTCAGGAACAGTACCCTTATATGATTATTTTTTTAAATATTCATTATACATATTACTTAAAATCTGAAATATTCCGACATAGAAATTTTTAATACTAATTTTGAAAATTATGAATTATTGTCTTTATGCTTTGATAATTAATAAATTTCATAGACGAACTAGCATTTTCGACGAAAAAAAAAAAAGATTGTAAAGGTTTTTGGTCACTAATTAATACATTGTCAAAAAAGGTCTTCAAAAAAATTTTCTTTTGAAATTATCATTATTATTTAAATTCTAAAAGATTCATTTATAAAAAATTTACGAACAGTTTTCAAAATTAAAGAAAGAGAATTCTTGGTTCATAATTTTTTTCCAGAGAAAATTAAATGTATAGAATATTCCAGTTCAGGAGTAGAAAATTTGGGATAAATCGATTTGTAATGAATTCGATTAGGTATAGTATTTTTCAACATTGATATATAAATTTTGTGTATTAATTTCAGAAATAATCCATAAAAATATCCCTACAGTATTTTGTTGCTGGTTCTGTAATATAAATAATAAGAGAAGTAAAAAAATTTTTTGAAATGCATATAGAAAGACCTAAAACTTCCAGAATTGGTTAATAAATACATCCTAAATTACATAACAAAAAATCAAAATTAATGGATAAAATTAGATATATATAACAGAAAACAGTAAATAACGTATACATACATCATGCAAGTGTATAAGTCATATTGGAGTAAAATCTGCTCTCAAACAGAAAATAATACGAAGGACATGCTAAACACTGAACAATGAAATAAATATTTAAATAATATTTTGAGCACAGTAAATAATTTCACGAGGCACTTATATGCTTGCATCATGTATAGGGTAACAAATATTTCTCATGCCAAAACCTTAACAAACTGTTTTTTAAGTTATAAAATACGTAGTTTGTCGTAATATAATAACTTGAAAGTTGATAAAAAAAAAATATTATAGTATGTTCAGGTATCTTCAGCAAAACTCGGTATAAATTAAGTATAAGTCACATGCATAGTAAAAATTAGCCATTTTATTATTGTTTAATTATAAATAAAAAACCTTAGTATTTATCCAAATATGCTGATATTTATATATATCCATTCAACTTGTGATTAGCTTGACTCTCGGTTTTTACAGTTGCTGCAAGAGTAGGAGTTTACCACAAGCGTAGGAAAATACATTATTTTCTAGATAAAGAGACGTAATTTCTACAATTCTTATTGGTATCAATGAAACAAACGCTTTTAAATAGATTAATTTATTAAAAAAAGAATCATCAATTTACAGAGTTTGTATATACAGAAATATATATTAAAATATATGATATGAAAACATAGCTTATATTCTAAGTTTATCACTTTACAATACAAGTGAAAATTAATGAGTTTTACATGTCATAAAATTAGATGGTTTTATATTATGAACCTAATTGAGGCGTAAATTTATTAATGTTCACTTGGAGATTTAAAATTGTTTCAAGTGCCCAGCAGCTGTCTTTTTCTTGAAATTTTTCTAATTCTAGGAGAATAGGTGCTTGAATGTTTTCTGTGAACCATTTTTCTAAATCAGTGTCTCGATAGATCGAGGCATTTTTTGTATTAATGTATTTAAATTCTTTAATTTCCATATCCACCTTAGTTATGGCGAACAGGCCACAGAAAACGGCATTCACTTTAAAAGACTCATCTTTTTTCAGAGCATTTTGCATACGTAGGTGGAAGAGGGCCTCGCAATCCTTAAGGAACAACTTGGGATCTGTATGTTGTAAGTTTGTAATAACCCCAGTTCTGATGCGGCCGGAAAATGCTGTTGCTGATTCCCCCCAGCTAACACGATGTTTACTCGTTTCCTTCCTTGGCGTTATCCCTGCTACACGTTTCTGCTCAAACTTAATTTGTTTTCTGAAGCTTTTGATTTGAGCCAAAGATGACAATAGACCTTGCTTCTCTCCAATAGTGTTGGCGGTTTTTAGTTGGAGCTTTATATTCCGTACAGCCTTAGTACATTGCCTAAGCCCATTCTTAGCAGTATCTTCACTATACTTGGTGGATAGAACACCAAGCAGAGCAGCAACAATTCCACCTCTTCCCAATATTATCCCTAAATTAAACAGATCATTAGGTATGTTAGGTTAGGTTCGGGCAGTCGCGAGCGTCTTCCCGTACCTAACCTAACATACCTAATGATCTGTTTAATTTAGGGATAATATTGGGAAGAGGTGGAATTGTTGCTGCTCTGCTTGGTGTTCTATCCACCAAGTATAGTGAAGATACTGCTAAGAATGGGCTTAGGCAATGTACTAAGGCTGTACGGAATATAAAGCTCCAACTAAAAACCGCCAACACTATTGGAGAGAAGCAAGGTCTATTGTCATCTTTGGCTCAAATCAAAAGCTTCAGAAAACAAATTAAGTTTGAGCAGAAACGTGTAGCAGGGATAACGCCAAGGAAGGAAACGAGTAAACATCGTGTTAGCTGGGGGGAATCAGCAACAGCATTTTCCGGCCGCATCAGAACTGGGGTTATTACAAACTTACAACATACAGATCCCAAGTTGTTCCTTAAGGATTGCGAGGCCCTCTTCCACCTACGTATGCAAAATGCTCTGAAAAAAGATGAGTCTTTTAAAGTGAATGCCGTTTTCTGTGGCCTGTTCGCCATAACTAAGGTGGATATGGAAATTAAAGAATTTAAATACATTAATACAAAAAATGCCTCGATCTATCGAGACACTGATTTAGAAAAATGGTTCACAGAAAACATTCAAGCACCTATTCTCCTAGAATTAGAAAAATTTCAAGAAAAAGACAGCTGCTGGGCACTTGAAACAATTTTAAATCTCCAAGTGAACATTAATAAATTTACGCCTCAATTAGGTTCATAATATAAAACCATCTAATTTTATGACATGTAAAACTCATTAATTTTCACTTGTATTGTAAAGTGATAAACTTAGAATATAAGCTATGTTTTCATATCATATATTTTAATATATATTTCTGTATATACAAACTCTGTAAATTGATGATTCTTTTTTTAATAAATTAATCTATTTAAAAGCGTTTGTTTCATTGATACCAATAAGAATTGTAGAAATTACGTCTCTTTATCTAGAAAATAATGTATTTTCCTACGCTTGTGGTAAACTCCTACTCTTGCAGCAACTGTAAAAACCGAGAGTCAAGCTAATCACAAGTTGAATGGATATATATAAATATCAGCATATTTGGATAAATACTAAGGTTTTTTATTTATAATTAAACAATAATAAAATGGCTAATTTTTACTATGCATGTGACTTATACTTAATTTATACCGAGTTTTGCTGAAGATACCTGAACATACTATAATATTTTTTTTTTATCAACTTTCAAGTTATTATATTACGACAAACTACGTATTTTATAACTTAAAAAACAGTTTGTTAAGGTTTTGGCATGAGAAATATTTGTTACCCTATACATGATGCAAGCATATAAGTGCCTCGTGAAATTATTTACTGTGCTCAAAATATTATTTAAATATTTATTTCATTGTTCAGTGTTTAGCATGTCCTTCGTATTATTTTCTGTTTGAGAGCAGATTTTACTCCAATATGACTTATACACTTGCATGATGTATGTATACGTTATTTACTGTTTTCTGTTATATATATCTAATTTTATCCATTAATTTTGATTTTTTGTTATGTAATTTAGGATGTATTTATTAACCAATTCTGGAAGTTTTAGGTCTTTCTATATGCATTTCAAAAAATTTTTTTACTTCTCTTATTATTTATATTACAGAACCAGCAACAAAATACTGTAGGGATATTTTTATGGATTATTTCTGAAATTAATACACAAAATTTATATATCAATGTTGAAAATACTATACCTAATCGAATTCATTACAAATCGATTTATCCCAAATTTTCTACTCCTGAACTGGAATATTCTATACATTTAATTTTCTCTGGAAAAAAATTATGAACCAAGAATTCTCTTTCTTTAATTTTGAAAACTGTTCGTAAATTTTTTATAAATGAATCTTTTAGAATTTAAATAATAATGATAATTTCAAAAGAAAATTTTTTTGAAGACCTTTTTTGACAATGTATTAATTAGTGACCAAAAACCTTTACAATCTTTTTTTTTTTCGTCGAAAATGCTAGTTCGTCTATGAAATTTATTAATTATCAAAGCATAAAGACAATAATTCATAATTTTCAAAATTAGTATTAAAAATTTCTATGTCGGAATATTTCAGATTTTAAGTAATATGTATAATGAATATTTAAAAAAATAATCATATAAGGGTACTGTTCCTGAGAAATTCCTAAGTTTTCGCCGATTTGTAAGCTTCATTGACTCAACCAATTGTCGTTTGTATAATTTCGGCAAATTTTTTATATGATACACAGAAAATTATTTGGTACCCTTGATTTAATAAAATATGCTTATAAATTATATTTTAATATCTAGTTATGAAATAAAACATCTTGAAAATAGCATACTAAAAAATTTTTATATGAAAATTTGTTAGAATTACAATGCTTGTTTCCTATTGCTCTTAGATTGTTGAAGGATTTCATTTAGCATTTTGTTTAAAAAATTAAGAATACAGCCAATTTACTCTTAAGCATTTTCCAAGTTTTTGTAATTTTTAGGACCCCCTGTTTAAAAACATGAGGTTTCTTATCGTGAATCGTATTTTCTTATGGAGCAAAAATTTTTGTCGGGAATGACTTTTCCTCGAAAAGTTGAACATTTTAGCCATTTCACCTCTTGTAAACCCTATCCGAGGATATACTGTATATATAAATTATTTATTCATATTCTTGTAAGTTAGTAAATTTTTATAATTTTACGTTCGATAGTCTGAAGACCTTTCTCGTACCTAGGTTTTTGGTTTAAAAACGTGTAATTAATTTCTTTCTCTTGAAGGTTAAATATTATTCTACGTTCGACAGACTGTTGGTGGTTAGATATAAAAAAAATATTGTCTCATCAACAGTTTGAACGATTCCGAAATTTGTTAGTAAAAAGCAATACAAACAATAAAAATCTTCTTGGTCCTGCAATTTTTATTCCAATGGTCATACTATGATGTTTTTGGTGTAGATATCTAGAAAGTTTCAGTCTGTATAAGCGATTTTTTTTTTTTTAAAGTATATACACCGATATATAGAAAAATTGTAATAATATTAAATTGCCACTTTTAAAATGTTATGAAAATTAAAGATACCTTGTATTAAAATTATTGAAATTTTTTAATGAAACTTAAAAAACAGACTGATTATTAGATAGATCTCACTGCGAACTTCTAAAACAGTTTTAAAATGGGTAAATATGGAATATTAAAAAAGGATTAAGGATGTTTTTCATTGGATATGAGTTTCAAATTGTTTTTTGACAAATTTTGATATCTGCTAAACCAAGAATTATACAAGGAAAAAAAATTATAAAATTTTGATTTTTACATAAAAGTGTTCATTTTTAGTCCCAGTAAATTTAAAATTGAATAAGTTTCATTAATTTATTCAAATATTTTGATGTTTTCACCCTCTTAGGGGTGGGAGCTAGATATTTTTCCATTATACTCCTAATATGTATGTTATTCCCTAATAACATACATATCCCTATTTTAGATTTCAGATTCGCTAATAAGCGACCTTAAGAACATGAATCTTTTCAATAACTACTTGAATCTGTTTTAAATTTGAACTTCTGGGGTGGTTTTTTACTCTCTTAGGGGTAAAAGCATTCCTTTTTAATTATCCTAAAGTTTAAAAATCTACAAAAAAAATCTTCAAGTCGCTATATACCATTATTAATTTAGTACTTTTTGACACCAAGCGATTTTTAAAGATAAGTTAAGTGTAAGAATTTTTGCTTTATAATTTCATTATAACTTGAGAAAAATATGCAATAATGTAATTTAAAAGTCTATCTTGTAGAAAAATAATTTACAAAGTGTTTAAAAAATTAACCGACATTGTCTTCAACCTATTTAAATACTTAAACTTAAAAAGTTTTTTTTTTTTTAACTTACCCTGTGCTCGTGTTTTTATACTGTTTAATACTACACTATTTTCTTAAGTAACAATATATCCTATGAAAAAAAAAAATGTGTCAATTATTTTGCATTGCGTTCTGCACAAAACTGAATGAAGTTTACCGATGCTGGTTAAAACACACACTGATTCTTGGTCTCCTTGTATAAAAATTCATTGAAATAAAATTATTTGCTTAGTAGTCTATTTCATTCATCGCAATTACAACAGTGGATCGCAATGCAACTTGATGTTGAAAAATGATTATATATATAAGAATCGAATTTTATATTCTCTCACACGAATGACTTTTTATTTAATTTGTTTAAATTATGCAGAAAAATTACTTTCTAAATATTGAAATCAACTTTTAGTCGCAAAAATGTAACAAAATACTGGGTAATCGCTTAATCTATGTTTTATATCTCTAGATAAGACATAACTTTTAAAGAGCAGAAATAACAGGTAGGTTTTGTAATACACCTAGGATTTTCTGGGGTTACTTCTGTGACTTCGGAGACGGTTAGGAATACATTTTTAAAGAACGATTGCTCTGTTAGTGTTTGTTTTATAATTACGCCACTTAACATATTTTATAACAAGACGCAAGAGGTTTTTTTATTGTTTTTGGTTATTTCTGAAATTATTGTTAATGACTATATGTTTTGTCTTTTATAATAAAAATTGTTTTATTTAGCAGCTTTCGATAATGCATAGAAAATATTGTTTTAATTATTCGCAAGTAATAAAATGTTTCCCTCATTTGCATTAATCATTTTGTGCTTTTTTATTAAAACGAATAAAAATTTTGATATTAACTATTTCCTTAGTCTTTTTTTCTGAAATTTAACATAAACTGATAGTGGTAGTGATAATATTTACAAATACTTATATATAATACATTGTTTTAAAACCTAATTTATCTTTGTTTGCCCCTCTAGCTGCTTTTAGTAGGTATTGTATAATGGTATTTTCTATATGCCTAGTTTGACAATGTCAGTTATTTTTCAAAATAAAACATGGTAACCCTAATTAAACTAAAAACATATTATTGAAACATCGTTTTCGTTATTATCCTGTTTACAGGGAGTTGTTCATAATATTTCCGTGCTTCTGGAGATTCTACTGAAATGTAAATAAAACAGATAGTCGTTCACAACAACCTTTTATCATTTTTGACCTGTTACGCATGGACATTCATCATTGTTGCCTTTTTTGCTTAAACTAAATTTAATAATATCACTCTTACCGATTTTACTCTCACCACGGGTGTATTTTAGCCAGAAGATGGCTGTATAAAGTTAATTTTGATAATTATGTGACATTCATCGTCATTCCCCTGTCCCCTTCAAATGGTAAATCACCTTGCGTCTTACGATTAAAATAAGACCTACGACCTCGAGCTGGGGAGATCAATATTTCGTATGAATAAAGTCTTTGTCCAATCGTCTTCTCATATTTTTATAATATTAATTTTTGTTATGTATGCATTGTTTTATAAAACGCGGGGGGCACTGAAATGCTGTAGAATAGCTTTTTTCATTAGAAAAATCTACGCTAGTCATTACACAAAAATTTCCGAACCAGAAGGGCACTACTTTACAAAAATACCTCGAGAGACACTATAAGAATTTTTTTATGTAATTTTCTTAAAACTAAAGATCTGCATTACCCAGATTTCGGAAGAGCACTTTAATGATACTTATTTCAAGTATATTTATTTTGCAACACCTTTATTTCTATAAAAAAGCCTCAGTAAAATCGAGGACTCTGTATATACTCTACAATATTTAATCCCAATATATACCCTTATATTATTTAAAAATATAGTGACCTATATTTTATATTGTATTATGCAACCTCTGTAAATTGAGGAAACTGAAAATGTAAATCGTGAACCCTATATAATTTATTAATAAAGAATGCTTATCTATAATGAATGTTTCATTTGGGATAACACCCATTAGTTTACCAATATATTTCCTCTTCTGAATTAAGACAACAGCTGACAAAAATATGAATATAAATTCAATATGAATAAAAGAATTAAAAAAATATTTGTCTTATTAGTTTAAACTTATAAAAGTTTTTGTTTTTTACCTCTTACGATATTCATAAATCAGTTTTGATTAATTTGTAAGTTGAAAACAACAATTTGGTTCCTTATAAAAAAATTTCTAGAACGTTGTGTAATTTAATGTATCATAAATTCATAGAAAGGCTTGCTTAATTTATAACTGATAACAGTAATTGCTACCTAGATTTTTTCCAAACTGTGTTTAAAATTCGTTTCGTGTAAAATAAACATTTTTTACCACAAATACCCTATAGAATCGAACTAAAGACGATTTCGTATTACATATCGTATACGAACTTAATAATAATTTGTCTTTGGAATTAAAAATACGTGTATGTACCTACACTTTTGCACTACCTAGAGCGTCACTATTAGATTTTAAAAATCTCACAGTAAGGTAGGTATACTGGGTGGGGACGCTTAATTAAAATTTACCTAGACGAAACACTTCCCTGAGAGCCTAGCATTACCTCAATACAGTATGCATCATTAGGCATTTTTATAACCTATACCTACCTTTTCCGTTATTACTTAAATATTTCCACCTTCATACGTTGTTGTGATAACCCAATCTGAATCCTATTGACTAGATTTCGGATGAACTGCACTGCTATAATATGATGCTTATTCTAATGTTAGACACAGCGATTTTTAAATTAAAGGATTTTTTTCTTTGTTATTGTACTGATTAAATAACTTAATTTGTATATATGTATTACTTACTGAATACACTTACGTATTTAAAAAGTATTTCTAATTTTTAACTATCTTATTTGCCCCGGCTACAGTTTCCTAAAACTTAAATTAAATGTTTGAAATTGCAGTAGGGTGTCATTCGGTTTTTGTCGTGTTAGTACGCAATGGAAATATGCGCCACACACACACACACAGACATCTTTACAACAATTTTTTCCCCTGCAAAATAATTACATTGAGAAATTAATAATTTAAAATCAGACGCAAATGTTCACAAAACTCCGATAACCTATTGTGACCCCTGCAGAATTCCACACATTGTGATAAGTTTGAACTCGTTGACCTACTTAAGAGATTTCGCATAGCATACTATTCAATTGTGTTTTTATTCTCTGCTAATATAATATAACCCCATCCTTCTTTTAAGATAAATAGATATTTTTAAAATGCCTATATTCGCCGTAGTAGCATATTTTTACGTAGGTACCTTGAGCTGTTTCATATCTTCCAGTGATCTGAATTAGTTCATGAAAAATGCCTATTTTCCCTGTCGTCGCGCGTCGTATTTTTACGTAAGCTGTTAACTGCTTCATATCTTCCAGTGATCTGAATTAGTTCATGAAACAGTCAGTAGTGGCGCTGCTCTCATTATCACTGTGGACGTGTAGAGCTCGCGTCTCGTCAACGAACCCCTTTCATCTTTATTTAATTCATCGATGACTTAACTATTCAAATACAAATAAATAATTCCTCAACCCCTTTACATATTATTATTAATAACATTTTACCATAGAACTTATTAAGTAATTAATGGTACGTCACCTTAGCCTCTCATGACCCTGACCTCGACCTCGACCTTGACCTCCAGGGGGTAGGCAATTATGGGGTAGGCAATTATGGGGTGCCCAGTTGGGTCGAAAAAAGTCCCAAATGAACCTCCATAAGAAATAACATGGGATTTTGAGCTGATACGCCCATAGCTTATCTACTATTGCACAAGTTAAAAAAACTTATAAAATTCTATGAAGAGAAACAGCATATGTTTTCACGTTTTCAAAAATTAAGTGTTATCGCTGACAGTGGTATATTCAGCGATAGAAGACGTTGTGGAACATTTTTACGTGACACAGCAGCAAGAAAATTGCTTTCTGAAAAAATGCAGCCTCCAGTATTTTTATCTTGCAGTCATATCGCTAATTCTATAAACAGTCTATGTAAAGTTTGTGAGATTCGTAAAAAGTGTAAAGTTTGCTACAAAAATTATCGTGAAATGAGAAATATACCGTGTGGACATATTGCGACATGCGTAGACTGTAGTTTTTCTCACAAAATCTGCATAATTTGTCGGATACATTTACATGCTGCAGTTCGTATAAATAATCCATGAAAAAAAAAAAGGAAACTATTGCTAAAAAGATGGTAAGATTTGACGTTAAGATTCAAGTTAGGTACATCACACATTGGTCTTATGCGTACAGAATGTTCAGAAATGGTCAATGTTGGATTGAGGCATCGGTCGACCGTCAAAGATTTTAACGAAGAATTTCCAATTTAATTCCCGTAATTGTGCCAGTACTTAGAATATCAGACAATAAATAGACATTATTGGAGGATATATCTCATTAGTGTAGCAGCAATCATCATCATCATCATGGCGGTGGTAACAATTTATTCTTTTACATGCTGTTTTCCAAAAAATTACATCCTACCCTACTTCTAATGGGACTCAAGAACACGAAGACGTCTTAACAAGCAGCAGCAGCTATCCAATTTTACAATTACTATGCTACATTACTCTGTGTATTTCGATTTTATTGTTAAAGTGTATAGTTAGAATTATTATAAGAAAAAATGTATCATATCGATGAATTAATGTTATTCTCAATTATTATTGATCATTAATTTTTTTTTTAAATTAACAATTATCTTATTAGTAGATAGGCAAAGCCGCTCCGGGACCACTTTCGAGGTCGATGGCGTCTGTCCATCCGGAGTGACCATGGAGAGGATGAAGAAGTCTTCGGAGAGGGTCGAGGGTATGTACAAGAAGTAAATCGTCAAAGACCGGAAGGTGGAGGGCGAAGAAGTCTTCGAGGGGGTGGTCTTCGGCGAGGGGGTATACAAGAAGTAATCGTCAATGACCAGAAGGTATTGCATCATCGTTAAAGCGTATTGCGCAATATTACGTAATCTTACGCAATATTGCGCAATATCATCAAGTTCTGAGAATGCCTGCGTTCAAGGTTAGCGACTTGTCGAGACTTGTCTGTAGGCGGCTAGATCAAAGGAGTGATTAATGTAGCGTAATCGATATGCACACGTGCGCGTTCAAGGTTATTGCGCAACATCATCAAGTTCTGAGAATGCCTGCGTTCAAGGTTAGCGACTTGTCGAGACTTGTCTGTAGGCGGCTAGATCAAAGGAGTGATTAATGGCGAGTACGTGACTAAAAGAGCAACATCCAGTTCTGAGAATCGTGCGCGTTCAAGGTTATTGCGCAACATCATCCAGTTCTGAGAATGCCTGCGTTCAAGGCTAGCGACTTGTCGAGACTTGTCTGTAGGCGGCTAGATCAAAGGAGTGATGCCGGTGGTGAGTACGTGACTAAAAGAGCAACATCCAATTCTAAGAATGATGGAACACCTGCGTTCAAGGTTAAAGCGCTCTAGTTTTAGAACAAAGAAGTCTTTGATGAAGAAGAGCTGTCAGATATAAGTGATTAATGCTGGTGGTGAATCATAAGTACGTGACTAAAAGAGTAACATTCAGTTCTAAGATGGAACACTTGCGTTCAAGGTTAAAGCGTTCTCACGGTTTTTGCTGACTCGCAATGAAGTATGGAGGGGAGGGGGAAAGGATATAAAAGTCGGCGTATCGTTATTCTAGGCTTAATAGTTCAGCAGTCTCTACACTTCATAGTTCAGCAGTACAATAGTACCATTGGTGTTTAAGTGTGATTATCGCTATTATAATCTTAATAGTTCAGAAGTTAATAAGTCTGTACACTTCATAGTTCAGCAGTACAATACTTTTTGGTGTTTTAGTGTGCGCTATTAATTACAAAGTGAGTACATTTTAATCTTTTTTGTTTAAATTTCAAATCATGAATATATAATATTTTTAGATGGCCAATTTACAAGAACTGAATAAAATTGCGCTTTTAGAAACGAAACCACTCGTTAAGGTGTCCGACTTACCAATAAACAGTCCCCAGCCAATATTATCAGCTCAAGTAGTGACCACAAAATTTGGTGATAGCATATTGATTGAACTGGAGGATAATAAGGCTTTTCTGCCGAAGAGGGTGACACCTTTAATGAGAAACAATTTAGCTGATTTCACCGAAGGCAAACACAGCATTATATTTGGAGGCTTGAAGGACGTTAAGAAGCCGTCTATGGGGATAAGCTTTCAATTTGTGAAAAGTAAGGACAATTAAATTCTTTTATTTTCTTAATTTTTTTATAATTTTAATTTTTTTAATTTTTTTAATTTTTTAATTTTTTTATTATTTTTAAATTTTTTATTTTTTTTTATTAATTTTAATTTTTTTATTTTTTTTATTTTTTTATAAATTTTTAATTTTTTAATTTTTTTAATTTTTTATCAATTTTAATTTTTTAACTTTTTTTATAAAATTTTGATTTTTTTTATTTTTAATTTTTTTATTTTTTTTATTTTTAAATTTTTTGATTTTTTTTATTTTTTATTTTTTTATTTTTTATTTATTTTTTTCTAATGTTTGTATGTTTTTTTTAGCTGAATCATTGCAAGACGGCAGCACTACTAATTAAGATAAAAATACGTAGGGAACAGGATCGATATTGAAAAATCTGTATGTATAAATTTTTCTTAAACATTGTGAAGTGCATTTAAATAAATAAAAATGAGTTCATTAGAAATTGCTAGTCTCAGTGATGAAATTGTGGCGAAATTTAAATCAGTCGAGGTAATTTTAGCTCAAAAAAGAAATTTTACACCGCGGGAGAGAGACACCTGGCTTAAGCAACTAAAGCAGCATATTAGGCTTTTTAATAAGGCGATTCGCGATTCAGATTTAGCCGTAGGTACTCTGAGAAAACTACAAACTAATCTCGGTCATCTTAAACGGTTTAAGAAAGTAATTGAACATTTAAATCGTATTGGGGGAAGAGTAGGAGCCGCGCCAGTGAAAGAAAATCGCAGTGATAGGGTGAAATGGGAAGAGATAATTTCAGTTTTTCAGGGTCGAGTACGTACGGGAATAATAATAAATTTAACACACAAAGATGTTACCCAATTTTTAGATGATGCTTTTTACTTATTTAAAAATAGGGTTATGAATGTATTGAAAAAAATGCGTACTCTTAAAGTGAATACCTGTTTCTGTGGTGAATTTCTGAGAAAATCCGGAGATGTTGAAATCGTTGAACGAAAGTACTTCAACACAAAAAATCAAATAGTCGACGCCGGAACGGACTTGTTACATTTTTTCCAAATTAATATTAAAGATGAAATTCTCAATTCCTTATCTGAATTCTCCGAATCCGGATCTGGCTGGGCCCTAGATAAAATTCTTAGCTTGGAAGTTAACATTAATAAGTTCGAAGTGGGGAATGGTACCGGCTCATCCTACATTAGACTGCCGGAAAAATTTTTAAAAAAACAGGCATGTATTAACGTAAAAAATATGAACGACGAAGCATGCTTTGCCTGGAGCATCGTCAGCGGTCTTTATCCTACGGATGTACATTCAGACAGAACCTCTACATATCCTCATTACACTGAAGTGTTAAATTTAAAAGGAATTGAATTTCCTATGAAAATACCATATATTTCTAAATTTGAAAAGAATAATGCTGATATTTCTGTTAATGTGTTTGTCCTGGAGATGGACTCGAAATTAAATTTTTCAGTAGTCCCCGTTCGCTTGACTAAGCAAAAGCGTGAAAAACACGTAAATTTATTATTAATCCAAGATAAATATTATCCAAAAATATCTGAATTTGATCCGGCACCCAAGTCAGATAACGAGGATGAGGAACAAGATGAAAATATTAAATATCATTACGTGTACATCAAAGATTTATCAAGGCTTTTGAATAGTCAAATTTCTAAACATAAACATAAAGTATTTTTCTGTGATAGGTGTCTCAATTATTTCTCTTCGCAGGTTAAATTAGATGGTCATACGGGGGATTGCGAGAAAGTTAACGAATGTAAAATTGAGTTTCCAAAAGAACTGTACGTTAAGTTTAAAAATTTCGTCTATAAGGAAAAGGTTCATTTTGTGATTTACGCGGATTTCGAATCTTTGCTTGAGCCCTTTAACGATGCGGAAGCTGCAAATAAACAGTCCGAGTACAGAGATCGCTATGGCGCAGAACCAGCAACGAAAAGTTCTCGCTATCAAAAACACAGAGCATACAGTGCCGGGTACTATTTTAAATGTGACTATAATGACGATTGGTCTTTTTTCAAAAGTAATCGTGGAACAGATTGTATGTCTTGGTTTGTGGACGAGTTGAGCGCCATCGCAAAATTCGTTTCTTCCAAATTGAAAAATATCGAACCCATGAATACGGAAGTTAGTTTACAGGATGCGGTCGGTAAGAAATGTCACATTTGCGAGGTAGCGTTCAATGATAAAGATAAAATCGTTCGTGATCATTGTCACCTCACCGGCGATTTCAGGGGGTTTGCGCACAATAAGTGCAATTTAAATTATAAAAAATCCTTCGTAATTCCAGTGGTGTTCCACAACCTGGGGGGCTATGACGCACATTTCGTAATTAAACAGCTCGCCGAAAGATATCACGTCACTCTGCTACCGGTAAATAAGGAAAAATATATTAGTTTTACGGTATACGATGATGAAACTAACTTAAAATTCAGATTCATAGATTCCTTTAGATTTATGGGCTGCTCATTACAAGAGCTGGCTTCCACATTAAAAGCGGAGAATTTCGTAAATCTTAAACGGGAATTTCCGAATTTAGACGAAGGGAAATTGAAATTATTGAAAAAGAAGGGCGTTTTTCCATACGACTACATAGACACAATAGAACGACTTGACGACACCGAATTACCAGACCTGACCAGCTTTCACAATAAACTTAACGATGCAGACATTGACGAGGACGAATACAGACATGCTCAAATCGTTTGGACAAAATTTAACTGTCAAAATTTAGGCGAGTACAGCGATCTGTACATGAAAACTGACATCATGCTGTTAACGTGCGTGTTCGAGACTTTTCGCATCACTTGTCACAAGACATACGGTCTGGATCCCGCTCACTATTACACTATTCCGGGCTACACGTGGGACTGTATGCTCAAATATACGGGGTGTAAACTCGAAACACTTCAAGACGTAGATATGCTGATGTTCTTCGAACGTGGCATTCGTGGTGGCGTAAGTCAATGCTGTAATCGGTATGGTGAGGCTAACAATAAGTACTCGGAACAATATGACAACACCAAACCATCAACGTATCTGATTTATTATGATGTAAATAACTTATATGGCTGGGCTATGAATCAACCCCTTCCATATGGCAGCTTCGAATGGACCGATACAAACATTGACGTCACCACGGTACCCGATGATGCCGAAATCGGTTACGTTCTTGATGTGGATCTCGAGTATCCGGATGATCTACACGATTTACACAAAGATTTACCCTTTTGCGCAGAACATCGAACGGCTCCAAATTCCAAATTTTCCAAATTAATGACCACCCTGTACACTAAGCAAAATTATGTTTTACATTACAGAAATTTAAAGCAGGTCTTGCAGCACGGATTGCGTTTAGTTCGCATCCATAAAGTGCTGAAATTCAAACAGTCTACTTGGCTAAAATCGTACATAGAGCTAAACACATCGTTAAGAGCGCAAGCAAAGTCCGAATTTGAGAAAACAAATTACAAACTGATGAACAACGCAGTGTTTGGGAAAACAATGCAGAATGTGCGGAAACACCGTATAGTAAAACTGGTTAGGAAGTGGGAGGGGCGTTACGGGGCGAAAAATTTAATTTCCAGTCCAAATTTTGATAGTAGATCCGTTTTTAGTGATACGCTAATGGCTATCGAACTTAGAAAAAATCGCATTGTATTCGATAAACCCCTATACATAGGAATGGCAATTTTAGATATTTCAAAAACTTGCGTGTATGAATTCCATTACGACTACATGTTAACTAAATTCCCGGTGGAAAATTGTAAACTGTTATACACCGATACAGATAGTTTGGTCTACGAACTTCAGTGTGATGACGTGTACGAAGAGGTCATCAAAAAAGACATTCAAAGATTCGATACCAGCGACTATCCCCCGATAATCGTTGGGATATCCCGTTAGTGAACAAAAAAATCCCCGGTCTTATGAAGGATGAGAATAACGGTAAATTGATGACTCATTTTATCGGGTTACGCTCCAAACAATATACGTATAAGGTGGCGCAAGGTAAAGTGGTGAAAAAATCCAAAGGCGTAAAGACTAACGTCGTTAAGAGAAAAATTACTTTTGAGGATTATTTACGGTGTTTAGAGAAATTTTTGAAAAATCCTACTCGAGACGTAGGGCTATTGCACAATACTCAGCGTTGTATACAATCTAGATTGCATGATGTGTACAGCATTGAGCAAACGAAAATCTCGTTAAACCCCTTCGATGATAAACGTAAATTACTTTCCGAGACTCATGACACTCTCCCGTGGGGTCATTATTCAATTATTATACCTGATGATAATACCTAAGATTTCAATATCGATCATTTTATGTATTCTTTTTTTATAATATATGTAATCAATGTATAAATGTAATCGATATATATGTAATTAATCATTTTTTATTATTACTGTATTTTTCTTTTATTTCAATATATTATGTATTTAAAACATCATGATTTTATTTATTCCATATACCTAACCTAGAAATAAAAAAACGTATTATTAATATTTCTTTATTCAATCATTTTTTTATAAGAAACATTTTTCTATCTAAATCATTTAGAACTTTATTCAAATTATAAGCTAAGCATTCACGAATACAGTATGTGTGAATGTTACAAGGATATATTTCACTTAATTTTAATAGTACATTATAAGAGGATAATTCATATTGAGATTCACTTAATATGTTATTTGTGACATTTAAAAAGTTATCATAGAACTCTGGAAAACTTAAACTATGCAGCAAATCCATATGAGATGATACGAGTTTGTTAATATTTATAATATCGTATACAGTGTTTCTTGAAAAATAAAATAAACTTGAAACTCCAGCGGCAGACAATTTTAACATCTTGTTCCCGATAAAAGGAGCCTTTATTAGGGCATAACCAGAGAAATGAATTTCTTCCTCCACTTCTTCTTCTTCATCATCTTTGATCTCATCATTAAAATAATCAGAGGTAAATTGTTGAAGGTAAGTAATAAAATCGTTCCAGTCTTCTCTTATGAAGGAAATATTATCTGGTTTCGTGAATATAGGATGTGATACGTTCAGCAATATTCGTACAGCAGGAACATAACCTCTTGCAGGAGAAAGTCCAGTAATTATTTTATAATTAGAGTCTTTAACGTAAAACACATTTTCACAAATATATCGTTCTTCAGTAAGTATAGCGTCTTGATAAATATCACTAACTCGATCAATTTCACTCCAATAACCGGAGGAATCTTCAGAGGAAAATGAAGGACTAGCAGCAGCAGGTGATTCCATTGCACTCAAAGACTAACAGACAACTAAGCTTTCAAATCATAATCTGTCTGTTTATGCATTAGGTAGTGGGAGGGAGGGAGGGTACTAATTTAAAAAGGCCCCCAAGTTTCATAAATGTGTGCTATTATCTCATAAGATATAATGTAAATTCGCACTTCTCATGGGGGTATGACACATTTTCTCATAAGAACACACACATGCAGGTTAAAGAATGTTATCTGAATCAATCCAGCTGTTGTGCGTGGAATCAAAGCCCAGCCATTTCACGTAAGACTTCTCGCCTCGCTTACGTAACACCTTTTCCACGAGGTACACATCGGGTGTTTTCGTTTTTTGCAGCTCCTCTTCGTAGAACCCCCCTCTTATAGGTCTACCTTGCATATCTTCAAGTAAATAGGTTGTAGGATTGGTGATTCGAACCTCGGATATTTTAAATAACTCTGTACTCCAGTTTGGTGTGTATCCTTTGCTAAACACATGCTTACTCTTACTGACTCGCACAATATCGCCCACCTTGTAGCGTCGCGATGCTGCTATCTTTATGTGATTGTAAACTGAACGTAAAATTTGCTTTTCATTCTTCGCGTTCACATCCACCGGCTTTACCCCGATAGTCCTATGTTTTCGGTTATTATACTCTTTAACAATGTGGGGAAGCACCTCCACCCATCGGTATGAGCCGTTTAAACTGAAATACTTGTACAAGCGCTCCTTTATCGTTCTAATAACACGTTCAACTATGGCGGCTTTCTTAACAGTATATGTGCTGTAGTGGTTAACCTTAAATTGTTTCATCAAGCGTTGAAAGTGTACATTATAAAATTCCGTACCCTGATCTGTATTTAAATGATTACAAGATCTCTTGCTCTCCCTGAAGACGTTCTCCATAGCCTGAGTGACTTCGGGTCCGCTCTTATTTTTTATCGGCTTAACCCATAGGAACTTGGAAAAACAATCAATTACCATCAGAATGTATCTAAAATTATTGTTATCCTTGGAGTAGTTCCCCATCTCAGCCAAATCTGCCTGCCACAAGTCATCTATTCCCTTTATGACTATGCGCCTGCGCCGCTTAATATTTCTACGGGCGGGTTTATGTAGCTCATTAACCAATTGAATTTTTTCTTTAGAATTAGACATAACAGATCGATGGTATCAAATTAAATGAACATATATGTCAGACTTTTATAATTTATACTCTTTTGCTCGCTTTTAATTTATTAACCGCCATCTCGACAGTTTTCACTGTGTTAGACAGAGAGGTGAGATTCGCTTGCATTAGAACAATTACTTCATCATTTAATTTTTTTATAGATTTTCTAAGGTCTTGTATGGAGCCTCTCTGTTTATCTAAACGAGTGGAAGTATCCCTTTGGTAATTGTTCGAGTTCGTCGCTAGAGCCGTAGCAATGGCAGTCACATTATCATCCATGTACTTTTTATTGACAGCATCGCCATCTTCAGTGGGCGGTTGAACATTACACAATTTCAATTTTTCCACATCAATGTTTCCATCTTTGGTGAAATTAAAACCTCGACCTTGTGGTAATAGACTGATGTTCTTGCTAACGCCACCTCGTGCTGAACGACCGAACTTATCGAGACTCATTGCGAATATGAAGTGTGTGTAGAGAGCTGTTACATACTAATATATAATTCCTGCTTCTTTCAATTCATTTAAAATAGCCAAGATTTCGTTGTCGTGGGAATCAGTATTTCCTGCCGCCTTGGATGCATTTAAAAGTCTTAGCCTGTCCACTAATTCGTTTATATCGTCCCAGAAGACGTATTCTACCGGTTTTTCATTGTAAACCATATTCATACCCTGTCCACTACTATGAGGTTGAGTATGTTTTATTTTGGGAGTGCCATCGCCACTATTGTTTTTTTTAAATAATGGTTTTATCACTTTAGTATATTTATGTGATCGAGTGCCATTTAATTGACTTGCAGGATCATAATTTCGTTTATGTGCGTTAGAGGTTTCCAGAATTTCCTTGTAATCAGCTAAGTCCTGTTCGCTGTAACCTTGAGGCTTCTTCATAAATAGCAGTTCATATAAGCCTTGTCTTCCAGCAAACATTTTATCGCCGATACTTAAGCCGGCATTAGAACCGATATTTAGTTCCATAGATCCGATGTATAATTTATTCATTTCGTCATTAAATCTCACGCCATAGGTTTCATCGTAATCCTTACTTTTATCATAGAGACCTGTTAAATATTGCTTAGCTAACGTAGGATACTGTTCAGCGGCGGAGGCATCAGGGTCAATCGTACTACTTGAATCTTCAAATATTTCATCATCTTCTTCTTCTTCTTCCACTTCTTCTTTCACTTTTATTTTTTTCTTTATTTCAGATTTAATGGTATTCTCTACTTTTGGAGTCTGCTTCTGCTTGGGTGAATTCTTAACAGCACCGAGTTCTCGTAATGGTTCAATGACCGGTTTCAATAAACGTCTAATTGTATCGTCCTCCTCAGCTCTACCTAATTTTAAAGCCAAGTACTTCCTTCGAATAGAATCTGAAGCTTTTTTTATCTTCTTCTTGAGCGCCAAGTCTTTCGCCAAGTCATAGACCTTCTCCCTAGGTGGTTTATATGCCGCGAGAGTAAATTTTTTAGTAACCTTCATTGTTAAACAGGTAAACAGGTATGTTAAACAGGTAAGCAGGTATTTTAAACAGGTAAACAGCTATTTTAAACAGGTCTGTAAACAGATACAGGGTTTCTCAAAACAGATAACCTGTTTTTCAAAACAGGTCTGTTCAGTTTGAGCGTCTAACTGATAATGCTTGGTGTTATTGAAATCTCATATACTTATATACTGATCAAAGCCTTTTCTATAGCGTCCTTTATGTAATTCAAAATCCTTTACGATAACCAGCACTCCGAATTTATCGTTCCAGCATTCTCTGCATAAATGTTCAAATTGTTCAAAGCTCATATCGGGAGTCACGTGATCGTCAAACACATGACGTAAATTCATTTTATCCTGTTTAAATAATATTAGGCAGTTACAGTTATCTCGAATGAGATGTTTCGGTATATGGGTGTAAGTCTGACAGAGATAGAAACAATCTACAAGCTTATGTCTCCCCATGGAGAAAAAGGCGCGTATCTTGTCTTGCTTGTCACATGCTACGTCATCAAATATAAATATGGAATTCATTTTAGCTTCCGAAGGATCGATGATGTTTTCGTTGGAGGTGTATGGAAAGTAGCCTACGCCTTTTACCTTCTTCAGCACATCTTCCAATAATTTATATTTAGGTTGATACAGGGACTTGGAGTACACGTACACATTCTCAAACCATAGACCGTTAGAGTCGAATAATAGACTTAGTAGAATATTTGTCTTCCCCGCCCCACTAGGTCCACATACGATCGTTCTTAAAGCGCTAGGAAATAACTCACCATGTTTATTAACACATCCTTCTACAGAACGATCAGAAGTTAATAAATCTAAATTCTCCACGGGTAGAGACGTCTTTTGTCTTTGAACGCGCATCATGAACTCTAAACTTTTCACTCTGTACATTCCTATATATAGAAGTTTCGGACTCGTACATCATCAGTTCTAGTTTAGATGACGTCGAGGAAACACGGCAGAGGTGTAGTTAACACTCTTATCAACAAGCTACCTTTCGAACTGCATTTACCTGGTTATCAGTACTGCGGACCCGGCACAAAGTTACGTAAACGTCTAGCTCGAGGGGATCCAGGTGTTAACCCTTTGGATCAAGCGTGCCGTGAACACGATATTGCTTATAGCGAAAACGCGAACTTGGACGACAGACATAAAGCCGATTACATACTGGAACAAAGAGCTTGGGAACGCGTTAAATCTAAAGACGCCAGATTAGGTGAAAAAGCAGCAGCTTGGGCTGTCACAAACGCCATGAAGGTTAAACGTAAATTAGGTATGGGTGTAGCAGGAGGCTGTAATAAACGGAAAGGAAAGAAGAAAATTCCCTTCCGTAAGGCCATCCTATCGAACATTGTGAAAGCGTTGAAAAAGCACGCAAGTCATGATGTGAAAAAGGATATGGCTATCGGTGTTAAAACGGCGCGAATTGCCATCAGGAAAGCAGGTGGAAGGAAGAAAATCACTGTTCCCCGTATTCTACCGCTACCGAAGACCGGAGGCTTCTTACCTCTAATACCGATCTTTGCAGGTCTCTCAGCTCTTGGAGCTCTGTCAGGTGGCGCTGCGGCCATTGCTAAAACTGTTATAGACGCTAAGAATGCTAGGAAAACATTGGAAGAAGCTCACCGCCACAATAGAGCCGTGGAGGATGTGGCTTTGGGTAAAAAAGGTTCCGGACTGTACATGAAACCCTATAAGAAAGGATACGGTTTATATTTGACAAAAAACTACCATTGAAGCTACCCGATAGAGCGCTCTCTGACCTCGACATCTTAAAGTATGCGAAAAAGTTAAAAATTCCCCATTTCAGAGGCGTCTATATGAGAGACTCTTTACCTTCACATCCACTTAAAGGAAACGAGAGCGCCATCATTAACTTGGACAGCGTAAAGGGGGCTGGAACTCATTGGGTAGCATATAAGAAAACAGGCGATTCCGTAGTATATTTCGACAGCTTTGGATCTCTGAAACCTCCAATGGAATTAGTTCGATACTTTGGCGGGAAATTTAAAATTAAATATAATCCCGATGCATATCAAACATATAACACGGTAAATTGTGGACATTTATGTTTGCAATTTCTCTATAAAAATAATAAACACGCGTGATGTGTAATCAGTATGTCATCGAACACTTTCCAGTTAAGTGGTCGCAAGTCTGTTCTCTCCGTAGACTTTTATAATCCCATAGAACTAGATCCCCGATACGATTATTCGATAGCGTTGACCGGTCTCGACACCTATAATACGATACCTAACATCGAAGAAGGTGTGAATAACAAGTTTTATTATTGGGAGCTAGGCGGTGATAGAAGTCTCAAAGAAAGCGTCATAACTATACCTACAGGATCTTATGAAATAAGTGACATTGAATCCTATCTGCAAAAGAGATTACTAGTAGGTAGCGGCGTAACATCACAGCAGCAGGCTGACGAATACTTCTCGCTGAAACCTAACAATAATACGCTCAAGTGTGAAATTAAAAGTAAACACGAAATTAACTTTAATCACAAGGATAGCTTGGCCACCCTGTTGGGTTACAGTGCCAGCAGAACATTAAAACCGGATACATTATATGAGTCTGATTTACCTGTTAATATAGTCAGAGTTATAACGATCCACGTGGACTGTAACATTACTGTAGGAGCATATTCCAATAATAGCCCTACACATACGATTTTTGAATGCGGTTTGAATGTTGATCCCGGATACGCTATAAACATTGAACCTAGGAATTTAACTTATCTACCTGTAAACCCCAGCATTCGAGAGATACAGAATATCACTTTGAAAATACTCGATCAAAATTCTGAGCTTGTTAATCTGCGAGGAGAGAAGTTGATTGTGAGGTTAGAACTTAAAAGAACATGAGATTAATATTTAACCGTAGTAAACCTAATATATACGGAGGAAGTTTACATCATCCTCATTCTGTATCTAATCGTACAAGTGCAAGGTCACCACCACCACCACCGTCATCAGAACCTACCAAGTTAACTTATTCAAATTATTTATATTTATTATCTTTGGGTTATCATGTTAGAAG